>JANHGO010000041.1:1485621-1504303 GCA_024606505.1 Aquila spilogaster | reverse complement strand
TTTCCCCAATACTGAAGACTGAACAGAGCCTGATATACTTTCTGGCTGCTAGGAGGAAAGAGAAATTAACACTACCACAGCAATAATGCGAGCTTCCACATATTTGACAGAAAAGACAATTCAATTAATTTGTATTAGACTTCTCAAGACGGTTACAAAGTTATCTTCAAACATTTCAGATTTTTATTTATTTATTTTAAAAACATAACCTATGACCAACTCTCTTGACGCAAAATCATTACCATCAAGCAGCAGCTTGCAAATGCTGGTAAAATTTAAACCAAGCAAAAAAAAAAAAAAAAAATTTAAGGCGTTTCACTTGTCTCCACAATTCTGACATCCTTCTCAGTAATTTTCATGAACGCAAGAGTGACAGATGCACTTTAAATAAAAGGACAATTTGGTCTTACTTGAAAAATTACATCATTTCATTCATTCACCATCTGTATATATCTGCCAATTTCCAACTAAGATGGATTTAAAGAACAGGATCAGATTTCCTGATTCTGGGAGTAGGAATTTAAATACATTCAGGAAAATCCTGAATGCACAGAAATCAATACACATTTTCCCATTGACTGCGGTGAGATCAGAACTTCACTAATCTTTTTAGAGGAAAGGTGCTCCCTTCTTGTTTGTTCTTATAGCCTACTTATCAGGCTGTTTGAACACAAATTAACTTCAGCTAATCAAGTCTGTAGTTCTCAGCTACTCACAACATACCCTAAATCCATAATTCCAATAGCTGACACCGTCAAAAGACTCAACAGTGAAACACATTTACAGTTATAGTCTATATCTTTTTACCTACAAAGCAGGTATCCCATAAATGAAAGTAACGCCTAAAACATACAGTCCACAAACTGCTGAAACTAGAAAATGAGGCTGTCAATATAGTGAATGGAATACTTTAATGCTGGAGCCAAAATCAGATGTGCATGGGCTAACAAATCGGAGCATTCAGGATTATGCAGAAATCAACCTTTTTGGAGAGCTAAGCTTCCACTGATTCTCAGTAATAAGAGACACACCCTCTACATGCTTCTAATTGCTTGCTTATAAAAAAGAAACTTTTGAAGAAAATTGAGGGCTGCCTTTCTCTTTTACTATTAATATCTGCTTTCATCATTCTGAAAATACACTAATGCCCCATTCAGAAAGGGACTAGATCATTAAATACAGTAACCTGAGTAACTTTCATCCAGCTTTCAGAGGGGGCTTGGACAGCCAGACAAGATGACTTCCAGAAGTACCCTCCCACCTTAAGTTATTCTACAATTTTAATATATATATCTACACACACATATACATATATATACACACATGTGCATGCATATATCTGCACATGCATACACACATACAGAAACGTGCATGTTGCTTTCTGCAACTGCTGGCCTCTGCATGCTGTTCTTCTGGCAGGCACCAGGAACTACCTCTCTCAGAACAACGTTGTAGCAGTTTAACAGTAGGTATTTAGGGCAAAGATGTAGCACAGGAAATAGCCCAATGGATACAAAATTAATTTACCAGTTGGAGCCTAAATACAGGTCAACACTGAGTACTGAATCTGACCAAGAAAGCCAGAAGAAACAAGTAGGCAATGCCAACAGGCATGAGAACTTGGGAATGCAGGAATTTCTGCTGGATATGTGCATGCAAACATAGGCACTTTAAAGTTTTTGGTGTTGGCTTTTTGGTGTGGATTTGTTTTTGTTTGGTTTTTTTTAAAGATTTCCTCTTCAAATTAAAGAGAAAATAATTTTAATAATGTCTAACAGTAAAAGAAAAGAAGTTCAGCTACTACATCTGCTCTATGTTTACTGACCTGTAAAATAAAACGCATAGCTGCATTGTACTGTACTGCTCTGTGAAAGGTTCATCTGAACAGGGGAAAATGCTACAAAACAACCTTGGAGCTAACTAAACTATACACGGCAGGGGGAAGAGACATGGCTAAAAGACACAACATTTGAACAATGAAAACAAAAGTGCTTTCCTCTAACTTTTCCAATATACTCACATTGAATGATTATGACAATAAAGCATTTAAAAATTCATTCAGAATGAAATTTTTAGGTTATTTTACTTTTAAATGTGGATAGCAAAAATTATTCTAATAATTCAATAATCAAGTGCAAATAAAAAAATGTATGGCTCAATAAACTCACTTCTATTTCCTTCCCTGGAGAAAGATGACTAAGATTGACTGATCCACCTGAATTATGAAACATTTTCACAGGACATTTAGCTTCACTTTGTACTAACTCCTGATACTGGTTCACCACTCTGAAACAAACAATGAGGACATAAAGAGATTAACAACTTTGAACTTCTAAAGTAGATACGTATGTGTAAACATATAATTGTATACGTTACATAGTCATGTATTTTATACATAAGTATATATCTATATAAAATAGAGATGCACATATATAAAACATACCTATATCTCTATATATCTTTCTACTTTATGTTCCTGGTCTCTTCTTAGATTTATTCCTGTTTAACTTTTCTTTTAACCACTGTCTTTTTCTAATGCAAAATACAGTTTAAGAAACGAGTTTAAGAAACTTTTGGAGGAATGTGCAGAACAGTAGACAGAACAGTTCCCTTCCCAAAAGCAACTGCAGTTCTTTGGGATGTCAGTCAATGGGGATCCCATTCCCTTCATGGGGGTCCAGAATCTTTTCTAAAGCTGTGTCCTCTGCTTATGCTCCCTGTGGAACAGTCAACCCTCCTTTAACTTGAGGTCTATGTCAGATGAGGACTCTGAAAGCAAGGGCTGAACTAAGAGGTCCATACTGAATGTACATCCAAGAACCACTCATCACAGCAAAAAGTCATCACTCTTTGAGCACCAGGACAGCCAGGTCTTATTCTATAAGACTAATGAGCAGTGATGTATCCAGGAATTTAAAGGATCAATAGCATCAGGCAAACAATTTTGAAATACTGCTCTACCAAATCAAATACTACATGTCGACTAATCTGAGACAACTAAGTTGAGGGAATACAGTTTCACAAACATGAACAGAATATACAAAGTGACCTTGCAGACTTGAAAATCAAGCTGAAGACCTGTTGTCACTTAAACTCAGGCAGACTGATCCTCAATGAAAAACTGCTGGAACATTTTGATTAGCTTACACCTAAATGCGTTGATCTACACTTTATTTTGGTGCAGCACTAATTAAACATGCTGTTACATGACTAATGCAGACATAAGCAAGGGCCCCAGGATACATGGCAGAGGAAAGGGTGCAGTGTACTTTTTTCAGCAATTAGACTGTCTTAAAGTTACAGTGAAATCAGAGTATTAAAACGCTACATACTCAAAAAGGTGGTCCTGCCCTCCTTCCTCCTCTGCTGTTTATTCTTGTCCTAGTCCCTGAAACCCAACTGCTTATTCTGATAGAAGGATTTGTGCAACCCAACAACAAACACGATCAGGAAATCAATCCCAGTTAAAAACTAGACCCCTCCATTATTGTTGTTTTAGTTTTCAGCCAAGCAATCCCCCAATTCAGCTTGCAGCACAAACAGCAAAAGTCTCTATCAGCACAAAGGAGGCAGGAGAGAATATAAGCAAAGACTTGCTTGATCAAAGTTATCTATTGGAACAAAGAACATTATTACTGATTTTTGACCAAATCAAGGACTCATCTCTCTGCCAGGCACATAAGAAGAGGGTGTAGTGGAGTAAGAGCTATGGCATGTACATCACCTCAAAGTCTCCTACGAAGGCACAAAACCTTCATAGAAACAGAGCTATCTAATGTGATGCGCATTGACAAACATCTGGAGAAATACTTAGTTATCCCAGAATTGCTACTCATAATCATTCTACAACTAAAATATACTGGAAAACTGTTTTGTTACTTGCTTCTCTGAGAAAGCTGAATCAAGTAATGCACAACACACAAAAATAAGTTGCATATATCTGAGTCCTAGATTACACTTAAAGTTCAAATGAACAATTTCTGCGATTGCCAATTTACCATACAAAATGTCAAGATGAAATTCCTGCTAAGTGCTCTCGGAATTTTATTACTACCTGTGTAATCAAGAAAAATTGTGCAAATAACCGAAACAACACACTTCAAATTTAGATAGTGGGATAAGCTGTATTGACATACTTGCTTTTCTCTATTCTTCCTTGCTTGTTAAATATAGAAACTGCACACTATATCCTAATTCTTGTTATGATGATTAATTCCTCTTATTTTCCTCATCTGTTCTGCACCTGTATGCATAACATTAGCAGTCATAATGGCTAAAAGGAACAAAATTCATTATTTGACATCAAGCCAAATGGTTGTACATACTATATTAATTTACCTTTCAGCATCAGTCTTCGAACCAATAAGGAACCTAAAATGTAAAACGTATAATACATTTTCAGTCATTAATTGGACTAAAAGAACATGTTTTTATAATCACAAAACTTAGAACGAATGTCAATGCTGCTCTTTTTTCAGACCTGCTGAAAATACAAGAGATACCATATCCATTTAACGGACTGGGTATTATTTAGTACTTGAAATACAAACTTGGCTTCATAACTATATATACAATATACACACATGGTCTAATATGGTCTCCTTTAAGAGTAAATTACCTACAAAGTAAAAGGCAGAATATGGAAGTTTTGCATTTTGTACTTTCAAAAAATGGAAGTAACTGCTACAGAATTGCTACTGTAAAAAGTACAAGAGAAAAGTTACATATAAATCAACATATCAATATGCTAACGCTGAAATATAAACCTAAGTGTCATAACCAGCCCTATCTGTAATATTTTAAGAAACACTTAGTTTCCATTGTTTGATTTCACTTATGCAAATTCTGATCCCTCATGATTTCCCAGAACTCCTAAATAAGCATTTCTCTTTTGTGTAATACTCATGGCTTGCAAACTTATTACTTCAGTGATTTTTTTTTTTTTGTAAATACTACAGACCTCTGATTCTCTAGCTCAAAAAAAAATAATCATTGTTTTATTTTACAGCAGAACAACAAAAATGTCTTCTGTACATTTCACTTCATACGACAGTTTTCTAAGGAGGAAGTATCCAAACTTTGATGAACTTTAACTGCCAATGTCTTAAAAATAATGGACTAGAGCAGTGATTTCCAAAAAACACCAGGTATCTAACATCTATAAATCCTTTTAGTTCCCAGCCTTATTACACAACTGTAAGCTAGCACTGCTGTTCTAGGAAGATCAGTACTAAGTACGTGTGCTGGTTTTGACTGGAGTAGAGTTAATTCTCTACACAGTAGCTAGTATGGGGCTATGTTTTGGATTTGTGCTGAAAACAGCGTTGATAATGCAGAGATGTTTTCATTACTGCTGAGCAGTGCTTACCCAGAGCCAAGGGCTGTTCTGCTCCTCACCCACCCCACCAGCGAGCAGGTTGGGGGGGGCACAAGGAGCTGGGGGGGACACAGCCAGGACAGCTGACCCCGACTGACCCAAGGGATATTCCAGACCATACGAGGTCATGCACAGTGTATGAAACTGGGGGAAGAAGGAGGAAGGGGGGAAGGTTCGGAGTGATGGTGTTTGTCTTCCCAAGTCACCGTTAGGCGTGACGGAGCCCTGCTTTCCTGGAGATGGCTGAACACCTGCCTGCCCGTGGGAAGTGGTAAATGAATTCCTTGGTTTGCTTTGCTTGCGTGTGCGGCTTTTGCTTTACCTATTAAGCTGTCTTTATCTCACCCACAAGTTTTCTCACTTTTACCCTTCTGATTCTCTCCCTGATCCCACCACAGGGGGGCGGGGAGCGAGAGAGTGGCTATGTGGTGCTTAGTTGCCAGCCGGGGTTAAACCGTGACAGCATGGAAAAAAACCCAGTATATAGCTCAGTCTAGGGATAAAACATCCTAAGTATTAAGAAGATTTTAAGATTTTAATAAAAAATGAGATAGGAATTATATACTAGACAATAAAAATAACTTTCATTAACAGAACTAAAGTTTGCTCAGGCTCACTGCTTCTTGCCTTAATGAAATTTATTGTGTCTACTCTGCTGCACAGGTTCCTCCATGCAAAGAATCTGGTACACACAACAAAGAGCCAAGAACAGAGAATCTTTGTAGAACCACAGCCAACAACAGCAGATTCAAAACAATTCAAAATTATGAAGCTTCTTAGGAGGTCATGTTTTTCTTCATTGTTTATTTAGCCTAAATTTCTCTGCATAAGGGTAAACATAACATAATCAAGTCTTAGGTTTTCACAGCATCAGGCAAATTTTGAGAACAATCAAAATTATGAGTAATACTGAAAAAGAGTGCTAACCCTGTTTCATGGTGTCTCCACAATTTGAGCGGGTTGCATTTTTTTGTTGGTTTTTTTCCCCCCAATATATCTTTAATGTAAAAGAACATGCAGATTTAACACAAAAGTATATTTAAGATACAGTTGCTTGAACACATTTTGGTTTGGGTTTTTTTGTTAAAAAAATGTTAGGTTCATTAGCTGAATTTTTCACACAAAGCTCTTAAATCCGAACTCTAGCTCTGGAGTATTTTTATGACTGAAAATGATAAGTAATGTTTGTCTTCCTTCATCTGTCAGATCACAGTACAGTTTAAAAGAACATGTAACTTACTGTGATGGAGTTAATAGGTTGTCATTTTCCTCATCACCTTTGAGTGTCTGAATTTTACCATAGTACAAGGGATTGCCAAGAGACTGAAAAATGGTCAGTTTTGTTTTTTGAAGCTGATTACCAACTTCACATTCAAACACATAATCATCTTTTATTTCCTAAAAAGAAGAAAATAACCAAATAAGTATTAAACAAGTGATAATAGAAACAGCTAGTAAAATATGCCAGTTCTATACAATACAGCAAGAAACACTCTATAAGAAAGGTAAGTAACACTCTCTAAGAAGCAGTGCATTATCTAAAATGAAAGTGATTTGAGAGGAAGTTATCTAAAGGGACAAGAGGAAAAAGAGTTTATCATCTCTTAAAAATACAAAAATTTTGCAAACCCTAAACAATCATGTTACATATGGAAAGGCAGACTGGGTAAACATATATAGAAACAGTTTTACATAAGTTATGCCAATGCAAAAAAAATGTTCCAAGTAAAATGTTAGAGATGAAGATTAAGTTCTATGGGAAGATATTACTTCTGCTAATATGAACTACAAAGACATCATGATAGATGCTGTTAATAAAGACAGTATCTTGCCTCCAAAATTACAAAGAGTTAATGAATTTGTTTATAGCTAATTATATCAAATGACTACTTCTTACTAAATCATGTAATTTGTTCCAAAAATCTTAAGGTTCAACTTAAACATTGCAGAAAGAGCTTTTTGTAAGAGATATTTAATATTACCTAATCTCTTTCCAAATTTAACATTTTTATTTTAACAGAAGCTCTTTTCCATCAATCTGAGTATCTGATTAAGAAAGCAATCTCTTGAGCGGGGCACTGCTTCCTGTAAATTATTATGCTTTTTTTACTATACAGTAACAGCACATGTTACTTGGGAGATTAAAGTTGCTTTTCCTTGTATTTCTGAAAAACCTGAGGAAATTACAAGACTGATCACATGCATGCTGCACTGTATGAAATTACAAGTATCTGTGGTAATCTTTCTGTGTCTATATAACACATGGAAGATTAATTAAATTGGGGGAGGGAAGCTTATTCTTACATTCCTCTGATTTTGTTGAAATAAGAGGCATTTTAACTAGAGACAGAGAAGTTTGGCCAAAGGTCTAAACTACTCACATGTGCTGGCCAGACAGTTGGTTGAGAGTCATCAGGCTTGATAGACTTTTCCACTTTGGCATATTTTTCCACCTTAAAGAAAATGGAGGTATCAGAAAAGAACGAACAGTAGTCATATTGGGCCAGAGTTAAAGTCAATCTAGTACAGCTTCTTTTTTTCAACAGTGGCTAACATGACAGTCTTAAAAAGTAAGTGCAAGAAACAGACAAGGATAGCCTGATACTTTGTATACTGTCCCCTCTGTGTTATGCATTCAGGAAAAGTAAACTGGATAACCTCCAGAACTTCACATTTATTCTGTTACACCATATTTGCTATGTTAACCTTAACAAAAAGTGCGAAACATGGCTTAAGACTACAGACCGAAATCACTGCCTGTAATGTGGAATCATTAAGAAATTTCACAATACCAGTAACTCCTAAAGACTCCGATTAGGTCAGATACAACACTGTTGAAGTGCAAAGAGAGAGAAGGTTTGTACACACTTACAGCATCACCATTTCATGTGTAATGTGCACTCTTCCCAGCCCTATTAAGTCCAAAGCTACAATCTTGTCTAGTCTACCAAGTCCCTTCTGTATGCTAGTAGTGCGTGTTTTGGCAGTGCCATAAACCAAGGATGTGACTGTCCCTGAGAGAAGAATGCACACAGAGTGATCAGAATTCCCAACTAGAATTCTCTGTACAAAAAATTAAACTACTGAAAATATTATGTCCCATAGTATCATAACATTTCAAAAAAGAGGAATTTCTACCAAGCTGAGAAGCGACTAATTTTTAAACAATTTCCTTACCTCATTTCTTTTTCTATTTTTTATATTATCAGACAACTTCAAACAGATATGCGCTCACTGAACCCACAGATGAACAATACTAAAGGTCTGTTTGCACCGTTTATCTCATCCAAACTATCATGTTACAATTGCAATGTATTCCAATGTGGTTTAGCTTGTGTTTATACCTTACAGGACAGAAAAATAATTTAAAATGTTAAAGTCACTCCCATTTTTTAAAGGTCATTCTTTGATAGTGGATATTCTTTAGTCAAACAATACAATGTTCAATACAATTGCTAATAATTTCTAATGGTAACAACTGGACTTACATCCACTTCAGAAGGTGCAGTCAAGTAGCAAGGGTTCTGTTTCCACATATCTACGCACTGGAAGATGAAAAAGCAGTATTAATGTTTTAAATGTTTTAAACAGGTAGTTAGAAGTATACCCACCTATGTCTCAGAACACTTACATTTCCAGCTTTAGAAATTTTGAGGTCATACTGCTGGGCTCCTTTCCTCTCCTTTCTTTTCTGTAAGTAGTCAAGTAGTCTGAGCTGAGGTGGAGTTGAATAGTGAGCTACTTCCTGCTGTCTGTTCAGAGACGACCTTGAGTACCTTTTGAAGCACCTATGGTAAAATGACAGATAAGCTTGTAAAATCATAAAAATGGAATTCCCCACTGCCTGTGTACGAACACAAAAATATGCAGGGAAATGCTACTTACACTGAGGCTGAAAAACAGCATCTGAAACATTAATTTAAAATTGCTATGCTGGATTACACTGTACAACTCAAACTCTTGATTTTGTATTTTTTAAAAAAATACTAGTATTCTGTTCATGTGTTGCAGCACTAAGAATGGGGTTATTTTTGAAATGCATAATTGAAGTACATTGTCAAATTGAGTAAGTGAGAAGTTGCCAAGCTTAAAACATTTGTATGTTATCACAGATTCCAGTTCTGTCAAAAGATTTGGGTACTGCTTACGTAACTATGAAGTTCTAAACACAGTAACTACCCTCTATTCTTCATCTCATCCCAAACCCATTGGTACATTAATGCTGTTCTGGACATTCATTTAACACCTTTGCCTAGTTTTCTAGTGGAATGTTTTTTGACCACCAAGCTCTAATGTTAAGGACAACAATTTCATATAGCTTTTTAGACATTACCACTGGTTGTATATTATCATAGTATTTCAAAGCAAATCTAATTTTAAATATTTCAGTAATTCTGACAGACCATTAGTACATTTTCATTCTACATAGCAAGTGCAACTCTTTTCGTAGCATAAACGTGAACCATCTCAAGCTTTTGTGGAAAAAGTGAACCACCACACACAGAAGTGAAACAATTTCAATGTTTTGTATGTAGTGCATTCCGCATTACTTTTAAGTTTTCTAAGATTCTAATATGCTTACACTTCTGTTTACCCTTGTTTACAACAAGCATATAAATAATTCCCTTGATTTCCTCATTCAGGGTTAAACTTGTACATAGCTTTTAAAAAATCAGAGACCAATATGCAACATACCCATTTATATTTTTTACATTCCTGAGCCACCATCTGACTCAGCTTACATATGAATTATGCCAAAAAAAAAGACAAAATCAAAACTGCAATATAATGTATTAAGAGAATTATATACACATTCTTTTGATATACCAAAATAAGCATATTACAGTATCTACTACTAATTGAAATATAGTAAAATATTGAGCACTTAAAAGTAAGATATAATTTCTTGACTGTTCCTTATATTCCTAATATTTAAGTAGATTTTACATATGAGAAGCAAAATTTTCACATAAAGCATTAGTTATATTTTTCTTTGAAACACTTCATAAAATTTCAAAGAAAGTCTCAACATGCTTCACACTGAAAACTACCGTTTCATGGGGCGAGTATTCATCTTCTGCTTGTTGTACAGGAGTCTGTTTGTAGTACAGGTCACTGCTATCGAAGGATCAAGACACAAAGGCTCTGCTGTAGCCAGAATAAGTTGGCTCTCAAGTAGGAGTTTGTCCTCCTGTAATATACACAACTATTAATAAATGCAAAAATATGACGAGTTTTACACTAATTAAGTTGATACATATCTATGCATATGTGCACATTATCTTAAAGAAAACTGAAAAAAATTGTGTGGATAGTCAACAAAAGAAAATATTCAACAGTTAAGTATCACTAACCATTATTATGAATTACAGAGCTTTGGGTGGGTCTTCCAATAGAAAAAGAAATCCTTCTGAAAAGTAGGGGGCATGTTCTGGTTTTTTGTTTGTATTTTGTTTGTTTGTTTGTTTTAAACACACTATTAGTGGCAATGAAATCCATTTTCTGTCAGTGATTTATACTGATGGACTGGTAATCAGTGCCATAAAGATGATCTACCTGGGACTTCAGATTACAATTTGAAATGGATTTGAGCGCGATTGTAGCTCTGAAATAAATGCAAGCACATTGAGCAAACCATGCTATTCAGCACTTAACTAACTATAAATGTACAACCATAGTTACTTAGGATTCTCTTTACTGTAACAGTATCAACAGCAAAATAATGTTAGAGGAGCAGTTGTGTCATGAGGCTCCAACTGCTGTTCTGGGGCTGTATGTTGAAGATGAATGAAGTAAGGTAAACTAGTTAGAGTAACTCCAATACTGTCACTCTGCATTACCAAAAATTAAGGTCTGATTCTACAAAACTTTTAGCAAATTCTATTGTCTTCTATGGCATCTTGTTGGTAGATGTTATTAACAAGTTAATTTAGCAGCTCTCTGGAAAGTGTACCATGCACCACTACGAACATCATTGTCAGTCTGAATTAATAAAATATATAATCAGTTTTGTTTATCAGATTTTATTAAACAATAATTTAAATAAATTTTATTTTATTGTGCATTTACCACATCACTGTAAAGTTTTAAAATAACTGCTAACCCACCTGTGTCCATTTGTGGTTGTCACTTGTTATAGAATGCACATCACAAATTAAAGTCTGAAGAAGATGACATAATGGTAATTAGCTTTCAACTTAAACAATAAGATATCTTAACAACATATGTTAAGTAGTAGTTCATATCCAGTCCAGGAACTACCGTAACACCGAGGAACAACTTAAAATACTTCTTACCTGCATTGTAGGACGCAAAAGAATGTGCTTGCTTTGGTATGTTGGAGATTTCATGTTACCAGACTGCCTATAGTCACGTATTTCTGCTATGACACATCCACAATGAAAAATATTAACCTAGTTGAAACAAAAGAACCAACTTTTAAATAAACAAATAGTTACCAATCTGCCTCAGCCCCTGCCTCCAAAAAGGAGTTTGTTATATATCATATAAAATTCAGTGATACTATGAATAAAACTAATCACTAATTTTGTCAGACCAGCGTTCTTTACTACATACCTAGACATACCTAAAATACAGGCTTCAAATGTAGTGTTTTCATATGCCAGCAACGTAGTTTTAAGAAATTCCCATGCCAAATATTTCATAATGACAAAGAACAAAGGACATTTTGCAGAGTTGAAGTTGTTTGGTAGCCTTAACCATAACAATCTCTCTTCTATCCCTTTCTCTCCAATATTTTTTTCCCTATATATCAATAAAATATTTATTTGGGACATTAAATATTACAGTTCCAAATGCACAAGTGTTTTACGTCTTGTGGTTGGAATCACGTATGTGAAGCAATCAAAAAAATCAAGGCCTATCTGGGTACAAAACATAAGTTCTTTTTGAAAACAAAACTTTCAAACCTGAGATTTTTCTAAAAGATCAACCAAAATAGGTGGTAGTTCCTCTGCATCCAAATATTCAAGCAGCTCTCCTTCCTCATAAGGCAGCCGAATGGTCTCAGAATCTGAATTTAAACAAAACATATTGCTTTTCTTTTGCCTTTAAAGTTCAAACTTTAACCATGTGAAATCTAAAACAAGTTTGCCACAGGAAAAAGCAGGGCCGGTGGAAACCTACACAAACAGTCAAATTTTTTGCATAGTATTAATTTTTACATCCATTTCTGTTCCCAGAGCTTGATTTTGCTCTTATTGTGCCAAAAGGCAACATGCCTTAATAGCTCAATGGGACAAAATTTTTGCTCCCAGCTAATATACTGTATGCTCTTATTGCACGTAACAGTACCAGTGGCATGACGGTGCAACCAAACTGGAACACAGATGCCTTTAGTCAGACCTAGGTTTAGGAAGCAGTGAAAGAAACAATTTGAGAGAAGGAACCTGAACCAAGAGAAACACAGATACGCAACTCAGGATGCTAAGTGGAAATAGGAGAATGGAAGGCTATCGAAAAGACTCCCATTTACTGATTTATGCTGCATTGTTAGAGACATTTCTGAGCACCTCACAGCTTTATGTAATTATTTAGTTCAAGTACAGTTGTTTTGGGTTTTTGTTTTGTTTTGTTTTTTCCACAAGGGATTATATTAGAAGTGAAACAGTTAAATGTAACCAACAACACATTCTAACTATTTATAGAGCATTCTGAATATTGTTAAAAATTAAAGAGCAAAAATATTACCTGAACCATTTTTTCCCCTGAGCATAAGTGAATAACCCTCATTTCCCGGATAGAGGTTCACTACCAGACATGACAACGTCTCCTGCATAACCAGCTTCTCAAGTAAATTCACATTTCGCCTCAGCTTCTGCTTTAAAAGTAAACATTGCTCATGAACATAATACTATCAAGTAATTAGTAGAAATAAAAACAATTGCTAGAATATGAGTACTATTTAGATTAATGTTGAAGTATATATCTAAACGAGCCCAGTTAAATTTAACTGGGCTGTATTCAGCAGAGTATATACATTATGTACTATTATACATATACACACAGATTAAAAAAACAACCCACTCATTTAAATTAAAAACCTCCTTGAATTATAAGTCCATAGACAACACAGTTAACAAGAATGACCCTATGCTACAATGTTGTAAATCTACAGTGCATTAGTATTTGTGTCATTTCTATAAGCATCATTTATGCCATCATTTATACACCACACATTGTTTGACAACAACAACAAAATATTTAGTACTTTCAAATATTCCTAACAGAAACAGATATTTACTTATTTCCAGGATTAAAATATTGAATTACAGCATTTGGAAGTTTTCTTAATTGCATTGCCTTGTCTGTATTTGCTGAAATCTGATCCAGCAGCTGCAGAGACTATTCCCTTATTTTACTGTAAGAATGATCTTTTCCACATATAACAGATTTTTAAAATTAATTAGTATGTTTCAAAGACCCCACAAACATCCTACAAATATAAACATTTTTAAAGCCCCCTTAGAACTTAAAACAATGAATTCTAAACCTCAGATAATTTTACTTGGAGGCTAGATTTCATAGCAGAATACCAGGTCTGGGTGGAGCCATTCATTGGAAGTTAACCCTAGTGCTCTACTAAGCCTGCCTAACTACTCATTTCACATACACCTAAGTTGTAGTGGGCTATCTCTTTTTGAACAAATCTGCCTCTCCAGAGATATTGATAAGATAGAAAGCAGTATTACTACTTATAGGGGAACAAACTACAAGAAAAGGACCGAAAACAAAACCCCAAATCCCACAGCAATATAATCCAACAGATCATTTTAAAAGATATGCAGAGAAAAAGGAGGAAATTCTCTTCTATCTCCTGCTATGCAGTTTTAGTTAAGTTAAGAGTTAAGTTAACTCTTCCCCATGCATCACGAATGATGATGACTACATCTTACTGGCTTTTACAGTTTAGACATTGTGGAAACTGACACAAAGAAAAGGACAAAGTAGCACATAAATCCTGGAGAATTAACAGGGAAAGAGCTGGCGGAGCAGGGGAGATTGTGGGGAAAACACATCATGGCAACAACAGAGGTAGAGACTGCTCAGGAAAGCCAATTCCTCATACAGGATTCTGGAGATACAGCCTGTATGCGAAACTTTCTTCAGTTAAAACTCCTATTAACCTTACCGAACATCTCCCCCGAAACAGGAGACTGCACGTGCACTGCTTCAATTTGCAGACACATCGCCGAGTAGGGGAGATAGCTATGGGGGTTTCACTTAGACACAGTATGAAGTAGCCTGAGGTACAGTAAATACCATTTGAGAGCAAAGTCAACACTCAACTACTCTGACATCTTTTCTCCTAAAAACTGAGATATTGTCATCTTTTGATGGAAAAGTTTTGGTATTCCCCCCTCCCCCCCCAGTGTTGGATAGATTAATACTTTTATATTTAGTTATGCAGTGGCATTAGCACAGAAAGAAATATGAGAATTCTGTAAGAGTTGACTTAAAAAAGGATCATCAGGTTATGTTAAGAAGAAATTAATTATTTATACTAAAGTTATATTTAAAAACAAAAAAGAAGGCAATTAAAAAAAAATTCCATTCCCCTATCACTGGGACAGAATCAATACCGCTTCTAGAAGTTGTTACTAATAATACTGTTAACATTTCTAATTCAACTTTACTATTTTCATGAGCTGAAGAAAAGGGATCATTCAGTTAAGGGCATTATTTGATCCAAAATACAGGCACTGAATAATTGATACTAACTAGTAACCACTCAGAGGATTTCTAAATAAACAATTTGTCTTTTTTCCCCATAAATTTGTCTATGCATTCAAGAAATAGCCATGAGATTTATTTTATGGAAGGTGTCTGCTCCTTAAACACCTCACAAGCAAAATACATAATGGTAATTCAACTGTAAATGTAATTAAATTGAGTTAATCACATCACTCTCTAATTTAAATTTATTTGGTGAATGACATGTTAGTTTTATTTTTTAATTTTTAGGTTTTGTTCAATAATAGCCAGTTACAGCTTGGGATTGTTTGGGTTTTTTGCTCGTTTCATTTTTTTGGAGGTTAGGATGTTGAGGGGGGAAGACAGGTAAAGGAAAGCAGAGAGGACAATCAAACAGGCATAAGAACATGTTTGACACTGCATTCATATGACCTGAACTTCTTAAGACATATTCTAAGCACATTTTAAAATATAAAGCCTCTTCAAGACACTGGAGTAAATTAGCATTTTAAGTACAAACATTTCACTAAGCATGAAGATTTTTTATGACTACAAAAATCAGCTTTCTCGTTTGAGCTAGCTATTAGAGGTACTAGCTCGGAGATGATATTAAGCATTAGCTCTGGTCTTGCTGGAAAGGTTTTGAAGATCAAAGAGGGGCCTGAGGTGTATTACATTTCTTAAGTGTTCATTGCAGTATATTGCCACAGTTCAGATACCAAGCAACCAGGCCAGTTATACTGCTCTGTTACATCAGCTAAAACTCCTAGCCCTCTCCAACTTCGTCCACAGAAAAGCAGCTCTCTTCCCTCCTGAACACGCAGCGCAGTGACTGCGTGATGGCTGGGCAGCAGCACAGAGAAGGCACAGGCGCTTCCTTTCACTTCCAGTGACTTCTGATGACTACCACTGAATAAAGAATACTGAGCCCTCCTGCCTAACAAGGCTGAAGTAGTGATTTTATGCTGTTTGTTACTCCTCTGTCCTTGGCTATGAGTGAAACGTTAATTTTAATACCTAATCCTCCAATGGTGCACTGGTATTACACAAAACTATGATTTTATCTTTACTGTGACTGCTTTTCTTGTCCCTCACTGTAGCACCTTAGATCGATTTTCCCACTTACCTTTATGACTGAAAAGTTGGTCAAAAAACTTAAAATAAACAGATCATCTCCATAAAAAAAAGTTTTTGTAGCTATTTAGTATATCTCTGTGAAATGGAAATCCAAAACAACCACCCCAGGCTCCCCCCTTGACTTTGGACACGTTTCATTAATCCCAGCACCACTTTACGAATGCATAAAAGATGCACCTTGGAAGGTACAATTTTGTCTCAACTTCAACAGAGCTATTAACTATCTGAAAATCAACTTCATGAACAATGCTAAGCATTGTTCTTTTAGGAAGCAGAAAAAGCAAAGCAGAGTTTTGTACATATTGACTGCAAAATAAAACGCAACTCAATAAGAGAACTTGAGGAAGCATCATTTTTTGATTACAAAAATACAAAGAATAAACTGAAGCCTAAAGATGTCTGTGACCTAGCTGAACCGAAATCAGATCCTGAGAGAAGACTGCAACTCATAACTAAGTATACTTCTACTAGGATGTAATTGGCTGTGTCAACCTTTAGGCTGCCATTCTAATAGAGACTAGTATAAATGCAGCTCAAAGACAAGGGCCATGCAGCCTCTGTAGTGGAGGCAAGAAAACATTTCAGCTTCATAAGCAACACCTAAGGTAAGTTTTTGAGATAAAACTTCAGGGAATACCGTGGTCTGAACAAAGTCTGCTTGTTTCACCCTAATGAGGTTAGCTTTGCTTTAAAGTGCCTTCTTACAGTCAATTGTTTCCTCAGCTTACACATGCAAGTTAGTTTCAAGAACAGAAAGATGCACGCAATATGACATTTTATATAATTTCCCAGATACATCCAACCCTGCATATCATGCATCACCATTAAAGACTTATCAAGAACCAAAAAACCCCAACCAAAACAAACAAAAACCCCCACTGTTATTTGGCACTATTTGGTTTATTCATGCATCATAATTACTCATTCCCCACAGCTACCAGTGTACCTCTCATCTGCTACTTCATTGTGAAAGTGCTTCTACATGCTTTATTGTTTTGGCACTAGTCCAACACGGAACTCAAGTGACTTTCATTACTCTGAGATGTTTTTATGCTTGCACAATGATGCTACTGTGTGCAGTTGTCAGAAGGCACCAACTGAGAATAGGCAACTGATAAGTGGTTTTTAATTTTTAATTTTTTTTTTTTTGTAGTGGAGCTCCTCAGATTTACCTGCCTAGCACAGAACTTCCAGCCTGCAGACCAAGTCTGTTTCCACATTCATGTTTAACACTGCTTCCAGAATTATTGTTTTGATTTTTATTTCTTTCAACTTTTAGGTACAGGAATGCTGCACCCTAGAGTCCAAATGAAACAAATTGCTCTAGAACATCACCTCAGCATACTTGGTTCTCTCTAGTGTGCATATGCACAAATAGAAGAGACACTGAGAAGTAATGAAGCTGGGCAGACTGGACTAATAGAGGACAAGTAATTAATTAGTACTTCATGAATTACTGTGGAAAATCTGGTATTCCCTATGAACACCAAGAACAAGGATATGAGTGACCAAGTAAATGCAGGGTAGAAAACCAGAACATGCGAAAGATGCAGTATTACAAGAGCTAAGATAAAGGGAGCAAGTTAAGACTGAAAAATAATATTCATTGTCGATTTAAAAATTGCTTCTGAGTGGACAACATAATTACAACTTGTACCATCAAAATGGTGCAATACTAGAATAGAAACTTTGACAGTTCTGTACACTAAAACCTTTCAAAGCTACATTGAAGTCATTGGCCAAATTCTAGTCAGAATACTATTTCCTTCTTCAGTTTTATTGTGCAAATTAAGAGACAAATAAACAGTCCTATGCTCATGGATGAAGTTTCACAATAGCATTATCTTCTAACCTTTGCACCTCGATCTTTGAGCTTCTATTTTCAATAATTACAATCCGTAACATAAGACCAAGAGAGCTATTAACTATCCACGTCTTAGCTCAGTGGATAAGGGCTCTAAATACAAATTTTTCTATCCTGATAAGCTTCCGATCCTTCAATAAAGAATAACTTAAATTTTTACTCAAATCTAGATCAGCAGTAATCCACTTCATCCACTGTGATAACTCTCTTACCCAACTATAACAAAATTAAAGTAGTGAAGTTTGCTGAGTGCCTTCTAGTTTAGCAAAACCTATTGCATTAAAATCCTACTTCTTTTTCCAGATTCCAGTCTAGCAAGCCCAATCTTCTCCCTGCTCAAATATTTTGTTACCCATTCACTACTGATGTTTTAATCTTTTCAAGCCTGTAATTTGCTTAACACCTTACTCACATTTGTGATTTGAATCAGCATCATATGCTAAATAAAACCAACCACATCAGAATCACCAAAAAGAATTACAGGTGCTCAGTAACTAATATCTCATTCCCATTTGTCATAGAATCATAGAATCATTTAGGTTGGAAAAGACCTTCAAGATCATCGAGTCCAACCATCAACCATGCCCACT
>JANHGO010000041.1:1449317-1485084 GCA_024606505.1 Aquila spilogaster | reverse complement strand
GGGCACGCTGCTGGCTCGTATTCAGCCGGCTGTCGACCAGCACCCCCAGGTCTTTCTCTGCCAGGCAGCTTTCCAGCCGCTCTTCCCCAAGCCTGTAGCGCCGCGTGGGGTTGTTGTGAGCCAAGTGCAGGACCCGGCACTTGGCCTTGTTGAACCTCATAGAATTGGCCTCGGCCCATCGATCCAGCCTGTCCACATCCCTCTGCAGAGCCTTCCTACCCTCGAGCAGATTGACCCTGCCTCCCAACTTGGTGTCATCTGCAAACTTGCTGAGGGTGCACTCGATCCCCGCATCCAAATCATCGATAAAGATATTAAACAGAACTGGCCCCAACACCGAGCCCTGGGGAACACCACTTGTGACCCTCTGCCAACTGGATTTCACCCCATTCACCACAATCCTTTGGGCTCATCCAGCCAGTTTTTCACCCAGCAAAGAGTGCACTTGTCCAGGCCACGAGACGCCAGCTTCTCAAAGAGCATGCCATGAGAGACAGTGTCAAAGGCCTTGCTGAAGTCCAGGTAGATAACACCCACAGCCTTTCCCTCATCCACTAGGCGGGTCGCCTGGTCACAGAAGGAGATCAGGTTGGTCAAGCAGGACCTGCCTTTTGTAAACCCATGCTGACTGGGCCTGATCCCCTTCTTATCCTGGGCTTGCCATGTGAGTGCTCTCAAGACAAACCATTCCATAATCTTCCCCGGTACCGAGGTCAGGCTGACAGGCCTGTAGTTGTCGTCTTATTGTTTTTTACTTCCCTGGGAAGCAGGAATACAGCAGATTCCACCACTTGTTCTTCTCATTCCATTTCATATTCACAGTTTAGCAAAGTAGCTTGACCCTCTTACACCTTAGATTTATTGTTGCTAAGCCTGCTTGAGCTTCTTTGATAACATTATGAAAAAAAAAAATAATCACAAAACATCTTAGCAGTTCATCAGTTATCCGAGAAATAAATCTGAATTTACAACAAAGCACAGATTCTAAAAAAATTCTCTGCATTTTTTCCTCACGGCAGTCATGCTAAGCAATTGATTCTGAAACAGTGATACTGCCAACAACGCACATGGCATTGACACTGGCCCTGAACTTGACCACAATTGACTTCAGTGACCCAGGATGAAGTCAGAATTAACAGGTCACTCAAGGCAGTCTAGGCCTTACTATTCATATTATATCACTCAGTTATTTTAATAGTACTGTTATCTAATAAACTTGTTATATACACATCTCCATTCTAGACCATTCTTTTGAAATTCTCTTTCTTCATATATAGAAAAGCATCTCAAGAGCACAATCTTTACAAACCTCTGCCAGCATTCTACTTTTATTACCTTTAAAAACAGATTTAGGGCTACCAGGTAGTCACTGGCACTCCCATCACCTTGTTTTTATTTTGAACTGAACTAAGTTGATGCTATTAAATTACACAGTTTAGTCCACAAAGGTCATAATAATAATTTCTCCTGTAGTCTTAGCCTTACGTAACTACTACAGTAACCAGAGTCTATTCTTTTTTTAACAAAGGAATTAAGTGAAATTAAAAAGTATTTTCTGAACCTGCCTGTTTAGACAGCAATGAAAAGCTTCTAAGCAATTTCCACTTACCTTTATCTCAGGCTCTTTTTCACATTCTTCTATATATAAATCATAGAGTTTTTGAAATACAGATTTTCTGAAATTAAAAAAAGCTTAAAATGTAACCAAAATTAAATCAAAGAAATGCTATTTAAAAACTAAATACTGAAACTCTTACTACCTTCCACTGGATAAATATTTTCTTTTGGGAGGTCTCTGACGCGCACTTTCAATGATATACTAGAAGAGAAAAGTAAGCCAAAAAAAGAACATATATTACAATGAAATTTAGTTCTAGCTACCATGCAACTTCAGATCATTACCAGTGTTCTATGTATACAGAAAGCAATTAACAGTTATGGTAAATGACTGTTTCAAAAGTATATTAAACATGATCTGGTGTATGTTACAGTCATCAACAAGGACACAGCTCAATCTAGCTGCAAAACACAGCACTTCATGGCTATGGCATGAGTTGCATGCAAAGTCCTGATTTCACATTCATGTTTTTTAATTACAGTAGTAAATAACACTACTGTAGTAGTAACACTACTATATTTAGTTAACACTACTGAAGTTAACACGGTAACATACTGAAGTTAACATGCTAAGATACAATCGAATTCACGCATACTGGCTCAACAACATTTACAAAGCAAGTACTCTGACAAAACCAACTTCAGGAAGTTTAATTTTCCCCTTGTCTCTTGCATTTACACTTGTTTTCTCTATAGAGCTGTGTATTATAAATACAATTCATGTATATTATATATTTGAATTAAAAAGGAAGAAGAAAGATATCACCCTACATTAAATGTAGCTTATATTCTAACAAGGTTTTTCCAAATCTCTGTTGTTTGGCTGAAGTATGTTTATTAACAGCTTAGTTCAGAATTTCAATGAAAAGAGGTCCTCCCACAGAAACACATATTTCCTACAAGAGGGTTCAAGTTAACCATTATATCAGATGTCAACATGAAAGAACATGAACGTGAAGGCACTTGCCTCTTCGTTCTAACTGGGCTACCCTTAAAAATACAAACAGGATTTTGTCGTATTTCCACCAGCTGTCTCTGTACAGCTCTGCTTATTTCACAGCACACAGATTTGCCGGTTTAAAACGGGAAAATCAAAGTCCTGCATAGTCTATCATCGTTGCACCTGATGACGTTCTCAGTACAATGGGTAAGAGACAAATATGTGACAGAGCCATTTTAGTGAGAATTTTGCAAAACCAGTGTTACATGTATGGGTGATTATTTATATACACACATATATATTTACATAACATGCGCTTTGGAAGAAAAAAATAACTGTTGTATTTTTATATAACTGTGAGACCGATATATTACATGCAAACAAATAACTTGTCTACTCCTTACCTCTGCACGATCCAATGCCAGTTCTAAAGCTTGTTGCTGCAAGAATTACAAAGGGTTTTTTAGAAATTACATTAACTGTTTAAACATCTTCATACATAAAAAACGCCACATATATTACTACTGATATGAATTTATAGTTAGAAGATAGGCTCAAACATTCTTTGGCACATACTAAACTTAGCAGCTGAAACCTGATGTAACTGCATGAACAGTAATTAATCCCACTACCAAGTGTCTACACTTGCAAGGTTTTGGCTAAATTATGAAGTCTTAGAACAATAAAAGGCAATTAGAATTAAAAGCAGGAATAGAAATAACACCCAACAAAAGCAGTAACAAATATTAACCAAAACAATTAGAGATGACAAGTAGAAAATCTGGTTTCCTTTCTTAAGCTGGCTACTAATTCAACTGAAAGACTAGGCCAAGGTACCTCTGAACAGTTGTCCAGGAGGAAAACATTTAACTTTCAGAAGCTGGTGCCTAAGTATTAGTACAGTTATTTTTCTACAAAATGGAAACGAAGATCTCGTGCTTCGAATGTTACTTCTGCGCGCAATTCAATTTGAGAAGAGTTTCTTACGACATACTGTTAGGTGCCCAAGAAGCAAATACAGCCTCTGCTCCAGATTTCCTCCAAGGCAGGCTAAGAAGCATGCCCAACCCTAAGACGACACACCAAAATCTGCAAAAGCTTCTCTATATCCCATAGCATAGTATACTCAATAGCATTTACTTTAATGGATTTAGCTCCTTTGCAATGTCTTTCACTTCAGTATACCTGCAGTTCATATACATGTATTTCAAGAAGAGCAAACAGCTTCATCGATAAGAATAATGAGTTCTTGGACTAAAATTTGACAAGTATTTGACAACCAGAATAAACAAGCACCGGTGCAAAAAAAAAGAGAAAGTTTCCCTTGGCCCCTAACTTTCCTTCTCTGGCACTTACTTTAGCTCTGACACCTACTTTGTGCAGGAATAATGTGCAGCTGCTAAATGAACCAGACAATAAAACTGATTTGGGGCAGGGAGGAGAGAGAACACAAGACTAAGAACTGATGTCCTGTAGGAGAACACCTAGAGCTTGATTCAACTCCAGTCAAGAGAGTTCAACTAAGTTGAGAGAACTAATGCCTTCACTTCAGTGGCAGGTGGATAAAGTCCTTAAGAATGTATTGGTGACAAGCTCTAATAACAGTAAAAAAAACCTGTTACTTAAAAAACAATTTACATGTAATCCCCACAGCCAGAACCTTTTAAATAGGCCACACTATTCAACAAATACAGAAGTGTTTTGGAGAATCCTCCACTCTTCAGTAAAGCTTAGAAACATTTGTAATAGGTACTTCTTCCCACATACATATTTGTGGTGTTTCCTCAGTTTAACCAATCCCTATCAGCTGCTCATGAAAGCAAATACCTTTACTCAAACCTCTAGGAACAGAAGGCACATGAGCCATGTCCAATACATGGCAGTACCAGTTATTTCATACATTAGAATAGAATTCAGGGGAGAAAAACATACTACAATAACAGCAAAGAAGCATACAGTGAAAAAGCCTCAGGCCTTTTACCACTCACCTACAGTGTCTCTAATACAAAATTCCTTAACTGTCCTTGAAAAAAAATAAAAGCACTTAACGATATGCTATTACTCATTAGAACCTGCCACTACAGAACACTTAAATTTTCAGGTGTCTAGGTGTTTATATGAAAAAGTCAAATACTCATGCTTTCTATATAAGTCAAGTGGATAACCGTATGATTTCAGCCACTGACTGCTTGACACTAGGTAAAAATCCATGGCAATATTATCACCTGTGAATAGAAGAATACTATATGGAAGCAGGATTTATACGTACTCAACTGCCTAACACCAGTCCTGACTGAAAACACACCACTAGCTTTATATGATAATTCCTACCATGCACTGGACAGTGACTAAGTGTTTAGAAGTACTCACGAGCTACGAAGGAAGACATCCCTGAAAAGAAATATCAGAACTCAGGAGTGACAAGCAAAATTTTTGTTTGTTTGTTTTTGGTTTTTTTTTGTTTAAGAAAATGCAAAACATTAATGGCATTCTCCTCATCAGCCAAACAGCTAGCAGACTAGAGCAAAAGGATCTGAAAATATGTTATCTGAATCATAACTTACCATTGTAGTTGAAGCCAGTGACCAAATGGCAAAAGAAGTACTTAAGAAGTTTCATACAGCAGGCAAAGAATCATATTTTATGGTCACACTTGGGGTACTGAAAAAATCAAGGAGAAAAAAAATTACTAAGAAACTAAATAAGCATTTTATTTATATATGACATTTTCAGTGGTTAATTGTACTTAAATCTCATTTGCATGGTATCCTTTCCTCCAAAAGTAGAAACAAAAAAGTTCCATTCAGTGTAAGTGCAGAGGTTCCTATTCTAATGACTACTACTACTGTGCACAATCATTTTACATTAGTTATATTAAAGTAACAATAAGCATATAATTGAAACTATATAGCCAAGTACTCTTCTCTGTTGCAGCAGTCTACCCAGACACCCCAAATATCACATCCACAGATGCGCATAAGGCTAGAACATTTAATTGCAAGCAGCCAGAATATTTAGCATACCCTACTAGGTTTTTTGTTTTGCTTTTATGAAGATATTGCTCCACAGACACCACCTCCACTAGCAGTGCCTTCTAGCACTATTTTAAGATATTAGTTTAATATTGACTCACAGTAGGCTGTCAAGTACGAACTGAATAAAATTTGCACGGCACTAGCACCTTCCTTAGATGTCCTTGCCCTCAGCTACTGTGTCCCTATGCCATTTCATTTTTAAATTCAGCTAGATAGTTGTACAAAGAAAACACCAGTTCAAACCCCCCAGTCTTTAAATCCTGTTCTTCCTATCATTCCCAACGAAGAGATGTGAAAATTTAAGTCGGTTTTACTTTCACAACGGAACGTTACAGTGCCTCACTACACTTGAAGTGTTCACTTAAGAAGTTCCACGACACATAACTTTTAAGTTGTAGAAATGCTACATTCCACACCAGCCTTGGTTTCAGCAAACACCTTCCTAGATTTCAGATGACATACGCCTGCTCCCTCACGCCTCCCTGAGCCTTACTCGGCTGTTGCAGCGGGGAACAGATTCCAACAGAAGAAAAACAACAAAAAAACCCCACGGAGGATGACTCGGAGCTCCCCGCAAGGCTGAGACCTGCTGCCTTCTGGCCCACGGTGAGGCGGTGGGCCACAAGCAGCCCGCACGGGATGGCCCGGGCCAGGGGGTGTGTGTCCCCGTCCCTGCCTCCCGAGGGGCCAGCTGCTTCCCGAGCAGCCCCTCCGCCGCCGCTGCAGCCGGGTCCCGGGAGCGGGACACCGAGAGCGCCCGGCTCGGCGGCGAGCGAGGCGCAGGTGCGAGCCCCGCGGGGGACGGGCGGCCCGCGATCCGCCCCGGCCCCGCCGACAGCCGGGCCAACCGCACCTCCGCGGGCCTAACCTGCCATTTAAGTCAAGTTCACACTTACTGCTTAACATTAATTACTGCTGAATGCCCATGGGAGCATGGCTTCACGAGGTGTTCTGGGCTACTACTTCGGGCATGTCTGATACCTGATCCTTTTGTCTTGGGCAAAGACCTAAGGGCATTTACACTGGGTTACAGATACTTGCATGTACATACCTCCTGTTTCCATGGAAATGACAACAGATAAAAAAAAGCACAAACACGTTATTTGATAGAGCAAAGTCTGAGGCACAAAACAGTCCTTTTAAACACAGTCAACACTGTTAGCGGTGCATTTTCACCATTGATGAACAACAGCTTGCATGCTGTGCTCATAAAATTCTGCACTGCTAGAAAGTGATTCACTGTTGCAGTCACCACTGCTGAAAGGCACCACTCATTGCCTCACTGTGCTCACATCCACTCTTTGGTCTCCATAAACATCCAGCAAGCACAGATGAATGTCAATGGGTTCAATTTTTCTGCATGAAGGAATTCGATGCCATACCTTTTCTTCATCTACACTCCCATGTCAGATGCCATTTGTCAGGCTGCCCTTCTGCTGCCAACCCTCACACAGCAACAAAATTTAAGAGAATGCTGTTGGGAAGGTTCAACCTCTATGGCCACATCACCAACATATACCACAATGTTGTGGGTCATCATAAAATAAAAAAAAGGAGGTATTATTTTCAAAGCAGTCCTACATCTCTAGCAAAAACTAATGGCATAGTTAGAACTAAGTCTTTTATCCGCAGGTAAGCATAGGTACTATCTCAGCATCTTCAGTGCCATGGTCTCGTTTCAAGCTACAGGGACTTGATTATTTGATCACTGATTGTTTCAGTAATAAATGACTAGCAGGTTAATATTCTGTAATAATAAGTGTATGCACATAAGCGAATATATCACAAATGTTTGAATTGATTAGGAGAATTTTAGCACTGTTTAAAAATCTGGTGTGTGATGATGCTTAACTCACAAATAGGGGAAAACTACTAGTTTCATTAAGAAAATAGAAGTGAGTATTTATGAAAGTACATCTATCAAGCATCTACTACATAGCACTATATCTTCTGGAGTGGAAAAGCCATTACCAAATGTGATTCAAACTGCATCATTGTCAAAATTGATTCCCCATACACACCAACAGTCTCACTGAGGACACTTGAGGTCTAGAATAGGATGCAACTCAGGAGCTGTCTAGGCTTGGATTGTATGTACTCTGATCCACACTGGAGAGGTTACCTGTTAAGAAGCTCAGAAAAGGGAACAAGTAACTCCAAAAGGAGAAAATGTCACTATCACAGACCAAAGCGGTGAATGTTTTCAAGCTGGTGTCCTTGCAGAATGACTAAGCAGGAATATATGACTTATTTTGTGCTTTTTCTTGGGTTTTGTTTCATACTGGGGGCTTTGGCGTCAAACCCCTCTTGGTATTACTGCTGCTAATTGTTACCTGAATCGGTAAATTTACCTTGGCTTCAATAAACTTTATGATATTATCTCTCAT
This sequence comes from Aquila spilogaster, assembly GCA_024606505.1. NCBI lineage: Eukaryota > Metazoa > Chordata > Aves > Accipitriformes > Accipitridae > Aquila > Aquila spilogaster. The sequence goes on along the minus strand of JANHGO010000041.1, from coordinate 1,477,105 downwards.
AACATTCTCATACATAAGATAGTGATGCGTGGACTGGATGAGTGTATAGTGAAATGAATTGAAAGCTAGCTAACAGCCAGGACCAAAAAGTGTTGACCCAAAGCAAAAAAAAAAACCAAAACATTAACTAGTAATGTACATGTCCAGAAATAGAGATACGCAGAACTACTGGAAAAAGTCCAGCAAAGGTCCACCAAGATGATTAAGGAACAAGAGCATCTGTCCTATGAGGAACAACTGAGAAAGCTGAGATTGCTCAGCCTGGAGAAGAGTAGGTTCAAGGGGAGATCTTATCAGAGTATACAAATGCCTGAAGGGAAGCTGTAAAGAAGTCAAGCTGTCTTCAGTGGAATCCAGTCACAGGATAGCACCAATCTGATGGACAGAAGCACCCAGGTGAATCCTCCCCCCCAGTACTCCAGATCACAACAAGAAGACTGAGTACATTTTCCCATCAGACATAAACATGTGTGCACACATACACAGTTATTTGTCACACTCAATGTCTTTTGTTCTGTGTAGTTGTTTCTCATGGTCTGCTCAGTTAGTGTAACCTCAGCCAGGTCTAATTGCTCACAGCCATCACAAAATGCTTGATGTTGGAAGGGACCACTTGGCATCATCTAGTCCAAGCTCCCCTCACTTCAAATAGGGTCACCTAGAGCATATTGCCAAGGATCATAACCAGGCGGGATTTGAATATCTCCAGAGAAAGAGACTCCACAACATCTCCGGGCAGCCTGTCCCAAAGCTCCGTCATCCTCAGAGTGAAGAAGTTTTTTCTTCATGTGCAGATAGAGCTTCCTGTGTTTCAGTTTGAGCTTGCTGCCTCTTTTCCTGTTGCCAAGCAACACAGAAAACAGTCTGGCACCATTCTGCTGATACTCCCTCCTTAAGATACTTGTACACATTAATAAGAACCTCCCTCAGTCTTCTCTTCTCTAGGCTAGGCAGGCTCAGCTCTCTTAGCCTTTCCTCATAGCAGAGATGCTCCAGCTGCTTAATCATCTTTGTAACCCTACACTCAGCATGTTTCCTTACACTGAAATGGCACAATGTGAGCTGTGCTTTCTAGTAGTAACACAGGATTCTAAAGGAATCAATATTGTCATTTTGTACTATGACATTACATGACATTTCCTTGAAATGAGAGGATGTGCTTTCAGAAGCTTCTGATACCTCAATCATGCATACCCTGCTCAGCTTCTCTAGAACAGGAGTCTATATGTTCTGCTTGAAAAAAAAAACTAATAAGCTACAACACCTGAACCAAATACATCTCCACAAGAAGGTTCAGCTTTCATTCCTTTCATTCTCAATCTCCTCCACTGAGGAAGTGGACAAGTGACTTCAGAATGTTTCTCCTGTCTACTGCACTGCTTCTGATTTCATTGAGTTTCTCTTCTCACCGGGTAAGGTCAAGGATATCCATCTTTCTTCCAGAGCACAACCTTTCATTTTGGTCGCTCGAAGTCCTTAATCTTGAATTTTATTGGAATTCAGGTATGCACAGATTTGAACGAGGACACTTCCAGGCAGAGATGGTAGTCTGTGGTTAACTGTTTAGAACACTTCTACAGCAAATGCAGTTATTTAACTGGAAATTCATTATGTGAAGTTTTGTGCTTTTCACACTGTTTCAACTGAAAGCTCTCAGATCTAGCAGTAATTTTTTCATCATGCAAATGATGCTTCAAACATGCTTCCAGTCATTTTTGTTGTGACACGTTACCAAACCCTATTTCTTGAATGAGTAGAAAAGGAACTAGCTATATATATATAAAAAAAAAAAAAGTATGTGAGACAGGCATTTACTCTTGCTAACATCTATTCCCATAGATTTCAATTTGACAAATCCTTACTGTAAAGTCCTCAGATACCGGCTCACAATACACTTGATCCCGTACATCCACTCAGACATTTTTTCTCCACTTAACTACTTCAAAGCTTTTTTGTTTGTTTGTTTTTGTTATTAACCAGACACATCTGTGATTTCTTATATATTTTACTAAACTTTTCATTTGAAGCAGTGAAGCACAACTCCTCTTCTATTCAACTAGTTATTTTTAATTGACCTAACCAGATGCAAGTTCCTATCCAGCCAGCTAATTTCTTCAGTTAATGAAACCAGCTGTCTCACAGTCATGTTATTGATCATTTTCAGATCGAAGCATCTGTTATTCTAAGCATTTTAATGTCTGTTTCCTATTGACTCAGATATCAATGAACATAATCATTATACTATCCTCTTATTAATTTCATTATTATCAGCCAACTCCACTTCTTTCATCACTCTAACACTCCAAACTGTTCTTCTATAGGAAGAAGCACACTCCCATAGGCAATGAACAAAAAGTTCTTACTGCATTCTTTCTCAAATCTTTCTTTCAGAACACGCTGCCAGCATGATGCCTAGAAAAACTTTGCTTTGTAAGAGGCTGCTGCATTTTTTTTTTAAACCAAATATTATTTCAATTTTCCTTCCAACTACTTACGGCTTTCCCTTATTACACTATTAAATATCTAGGTTTGACACTCTCTCAGTAGAAAATTTGAAAATCAAGAAGTATACTTTAATTGCTGTTAAGGTCCAAAACAATTTACAGGAAGAATGTTCAAGTAGTTGGAACACTCCTGAATTTAGGAGACAAGAATACAACTTCTACTCATGAAGCTCAATTATTCTGACCACTGGGCCATGAGAGAAGATAGAGAAACTAAATTTATACCTAATATCTTCTAGTTGTTAGAGGCCAAGTCTACCTTCACTGTAAATCTACTTCAGTCAGTTCTTTCTTATCCAAGGAATGAAAAAAAATGAAAATACAGAAGGAACCACATAAGAAGGTAAAATTATAATGAACACCCAACCTTACCTCCAAAATCGAAATGTTGAAACAGATGAGTAGATTGCATACTGGCATCATGCACATCATTACTTCTTACAATAATATTTACAAATATGTAATGTTCCATTTTTCAAAAGTGCAAGATAAATAAACAAATAAAGCTGTCATTTATTTGAATAATGAGAAAATGAAATTTTCTCTCAGATGCAGTGTAAGTAACAATTAAACTTAGACTCCAAACATGACTTAAGATCACGTCTAATTTTAATCACCTCTGTAGTTCTAATAAGAATGTATGGGAATGCAAAGGTCCTGGAATTAGACACAGCCATTAACTATCATCTAAATCAGAACTGCAGAGCAGTGTCCCACAGACAGAGAGGATTTTTGCACAACTTTACCACACACTGGTTATTTGGTATTTGTCAGAACAGATCACTGTATTCTTTTCATTTGGTAGCCAAATCTATAGTTACCTCACTTATTCCATACACTCCAAGCCTTTCAAAGGACGCAATATGTAATGAAACAAATAAATGAACAAGCAAAAATTCACTTCTCATTAAGATATATATAATGAAAAAGTAGCTTCTCTACATTTCTTGTAACTTTACTAGTTGTAGAAGAATTGTTACAAATACCTTTATTCCTAGCAAAGAAACACAGTTGATATTTCAGAATAAAAAATATTCCATATTTTCTTCTTCCAGAAAAGACAAAAATTCTTAATTAACAGGTACTGCCGAGAGTCTACTGCTGCAGACAGAGTATGTGCTAGGCAAGTTGTGGATTAGTAATGCATTTTTTACACCTTATTTAATCACCTGTTCCATAGTGATAACCCAACAAGATGCTGTGTACTCTTTGTCATGTGCAGAGGACTTCAGACAATGCAAATATAGCCTTTATTCTATGCTACAGATTTGAACCTTTCCACTTGTGGAGCTCCCAAGGCAGACCAATTGCATTCTACTCTTCATTACAGCCATTGAACAAGTCACTGCCAGGCAGTATCTACTTATGAGAAATTACAGTGACCAATGAACTCACAAATCTGGGAACAAATACACACTAACTTTACACATCCAAGAAAACACTAGAGGCACTTACTACGTGTAACGCAATGGAAAGTGCAACAATAACAGCAGAGTAGCAAGATCCCAGGCTGCAGCAAGCAAGGATTTGCTCAAACACAATAGCAGTATACACAGAGATAAAGGAAAAAAGCTGCTTACCTTCAGAAGGTCTCAGGTATTCAGGGATCTCTAAAGAGATACCTTTGCCTCCACTGCCAACCCTTAAATGAGGTCTGGGAAGGGGTGGATCCTGACTCCAATCCTTCGGTCACTGAAGTGCATTGCATGCACCTGAGCTCCCCTGGCTTGGCCCTGCCTTCCTACCAGGTCCTCAATCACTGTTTCAAGCTGTGACTTAGCATTTCCACTACACTATGTATTTTTTCTCTTAAGAAGAAGAGGAAAAGAGGAAAAATAAGTGAAAATGTTAATTGTGCTTAAAACTAAGCACATTTCAACATTCTACTTTTCTTTCTTTCAGTCTTCCTTTTGCAGTCTTCCCATTTCCATCTATCTGAATGTACAATTTTAGCTCTGAAAGACTGACAAATCTTAAAATATACATAAGTCAATCTGAAATTAATTCCTCCTATTTATTTCCTTGCAAAATAGAACAGATACAAAGAGCACAATAACACTATTTGGTAGAGAAAATTCTCAGCTACAAAGCACTCTTTTTCAATATAATCACCACCACTAGCTGTACATTTCATCAGCAATGAACAGCCTGCATTCTGCACTCATAAAAATCTGCACCAGCAGAGGTGATTCACTGTTGCTGCCCCCACTGCTGAAACACACTATCCATCGCCTCACTGTGCTCACATTCACTGTTTGATCTCCATAAACATTCAGCATCAATGAATGTCAGTGGGTGCCGCTTTTCCCATATGGAGGAATTCAGTGACACACCTTTGCTTTATATGCACTTCAATGTGAGATGCCATTTTGTCAGACTGCCCCTCTGCTGCCATCTGTCAAATAGCAACAAAATTTAGTGGAATGTTGCGAGAAGTTTCAATCTCTATGGCCATGCCACCAACATTTTCGTCTGAAATTGTGGGCAAACATCATTACACAGGAGGCATTAATTTTGAGGCAGCCCACGTATAAAACCTTGAAAAATACTCTTTATTCTGAGTGTATGCTAAAAGGTATGTGTTAGTGTATGAAAGCTGGCAATGTAGCACCGACTCTCAAAGGTTAAACTAAAATATATCTTCAACTGAAAAAAAAAAAAAAGGAAAGAAATAATAAAAATGTGTGGTATTCTCCTCATAAACTGCAATTTCAAAGGAGATGTGCCAAAGATCGAAACTCCGATATAATGATTTGGCAAAAAGACTGTGTATAGAAAAAAATGTGAGCCCTCCATTGTTCAGTCAATGCTGTGAATACCTAATGCTGATAATTTAATTAGTTGTTGATTGCTGTGTGATATCATTCAGGTATAAGCTAATATTCCCGGTTTCAATAGTTGCAGTTGACCCTATTAAAATGCTGTTATTGATTAACAGCAATAAATGCTTCTAGAGATGATTAAAGATGGAAAGCATAATACTATGAAATGACTATGTCAGTAGCACACAACCTTTAGTCACATCAGAAGGTTACACTTAATCTAAAATATTATTCAAATAAAGATGAGGATTAAGTGAGAAACCGAATTGATTAATATTCAAATACCCAGCAATTCTTAACATAAATATGTCATAACCCAGGTAATGTTGAATACTTATGAACTAAATTTCACAGATAGTTGGATAAAGGAAAGAGGCAACTCCATATTTTTCTAGATAAAACTAGTGGTAGAATTATGAACTATATAAAATATGGAAGTATTCAGTGTTGTTATTTACAACAAATATCTATGGCTGTTAGCATTCATATTGTGTCCTTCAGTGCATCCAAATGCCTACCGAAGCAGAAGACATTTGTCTTAGAAGTTTTAAATTCCTGATGCAGAGATCACTCATGTTGTCTGATGTTATTTTCTTACTAAGTTAATTGTGTGCCATTCCAAATCAGCAGTTAGCATTGCTTTGGGTAGAAACCTCTTCAGTATTTCATGATACATATCAACAAACAATGTTAGATTAAAAAAACTTGTTAAAACGTTATTAACCTTTCCTTTAAAAAATAATACCGTGAAGTCTCTATGGCCACATGAATTGCACAGACTTTGCTGACACTAAAACCGGTCATGGCTGCTGCTAAACACATCTGACCTAACAAAGTTTCATTGGAAATAAATCACAGAACAATACAATCACAGAAAAAAACCAAAATATTTTAATGGTGTTTATGGTGGATATTGTATCCAAAATAACTTGGTAGACTGCGTATCTTACTTTTTTTTTTTCTTCTCATATCAGTTCAAGTATTGTCAAATACAAACACTTCCAAGGCTCAGTGTTGTTTAAAAATTTTTTGAATTGAGTCTTATTTGATACAATATTAAACAGAAAAGTAAGGACAGGTGTAAAATGTGTTCCCTATAAAAGCCAGAGGAAAAAAAATCCAAACACAGTTTTATCCATCTCATCCATCGTTTAATACATTAATGTTTTTTATATCATACAGTAGTTCTTAATTTTTCCAAGCACTAAAAAAAAACACCAAATATGTCAGCATAAAAACAAAGAACTATAGTATTGCTTCACATGAAAGACTTCATAATTTAAAAAGACTGAAAAAGAAAAAAGTGCTTTCAAGTTGGTTAATAACAGCTGGGCAACTCTCAAAATGCCTTGTGAACAAAACTAATTAAAGTAAATACATATTTACAGAAATTAAAATATTAATTTGCATTTTGAATGAATTCTGTTGCAGTATTTGGAAAACTGCTTTGTGTTTCCTTTCACAAACTTTCCAGTTATTTGCTTTGCTGGAAAATGTTCACAGACTGAACAGCTGAAATCATTTGTGAAAACTGATTTTTGAATATCAAAATAGAAAATACGTGCAGTAATCTGTATGCTATATTATCATGAAGAAAGAACAAGCAATGATACATAGCTTTAATACAATAAATAAGTAACAGTGAAACTTATTACTGCCCAAAACAAAATATTAAGAATGAACAGAGTTAAATATTTTATCATAGATATTTCACAGATGAAGATAATGTTGATAAATTTTGAATAATTCATCAAAATTTATAAGCTTGCCTATCACTTCAAAATATTCACCCAAATGCACAGAATAGTTCTTCATAGGTAGACGGTGGTTTCATATATTGATGCAGACAGAGAACAAGAACACTTTTACAAGGTTCTCAATTTTCTTTCCTTTTCCCTTTCTTATTTTTAACTTTTCTTCCAGAAGTCAATAAATCATGTTCTAGAAAATGCAATTTGTCTTTATACCTTCCTGTTATCTGTTTGGATATAATATAAACAAATTTATACTTTCTTCTCACAAAGCTTGTATAAACGCATGATAAAGGTTTCTTTTTTTTTAATTTTAGGAGAAATATTACTATGAAAATACCATTGTAATGTTTAAAAATATATTTATTTCTGTTTATTCTTATAATTTTCTGTCCAGAACTGAGGTCCCAGGAAATTTTCTATGTGGAAAGAAATTTCAGAAGATTATAAGGAAGAAAAAAAAGAAGCTTCTAAGAACACATATTTCATCCATTTGAAAAGTGATGCAAAAATAAAAATACTTTTCATTTTTTTCATTTAAATTTCCTTCTGTATTTACCAGTGGAAAGAATATCAATAAAAATATATCCAGTAGTTTTTCACCTAAAAATTCCACTTATTCATCTGACGGTAAAAGCATTTTCATGTCGTTTTAACCTTTGAATCACTGATATGAAGACTACTGTTAATTATGCTAGTTTTCCGAACAATTTGTTGCTAAAATCATACTTTTTCATCATTTCCATTAATTCAGTGAAGCATATTTGCTCAAGTTTTGTCAGTATCTTCTGTCATAAGTGTTATAACTGCATATACTTACCCAGATTTACATTCTATCTGCAAAATCTGATTGGCGTGAAATCACTGGTACAGGTGTAATTCAACTCACCATTAGTTTAAGTGTCACTGGATGTAGTAATAACATATTTCTAATTTTACAGTACTGTGTATTACAGAATGGAATTTTGGTCTATTCTCATCACTTTTTAATGTCAGTGAGTGAAAGTTTGTTCAGTACCTGTAAGTAAAGGATAAAGAAATTGATTGTACAGATGATGCTTCAGGTGAGTAGTAAAACCACATTCATGTAGAGCAAGATAAAACTCATTAAAATTTAAACATCTTAATTTGTTTTCTTAGGAAATTAATAATTTCTCAAGGACTAGGGCTGACTGAAAAAAAAAAGCAAAAAAAAAACAAACTTCAGAGACTGAAGGCTAATCCTGTAATGTTGAAAACTATGCTGACTAAATGCCTAACTCTGGAGCTATATAAACTCCACACTTGTGGTTTTCAAAGTATCCGAGGTGATAAAAGGTTCTCCTTTTCTGCATGAACAATGCCGCTTTCATAACGAGAAGACTGGGAAGCTTCTGTTTATCTTAAAGCAAAATCCATTCTCTGTGTAGAAAATTGTCCCATTAGGACTCAAGTCCAAGTGGACATCTTCCAGAATTGCCCTGCACACCCTTTTAGGATAGACACATAAACAACCCTGTTTTCTTGATGTGCATAGTAACTTGATATCAAAGACAATCAGTACTTTCAAACATTAGTTTATCAAGTTTCTATTTTAATCTAAAGCTGAATGAAAACAAGACAAAACAGTCCCTTTGTTCCAAATGCTTTTTAAATATTTGGCTATTTAAAGTATTCTCCACCTGCTGTTTCTCTTAAGAAATGATAATTTCATGTGTCTGGGATGTGTTTCACAAAGAACTCCCATGAAAACCTGTTGCATGACTGCCAGGTATCTTGGGTGAATATGCTGACATGTATCCAGGGCAAAGGCAGCAGCATTTCTCTGCAGCACTTTAGCTTTTCATTGTGTTATATGGATACAGACACATGGACAATACAAATATTTGACCACAGCAAACTGCTTCCAACTGCTAACATTCTTTTTCTTACCACTACATTTCACCCAAGACAAAGGGCTCTCATGCTTAGATTCCATTTCTTATGTCCTTTTTTCTGTACATCATTGTAATTATTCTTAATCATAAAAACAAACAAAATCATTGCTATTTCATCTGTGCAGAATTTGATTATATTTGTTATATTTCATCTTATATTCAGTTGGTATATTTTTCTCAGCTTTTAAGGGTAATTAAAAAATATATTTTTTAATTTAAGAATGTCTTAATTAGAAAATAAATGTACTGCAAAAATAATTGAACACCTTATGAAATTGCATTTTTAAACCGCATAACATGCTTTGAGATGGCATTCACAAGATCTGTTTGTAAGACTTGCATTTGATGCCTTTTGTTGTCTGACCAGCAGGAACTGTGAAATTTGCATATGTTAATCAAAATGCTTTGTTGGTGGCCTTGGAAAGGAGTTCAGCCTATTATTCCCTGCCAGAAAAATAAAAATTATCCTAGGAAACCTTAGTGGGTATGTAAAGAAGAGAAACAAGGTTCTCCAGTGGGGATGCATAGACATGAAAGGCATTTCCTTAGGAAAATCAATGTGTGTGTTTACCTGCTTATATCTGCTTTAAATGAAAATGCACAAACAAAACCCCAGAGAGAAGGGATGTGAGGGACTAAAGATAGCCTCAGTGTCTCTCTCAAGGTTTTACAAGGTTTAAAGAAGAACAAAGTATTCAGAAACTAAATATGACATTTTAGAACCTCGTGTGCAACATGTTAGGGAATGTCTTGTCTGTATGGAACACTGTGATGAAAGGGTTGTAGACAGGGTGGACTATAGAGCAGTTGTCAAATTGTGAAGGGAGAAAATTATAAGGGTCAAAGCCCAGCTGGAATTCAATTTGACTACTGCAGTAAAAGACAACAACAACAAAAATACTTTGTAAATATATCAACAGCAAAACAAGGATTAAGGAGAATATCCATCATTTATTGGGTGCGAGGAGAAACAGTGATGAAAATGAGGCTGATGTACCTAATGCCTATTACAATGGAAATTGCATATGACAATATTTTTTACTATATTTTTCCAGTAAACAGCTGAAAGAATACTATGTAATTTCCTTTTCATGATTAATTCTTTTCACTTTCCTTAAATATAAAAGAATACGTACAAATGATAGCAAGGGCTCTTTTATCACTAATGAAAATATCTGTGAAAATAGTATTCTGAAGTTTTCTAAAGTTAAATTGTACAACAGCTTTGAACATACAAGAACTCTGCCTTACTGTTTGAAGTTTCTAGACTGTCTAGAAGACAGTTTTTTTAGACCGTTTCTAGACTCAGACTTAGATTTCATTTATTGTTACAGTAACACAGTTCATGAATACCTCCTGTCTCTCAGAACAGCTTTAAGCTCAGTCAGCAAATACATAGGACCTTTGAACACACGAGGCTTAGTCTTCATTTGTTCTAGAATTATCATCTTTCTTGAAATTACGGTGTTTCTTGTGTAATAAAAATAGAAAAGTTTTAGTTTTCTTGCCAATATTTATTTCTGAAAACATTGTTATTCTGAAATACCGCAGTAATTCAGCTATATCAGTAAGCGTCTGTTTTCTCACTGTCTCTAGAAACTTGTCTTGACCACGTTGCTGGTTTGAAGTAGATGCTCATGTGAGATCTGAAATATCTAGCTGTGATGCATCTATCTATATCTCGTGACAACTCAGGATTGGCTCACAGGATGCTCAAGATGTTTTACTAATAGTATATCCAACTTCACAGTATAATCATAGCTTACACATATCTGCAGTATATTAATGTTTGGAGTAGAGTACAAGATAACTGTTACTAGCAGTGGAATAGGAATAAATATAAATAAAATTTATAATAAATAATAAATATAATTAAATATAATAATAAATAAATGAATAAATATACTACAGGCCAGGAAGTAGCCATTATAAATACAATTGAATGGAAAGCAACTGTACTCTAATTCTAACAATACATGAGTAGAATAATTTTGTATTAATAACATTTTTAAATAGTGAATGTATTTTTTTCTGAGTCACTGAAAATGCTTTCTAATCTTTTCTGAATGCAATTAGAATAATCTGCCTTACACATATCTATGTGTATTTTGATAATGCTAATGTACTCTATAGAAGGAAAAGGTAAATAAAGGGAGAAAAATTGGTTTTTAGTTCAATAGAATCTGTGGTGGAAAATCAATGTTAGCTATATGGAGGACAATCAATGGGGGACAAAAATGTAAGAACCACATAAACACTTTTCCATTACTAAAATGACTACAGATGAGTCATCAGCAATTTAAAACAGTCTACTGTATAAGACAAAATAGTGAGAAGACAGGAAACTTAGTAGAAACCAATGTTTTTCTAGAAACTCCAATCAATTTTTGTGAAGTAATAAACCATCAGTGGTTATTGGCATACTCCTTCAGAATAATCAGTACATTTATTTGGCATATAAGGAGGAGGAAGAAGAAAGCAGCTCTTCAAACAAATTTCATTCAGGTTTAGAAGTTTAATTCCCAGATGCGGGATGCAGCATCTCATAGTCAAGACTATGTGCATCTCCACAGAGTACTTTTATTTCATCTTCTGATAAATAAGAAAACTGGAATTATTTGACAGGGTTTTATTAAGTAGAACATCTCCCTCTAGGGTTATTAATCTGATGGGCATCAGTGGCAAAAATCCAATTCATTCTACTGAATTCAGGTTTTTATCCTTAAAGCTAAAATCCTAAAGTTACATAAACTTGGTAAGCTTTGTTTGTCAGTTTTTTGAAGTCAGACTATATTATGCTGTCATTAAACCCAGGTTGGATGTCATAAAGATGTGTCCTATAACTATGCAGAAGATGGCAGATGAACACAGGAATCTGAATAAGAATTTATTGCCTTTGGTTCCTGAGGTTCAGAAGGGACCAATAAGGCTTTAACTCCACAAAGTATTAGTTCTTATTAGTTCTGTTTTTGTAAAAGGAAATTTTTATAGTACAATTTCCTGTTGGATTTCCTGACATTTTGATTATATTTAATCAAGAAAACCCTGTAGTTAATTATCAGGAACAATATCAGGAATCATTATTTTTACTAAATTTTATTAACAAACTACCACTTTCTGTATTAGTGTTATCTTCAAATGAAATCAGTTAGAATTATTCAAATGATTACCACTTGAAAAAGCATACATTCTCATCAGCAGTAATGCAAATCGTGAGCAAATGAATGAAACATTAAAACTTGAGGCATAAACTTGGGACAAAATTACATCATTACAGCTGCAAGTGAATGACCAGGATATATATTTTGGAGTATGAGCAAGAAATAATCACAAAAATGGCTGAGATTGGAAGAAACCTCTGGAGATCATTTAGTCTTGTCTTCTCAAGAAGTCACAATCCTCTAGTTGACATTACCCAGAACTGCGCCCAGATGGCTTTAAATATATCCACAACTTCTCTGGGGTACGCAGTCACCCTCACAGCAAAGAAGTTCCTTCTCATGTTCAGAAAGAAGTTGCTGAGTTTCAGTTTCTGCCCATTGCTTCTCATGCTAATGCTGGGCACCACTGAGAAGAGTCTGGCCCCATACTATTGAAACCTTCTCTTCAGATATTTGTACATGCAGATCAGTTCCTCCTGAACCTTCTCCAGAATGAATGGGGACAGTTCCCTCAGCCTCAGTGAGGGATATTCCAGTCCTTCAACAATTTTAGTAGCCCTCCACTGGACTTAATCCAAGAACTCCACATCTCTCTTCTACTGAGAGGCTCAGAACTGGACACAGTTCTCACCAGGGAGACCTCAGCAGGTCTGAGCAGAGGGAGAGGATTCCCTCCCTTGACTTCTGGCAATGCTTTTCCTAATGCAGCCTAGGCAGGATACCATTGGCCTTCTTTGCCACAGAAGCATATTGTTGGCTCATCTGTGTTGAAGTTGCTAGCATTAACCTTAAATATTAAATAAAATGAAAATTAACTTTTAATTTTATATTGTCTGTATAAACCAGAACAGCTCAATTTGCCAAGCATTAATCCATATCTATGTCCACATCTCAAAATGTCTTGAAACACTACAGATAATACTGATTATATTGCAGAAGTCAGACAGTCACAGGAAATAGCACATCTCACATATCTTTAGCCATTGAATTTTCATACCGACTACTCATCTAGCCTCCTTCCAAGATAGATGGAATAATGCAGATGTCTCCAGAGGATAATTTGTACTGTCCTAAAATAAGTATCTTCTGGAGATGGTTTCTTGAGGGACCTTAGAATGACATTAGGTGTTAAAAAGTCTTAACTTTTTAAAACCAAGAATTATGAGATGAACTATGCCTCAAATGTGGTTACTTTTTAAAAAAAGGCTGTTTATATATATATATATAATGACTTGAAGCAAGATAGCATACAGTAATATATTCTCAGTATATCAAAAATAATAGATGCCATACTAACGATACTATAACGATGCTATACTAATAGTTGAGATGTATTCTGTATTTCGGCAAAAGTTTATTGTGGTGATTTTGATGATCTTCTTAAAAATCAGTTAGAGGACATCCCCAATTAAAGATTAAGTTTATAGTACTTTAAGGTTGAGACTTCAAACTTTAAGAAAAAACTGAAATTAATCCATATTTTGAAGTTAATCTTTCTCTCCCGTACATCACTGTGATCAAGAACACTGTCTATCAGATCTGTAGATATGGATTATAAACCCTGGATAGAACCATTTTTCTGCTAATGCAAGAATGTCAACATTAAGAGTATTTAAACTGAGGTGCCTTCTTTCTCCAAGAATATTAATTCATAATTCATCTTTATTCCTTATGTACAGGTGAGGAATATGTGACACATTTCAAAGCAGGAAAAAGAGTGGGCAGGAGCACAGCAATAACAAAAAACAAACAAAGATCCACCAGTATATGTATCTATAGCACCTGGTAGATTATAAATCTGTGTGATTTCATTCTTTGCCTTTTCTTTTGATCTTTGGCAGCCATGAAAATAACAGACCAAGGGAAATCAAAATTGCAGATATTGACAACCAAACTAATTGAACACTTGATAAATAAGATAGCACAGTATGGTCAGCATGGAGAGAAAAAGAAAACATTTTTCTTATACTAGTTTGTTGAAACAATAAGATCACATAAAACATGAAGCACAAGAACTAAATGGATTTTAGCTTTAATGACTGTCACTGCTGGGAATTTTACCTAAAAAATAATTGCAGCAAACTGACTGCATGTAATGACAGCTTACTTCCAAGTGATTTAGTTCTTTAAATAATTCATTGTAACTATAATGATAACAAAATTTGGAAAGAAAGAAGTGAGAAACTTAAATTGAAAAAAATATTGGGACAGAAGAAAACTTACAATGTGATTCTTGAGTAGCTGAGTTATTTCCCAAGCACTTTTAAGCTAAATGATTCTTTCTCTACAAAAAACCATAAATGTGTTCTTAGTTTTTATTCTGTGATACCCAAGTAAGAAATTACTACTTAACGTAAAAGAGGAAGAAAGATAGTAGTAGAAGATTCCAGAGGAGAAGTAAACGTTTAATCAGTCCCTTAAAGAAAGGATTCATATTTTCTCCTTGTTTACAGTGTCATTCATGGGCTTACCCTTTAAGATAGGTAACCAAATGAAGATAAACAATGTTACTTCATTTTTTTTTATCTTTATTATGAGCAGTATTCTTGTGTCAGTTCTTCCCTCTCCTTTATTTTCCCCATTCATTTTCTTTAACTACTAGTCAATTGTTATTAGTTTGCTTTACTCTTGACACTCTTTCTTGCTGTCAGATTTCTGCTCCCTGCTGATTTTGATTCAGTTCTCACATTGACACATAACACTTCTCCTGGATACACGAGACAAATGCCACAAGTCTCCACTCAACACAGAAAGCACACTTACAGAAAAATCTGTTTTCATAGCTGTAATGCTATAATGGGATGGAAAATACCGTGATAATAATGAGGTGGCAAAGTCTTCAGCTAGAGCAAATGAGAAGAAGCCCAGATACAGCAGCCACAGAAATGAGGGAAAAGAGCTGCTTACCTTCAGAAGACCTCAAGTAAGCAGGGGTCTCCAGCAAAAGATGTGCTCCCCTCCACTGCCAACCCTTAAATGAGTTCTGGGAAGGGGTGGATGGTGGCTCCGCCCCTTCCGGTTACTCAGGTACATTGCATGCAGCTGAGCTCCCCTGGGTTGGTCCTACCTTCCCACTCTATGCTCAATTACTGTTTCAGGCCATGACTTAGCATTTCCACTACAACAGCCCACCATCTTTCATAGTTGTTTCTAACTAACCAGGATGAGAACATAGCTAATAAAGATATACCTGTTATAGAGCTACATTATTCTGCTAAAACAAAAGAATGTGTTACTGATGGATTAGGTGAATTATCAAATAAAATATGAATGCAGAGTTTCAAACTTATTTTGTTCTCAATTTCTACGAACTGTCCAATCAGTAAATATAAATATACAAACAGCCAAACTACTGCTACATCTTGGCTACTGCATCAAGGAATAACTCAAAAACTCTGTTATCTGTCTAAACACTGTGTGTCCAGCCTGATCTAGTTGTGTAGGCTTGCACTGTAGTCAAAAGAGCTTTCAAGGAAATTTATATCCTAAATTAGATGTCTGAAGTAGGTGGGATGATCTAGTCTCTTTGAATGCACTGATTCTAAAGGGAGACTTAGGTTGGTATCTCATAATACATGTACCAAGTAATTTAAAAGGCTATGTAATATATATTCTAGTCCTGACATCCCTGTTAGCACAATAATTAAGTTATCTGCAAGGTGGACCCAACATGAACAAGTCCCACTTGTGGAGCTTTTTCATATAAATTGGAAAAGAGTTCAAGATTGTAAAGGTGAATTCTGCTAGCCTTAACCACTAGTTATTACTTTCACGCCCAGAACTCAAATGTAAACACCTAACAAAGTGCATAATCTGACAGTTTTAAGGGTGCATTTAAATTTAATGTTAAGCTTCTACACAGGTGTGGTTGCATGAATACCATATACAAACTTTTGATCATAGTGAAGGAAGTCTGAGAAATGAAAGCAAACTTGAGATTGCCATGATAGTATTAAAGATTGCAGCGTTTGTATCTCTTGTAGCTGCCTCCAAACACAAGGAAAAATATTATAAAATGTATGATAAATAATAAAAATGAGTATTTTCTCCGTTCTCCAGTGCATACAAATGAAGTTGTCCACTGCTAAATTTTTACATATAGATATTCTGCAATCATCTGGAATCTTGGGTTCAAAATTTGATGGTCAGACATAAATAGATGTCTTCCAGAGCATAGAGAATTTGGTGCCTAAGAGGAGGCAACATATGTTATATATTCTCAATTTAAAAAATCCACATTAGTAAATAAGTATCCAATTCCCCGTCAGCTCTGTCTCAAATCTCCCACTTCATTGAATGTGAGGATGAAGAGTTTGGCCTTATTTTTCTTAACAGTCCAAAGCTCAAAACACTTCCCTACAAGAAAGAAATCTGCTTGCAAACATTTATGCTTTCTGATTTGTGGTTCTGATTGGATTGAAGGTGAATTCAGATCTGCTTGAATTGTAAATAAGTGTCCTAATCATTAAGGTGCTGGATAGTTAGTTTGGTATGAATTTGTTGTAAAGCAGTTTTACTGTCTATAAATTGTAAATAATTCACTGGCATAGGAATTGAAAAAGAGATATCCCAGCATCCCAGGGCAGTAGCCTCATCACCAAGATATTGGACATTCTAGTGTGAACTCCTCTCAGTATGCAATTGATGCTATTTCTCTTTGTATAAATAATTAAACTGAATTTGTAACCTGACTCTTCTACATCCCAGAAGAAAACACTAACCAGCAGGATGTACAACCAGGTTTGCAGTTTCTCCTTTGTTCCCTCTATCCCACTGAATGCCCAGTTATTTAATAGGGAGGATGCAGTCCCAGCTGGAACTAATTATAATAAAATAGTCAGTAATCTTGACTTAAATATATGGTTTGGGATTTTCAACTCTTTAAATTCAGTTGCTTTTATAAATCTGCTAGAATAAGAAATTCATTGCCCTGAATACCATGATTTGGGCCAAATGAAATTTCCACAGAAGTAAAATTATTGATATCACATAGGACTGAGCTGGCTGTCTTTAAAGGAAAATGTCTGTTCTGAAAATACAAGCACTGCTTTGCAAAAGGAAAGATCCTGAAGTAACTGGGCAGCATGAAGATTTTTTGGGTTTATATCTGCAGTACAGGATTTTACACTCATTAAGTTGGGTGCTTATAGTGCTATGTGACAAGTGAAAGGTAGACAGAAGACCATTAAACAGATTATTTTCCTAGGCATTGCAGGTTTATCTGTCTTCTGAAGTTAAGATACTCCATGGCCAAAAAGATATTTTGAAAGCAGAGAGAACCTGCCTGCACTGGATTAAATTAAAGGATGAATGAAAGTAAAGAAGAGCCAAAGAAAGAAGCCCAATGAGTATTAAGGAAGTAGGAAACATTCTAGTGGGAAAGACCTGTAACACTCAAAAATTTGGTGGAGCCATAAAGCAGACTGAAGTAACAGGGATAAAAGTAAGAAAATGGAGAAACTGATTAAAAATTATTGGTTGTTTTTTGACCAAGTGCTGTACACAACAGCAATAAACAGACATTGAATGTACACTTCAATAATCTCATGTTCTTCACAGATTAGGTTTATTATAGATAATAATGTGCACGTCTTCACAAGAACATTTTAAATATAAAGAAGATACTTTTTCAGTGAAATATGAATTCTGTACATGAAATTAGATAAAAACAAAAGGTATTAATAAGATTGAGTAAATAGAAAGAAGTATTCAAGACTATAGAGTTAAGTAACAGAGATGGACGTTTTTTCTAAACAAGGTTAGGTGGGCTGGCAGCATCTGTGGCTAACTATCAGGGAACTGACTGTGAAATGTAAAGTATGGTGGATGAAATTATGCATATAGGTAAAAGAAGAAATCATAGAGGTAACATGCTGGACTTGACCTCTGGTCAGAAATATACCAGGTCAACCAATTGCCTGATTAAAAGGGAATTTTATATCAGTTTGAATTAGGGGCTAAGAAAGTCAGAACTCTTGTGAGAAATAGACTTTTCTGGCTTTTCTCAAAGGGAGAGACTCATGAACCACATTACATTTCTACAGTGAAAAATCATAAACAAATCGTGTCGTTTCTGGAGTCATAATGGAAGCACTCTAAAAATGGATACTTGCTTTAGCTGAAAGAAGCAGACAGGCTTTCTGGAGAGGACTGGACAATGAACTTATTCCGGCCAATTCCAGCAATTCCGAAAATCAAACAGAGGTTTGGAAATTAATTAATAATTACAGTTAATTATTTAAAAAGTAAATATTTAATCATAATTATGGTGTCAAAATGAAGATAGCATTCCCTGAATTATCATTAGGCAGGCACAATAGAACTGGAGGTTCAGATACTGAAACACTGAACTTTCGTGAGGAAGGAATGCTGATCTAGCAGTTTGTTTAGGTCACCTCACATTACCTCAGGGCTCCTTTGGATATTTCAGGCACACCGGTAACAGTCTGCAACCAGATTCCCAGTGAGCTCCCAGAATGTTTTGCTATACAGCATGTGGTCTGAAAGTTTAACAGAGTAATGTATCAGTGGAAAAATAAAGAATGTGCAGAAAGAGACATGGGTATATATCTAAAGTGATCAAAATACAAACTTCAAAGAATTGGTGCTTCGCGGCTTTTGCAGTATCGGTTTCTGACCATACAGAGAAACTACACTAAATGTCTTTCTAGTACATAACGATCCAACAGATTCAACCAAATTAAAATTACAAATTACAAATAAAAAATGACTAAAAATAACAGCTGTTAGTTTATCCAATAAGATGAAAGTGCATATGGCCAAGAGCACAAAATGATTGTATAAAGAAATCATATGCCTTCTAATTTTTTTTAAATCTAGAATTTCCAAAATAATAAGCTCCAAACACCAACTTTTATTATATTTTGGGGAGAATTTCAGTACTTAATACTTTACCCTGGAGAAAACATCAGCTTACTGTTCTAGCTTTTTTTTGTTACCGTTTCAGACTTCTTCTGACCTAGCTGTCTTTTTGTCCTGGTTTCAGCTGGGATAGTATTAATTTTCTTTTTAGTATCTTGTATGGTGTCATGTTTTGGATTTAGGATGAAAATAATGTTGATAACACATTGACGTTTTAGTTGTTGCTTACACTAAGCTGGGGATGTTTCAGCTTCTCATGCTGCCCTGCCAGTGAGGAGGCTGAAGGTGCACAGAAGCTGGAAAGGGACAGAACTGACCCAAAGTGTCCAAAGAGATATTCCATACTGTATGGCATCATGGTCAACCATGAGATTGGAGGAGTTGCAAGAGATGCTGTTTCTTGGGGACTGGCTGGGCACTGGTGGTGAGAAACTGTGTTGTGTATTGATAGTTTGTTATTCTTTTTTTTTTTTTTCCTTTTCTTTTTAAACTGTCCTTTTTTCCATTGATGAGCCTTTGCAATTTAACCTTTTTCAGCTTTCTGTTCCATCCCACTATGGAGGAGTGAGCAAATGGCTGTGTGGTGCTTATTTAGATGCCTCCTGGGGTAAGCCACAAAACTTACCATGACAGCTTTTGGAAATGTGGAACTGGACAACTGCAACAATGTCTAAAGCATAAATCACATTGTCTTGCCACTGTAAAGTCTGTATCTGCCTTAGCAGATCGTATCCTTTCTAGTAAGTTGGAAGGAAACAGGTTTATTTATGCAAGAAGCAAAGTACGGCTCTTTTACTTAACAAACCTGCTTTCAGCTTGCCTGCCTTTCTTTCTGACTTCTAACATAATCAGACCAGCTGAAATAAGTGAATAATATGTCACTATTAATTCTTTTAAAGCTGTATTTCCGAATCAGATGCCCCCAGAGGCTTGAATGGTGACATTTTATTGAAATGTGTCTGTATCTGGACAATTTGATTCTTAATTCCCATTATGGCATTATTTTTGAATTACACGTGCAAATTTACCACTAGAGTTGCATAACATAAAACTAAATCAGTAGTTGGGTGAAGAGTTTCTCATGGCGCCTTGTGAAGACTGAAAACTAGCTAGACTGCTGCAGCATCATAGAATCATTTTAACAATGGGTGATTGTGTCATTTCACTCATAGTTCTAACAGAAAACTTATTTTTACAATAGAAATATATTTTCAGTCTCAAATTGTAATGGATTTCTGTACTCAAGCATCTTGCGTGTACCTCTCAGCCAGGTAAAGTCAGATCGAAATGTTCAAGGCTGCAGATGTTTTCTTAACATTGTATGAACGCAGTTTAATCCTTTGCACAGGCAGTGCCTGAAAGGCCTTGGAACAATTCAGCATAAATTGGCTTTGAAACATATTTTAATTGATTTTAAAAGATGACTGAAATATACTTGGAGATATTAGTATACTGTTTTACGGGGGCTCATTGCTGAAGCTAGCCAAGAGTGAAATGAAATACATGAGTAAGCATGTCAGCACAGAGAGTGAAGAGCTGAAAAGAGTGATTTGACCTATCTCTAAATAATTTGGTTTGTATGTTGGCTAATATGGTAGTGAGGCACTCTGAGGCACTCTCTGCTTTGGGATAGATGAAAAATTATATTAACTTTGGAAAAGCACCAAGAAGCACCATCAGTGCCCAATGTACTTAATTCACAGGCACCTAGAGCATGAAAAAAAGAAAAAACAAAAAACAAATTGAAAACAAAGCGCAGACGTTTTCAGTCTCTTCTGATTTGCTCACTTTGAGCTTTTTTATTTTTTATTTTTAACAACATTCGTGGAACACTTATTCTCCAGCTGTTTGTCAAAATTTTCTGTATTTATTTTGAGGCTGGGTTGCATGCGTCTTCCTCGCCTAACTGCGAGATAGACCAAAGGCTTTGAAAGCCAAGCTGTAAGTCCATGTACAACGCAGAACACAGCCATTATTAGAAGAGAGGCTGGGCCAGTGGTGTTTACTTATATCCTCGTGACTATTTCCATACACAAATCTGTGTTTCCACATTATATACCATAACCTTAAAGCCTTTAGAGATCCAGCATTTGCCAGTATATGTCTTTCCATCTGTGTTCAAAAGGACATTGGGTTCATCTTTAGCTGTGGTCATTGCTTTAGGTTATCCATGCTTATAGCACCTGTTGTCTAAAGTACAAGCACATTACACATTACACAGTACACAGACATGTGCATATTAAAAATGTGGGAAGAAATTAAAAATAAACACACCATCAAAAAGAACCAAACAACCCAAAAAGAACGACAACAACAACAAAAGAGGAAGGTGAATGCTGTCTACCTAAATGACATTTCTGAGAGCAAACTATGGCTGAGCTGTCCTGGCTTCCTGCATATTTTTGTGCAAAGCTTAATTGAAAGGGATACATCTTTGAAAGCTCTAAAGATTTGGAGGTCTTGTCTACAAGACTGATTACTTCCTGGTCTGTTGCTATAACTGCTGCCATCTTCCAGGGGACTTAGTCTAAGAACTTTGTGTTTTGCATGTGAATACAACAGTATCAGGGCATATGCTAACAGGCAATTGGGCTCACAAGAAAGCACAGTGCCTGCTTATTAAGAAACAGATATGTATATCATGTCACCTAGCTTTAGTCATTAACTGTCCAAACTGAAATTTTATTTATGCTCAGTGGCAAAAATCCTGACATATTGTTGTCATCAATCATGATATACTACAGAGCTGAGCAATCCATGCCACTGTGTGAACAGTTCAAGAAAGGCTTTGAGGCAGGAACTGCACCATGTGGCCAGGAATGTGCAGTGGTTCATGGACTGATGGGCAACTCCAGCGTCTCACTATGGGAGGAAATTAGCCACACCAGTTAGATGAAGGTGAAGCTGACATGACCAGAGACAGGTTGTCAAGTCCCATGGTTTGGGAAATGTGCAAGATGGAGTGGTCCTTCCTGCCCCTTGACTTACAGGGGGAAGTGGTATATATCTCAAAAGTCTGGAAATAAAGATGGAAATGTTGGGAAAGTTGACTGTCCTATATAATGAAAGATATCTTTACTTTTTTTAGAAGGTTATATTTCTTCCTTAACATATGATAAATACAGGAGCAGAGAGGTTTCCAACATTTTAATGACAGTATATTTATTGGTATATTACTCTTTTATGTAAAAATTATCATTATCTTACCATTCTTTTTTTTTTTTTTTCTTTCTATAAGGTTCTTTTTTTTTTTTTTTTTGATTATATAGGATTTTACAAGGATGCAGAGTATATTTTGCTTCAAATATCAGGGTCTCAGCTTATTGTGTTTTGTAGATACTACTGAAATGCAAATAAACAACTGAGTTATTAATGTTTTTATACTTGACCAAGATCTTTCATTGACCCAGCCAGTGACACATGAAGCAGCAAAACAGCTCAAAGGTATGTTTATGCAAGAAATTAGTGATCCTATTAACATAATCACTGTGGCTACTTTTCTCTGCAGCAGCTGTGCCATCACTGAGTCTCTTTATTTGTATAGACTGTAGCAATAACAATAGGTAAATGCTGACAAGGAGGAAAGCAGATACATGAAGAATTATGAGCCTCTGAAGTTAAGGGAAAGTAGCTAGCTGCTTAACAGGAAATTTGGATGCCAAATGGGATGGAAAGTTACACTTCTGCCTCAAACCTGGTAAAGCATCACAGGCAAATATTTTATAACTTGTTCTTATCTGATTTGGGGGTTTTGAGCATTTTTTGTTTCTGACGTTTTCTTTCTTCTAGAACTGATGTGGATATTATCATCTGTACAAATCATTATGTAAATATGTGTTCAAAGCTTGTAATAATAAAGTATGTTTGTAAAACATACCAGCAACAACAACAAACCCCTGGATTTTATATGTAGACTTTGACATGGAGCTAGTGTTGTTTGCTGGCAGTCCAATTTCATTTTTCTAAACTGAAAATGGGTCAGGCTTCTCCTCTTGAGCTCTTACTTCCTATGGTTGTCAGAGGGCATACTCAGGACAGGTACAGGAATAAAATTCTTGCACTAGAGAGGGATACTTTTGAAGCGTAGCTGCATTTTTGCAAAGTCCAGCCTGTCCTCATACTGTGAAGACATTGTTAGATTGTCCATTTCTTTCCTTCCAGCCATATGTGGAAAAGAACTTCCTACTAATTGCTTCCCAACATAATATTTTACCATGACAAATGGTTGACACAGGCTGTATGTGGTAGGATGAAGTGGACTCATTACTCTTATCATAGTAAATAGGAATTTCGCTATTTTCCTGACTAGACAAAAGATTTTATTAAGAGGTTTGAGGGATTTTTTTTTCCTGTTACCTTGTTATTTTAAACAACAGAACAACTTGATTCTATGCTTCTTTGTGTGTGAAGGGTCATACATTTTATTAAACTTAGCAGAACTATTGTGGTTTAACCCTGGTAGGCAGCTCAGTACCACAAATCTTTCCCTTCCCACAGTGGGACAGGGGACAGAATGGGAAAGATAAATGTGAGAAAACTAATGGGTTGAGTTAAAGAGAGTTTTCCAGGGAAAGCAAAAGTTGTGTATGGTAGGTAAAGCAAAACAAGAAATTAATTCACTACTTCACATTGTCAGACAAGTGTTTTGCCTTTTCCAAGAAAGTAGGGCATTATCACGCATAATTATTACTTTGGAAGAAAAATTCCATGATCCTTGTGGGTCTCCTCCAATTCAAGATATTCCGTGTTCTATGAACTCTGAATATTCTCCCTTGAACTTGCTGCTATATGGTATTGAACATCCCTTTGGACAGTTTGGGTCAGCTGTCCTGGCTGTATTCCCTTCCAGCTTCTTGTGCACTCCCAGCCTTCTTGCTTGCAAAGCAGTGTGAGAAGCTGAAAGGTCCTTGATTTCGTGAAAGCACTACTCAGCAAGAACTAAAACATCTATGTGTTATCAGCATAATTTTTCCAAAAATCCATAGCACAGCACCATGCAAACTACTCTGAAGAAAATTAACACTATCCTCATCAAATTCAGCACAAGAAAAAAATAAACAAGTTTTAATAGCTTGGGAGCAATGGCACAGGCTGGGAGTACACTGGCTGGGAAGTAGGTCTGCTGAAAATGACCTGAATGCACTGGTGGGCAGCAAAGTGAACGTGAGTCAATTGTGCCTGGACAGTAGATTTGGCCAACAGCTCTCTTGTACCAGCAGGAACACAGCTGAGGAAGGATTATCCCGCTTTAGTGGGAATTGGCTATTTTGTCTAAAAAGGAAAAGCCTAGGGAGAGAGTAAATAGCAGTGTTTGTGTATTTACATGTGGGTAATCAAAGAGATAGAGCTAGGCTTTCTGCTGAGGAACCCAGTGAAAGAGAGTGAGTGGAAACAATTTGAAACAAGTAGGTTTCCAACTGTAGAACTGGGAAAAATAAACAAAAAAAAACAAACATTATCAGATGATTAAGCATTAAAATAAGTTGCAAAAGAAGCTCTGTTCTTTGAGTTCTTTACTGGAAAAAAAAAAAAAAAGCCTTAAATATCTTGTCTGAACTCAGTGCTTGAACTCTGTTTTGAAGAGGAAGGTGGACTCAGTGACCACCCGAGGTCCCTCCTATTGTGAGTGATTCAGTGATTCTACAGTTTTTATGGCTGTTCTGTAAGGCCGATTTGACTCAGTAGGATGAAATGTCAGAAAGCACTGGAACTCTGAATGATTATCAAAATATAAACTGAAGGAAATCAATAAAAGTCACATATGTATCTTCAGGAATACCTGTGTCTGATAAAGCAGCATTTAGCAATACGCCCAGAGCAACACTGCATTTTTTTAATATAAATGTTTTATCTACTCTGTCACCTTTGTATGAGATGTTTCAGTTCAACTAGAATTGAGAGTTGATTTTCATTTCCTAACAAAGATTATATATGAGTTCCTTCAACTCTAAAATGGTTTCATATGGTCTATTTAGATGCAAGGCAACTCATCCTTGACACTGTAGAAACTAAATTAATGTTGTCAGTAATCTTTGAGGTGTCAGTTTTACTAATGCCTCCATCAGTTTGCAGAATAAGTTTTTTTGATTAATTTCTAAACTTGTATCAATGCCAAATGCTACTGTGATTTTGTATCTATTTATACTCTTAATATACTAACATAAATACATAACATACATGCGTTGCAAGACTGAAAAACAGCCTTTTTTTCTTTTATGGAATTCATTGAGTCACGTTACCTCATATTTAGGGCAATGCAGTAAAGGTCACGCAATCAACTGACAGTGTCAGGACCCTGAGGGCTCGTTTGTGACTGTCCCTTTCCAACCTGCTATGAGGCCTCTCCTAGCCCTGCATATGGCCCAGGGCCCATTTCAGCTCAGCCCAAAGCCGTCTGGCACTCCAGGCTCATATTGTTCAGTATTAAGAAGCATTTTACTTACAGAGTTCTGTGAAAATGCATCTCAGTGCTCAACAAAGGCCAGGAAAGCAAAACAGATATTAGAAATTACTATGGAAAATAGAAAATAAAACAAAAAATATCGTTATGATACATTTCTGACCTCACATTTCAAAAATGACATATTGAAAAAATTGAAAAAGTGTAGAAATGGGTAAAAAGGACTGAGAAACCTATGGCACAGCTTTTTTAGGAGGAATAACTGAACCAAGTTAAGCGTTGAAAAACGGAAAAGTTGTGATATGTCAGAAGTCTAAAAAACTATAAAAGAGTACACAGAGCAGCTATTCATCTTTCTAAAATACATATGTAAAAAAATTAATAAGCACCAAATTGAAGCTAGAAGAAGACAGGTTCAAAAATAAACTGAAAAAGGTGCTGACTCAGCAATGAAACTCTGCAGGCTGAATGCTAAATTTTTGTGGATTCAAGAAATGTAGGACTTTGCTAACACAATTGCTAAATGTAATAACATCACCAATGGCTTTGGAAGTCCCTGAAAAAACTTACTGGAAGCTCTCTGGGAGCTGCAGTGACTGCTTACAGGAGGTATGCAATTCTTGTAAGTGGTTCTGAGATCTTAGCCACCTAACTCAATGTTTATTATTGTAAAGCCTAGGCCATCTAATATATCTGCCTTAAATCTCTTGAAGTTTTTTAATAGAATAGAAAACCTCCACAAGGATGATTTCAGTATCTACATTAAAGACAGCTGCAAAATACTTTGAGAATATCTTAATCCTCAAGCCACAATTAATTATGTCTGCAATAATTACAAAGTGAATGAAAAAATAACTTTTGAAAAACAATAGTGGTGAACATATGTTCTATTTGAGCATTTTTGCATTGTTTTATTTCTAAAGTGAACATAAGTTGTTATGAAGGAACGTAAATGTAAGGAGATATCTAGAGAAATTGTCATTTGGAAGTACTTGAAGATAATTTATTTATTACAGTAAAAGAAACTGTGCATCATGTCTGCTAGTGCTTGCGAGAGTCAAAATTTTCTTCATCACAAAACTATTCCTGTGTTTTGATTGCTTGCAAGATGCAACTTCCTTGAAGTGACTCTTTCTAGTTGTATTTCTTGGATTGGCAAAATAATTGTGAATAGAATGTCCTGTTTCTTACCTTTCTGTCTTTGTAACTATGTGTGTTAAATCTATTAAACAAGAATAATAACTCAAAGTTCATCCATAAATTGAAGAACATCCGGTGCTGTGGTAAAATCAGAACTATGATACTTCTTTTTAAAGTTATCATATAACATAGTGTATCCATGCCTCTTCATTACTAGCAACTGCTACAGCAATTCACATAGGGTCTGGTAGCAGAGCATGATTTTGTATATTTTTGAGACTAGCATAGGGGCAAAGCAAGATATAACAAAGTGCGAACTGCTGTAATGCATGTACATTGATACAAGTTTATCGGGTATAGTTTGTCCTCAGATAAACCCATACATTTCTATCTTACCCTCTTTTTGTGAGCTTAAATCACTGGAGACAAATATCCACATTTTCCGATTGGAGCTTGGTCTATTACAATACATTCTCTTCTCAGTCAATGTGACTTCCATCTGCATTTCACACAGGTCTCTCAAGTAAGTAGAAAATGCTGTTGATATTAAGAGACCTATGTTATACACTGAGCAAATAACAAAACATTTATGTGTTTTCCAGCTGCCACTATAGCAGAAAAACAGCAGAAGAAATTGTGTTTCATTAACTTGTATGTCTGAAAAATTTAAATATACAAAATACCCTAGGGGATCAAAACCATTCAACTGGATAACTGTAATCCTTCATAATCTAGACCTGAAAATGCAGGTAATCCTCCCAAAAATGATTTTGTGCCAGAATACTTGGAGATAACAGGAAAGATAAGTATCAGTTCTTTTATGGCATCAAAGAGAATATCAAACCCTGATTGCAAAGCTTGTTTTAGCATGTACAGGTCCATATGTCATTGTCTTATATTTGATATGAGCTCTGTCAATTCAACTATCAACGCTGATGAACAGACATGCATGGAAATTCTCTATTTTTTCATCACGATTCATTTGCTCCGTTTCACACAGCATCTGGGATATGCTGGGAAATGGAGATGAAGGGTTTCATCTATTTTCAGAAGAAATAAATAAGGTTACCACAAATTAGACTAAACTGCACACATGTTAATAAATTAATTTTTTTCTCCTGAAAATTAAGGTCCATGAGTACATCAGTAGAAAAAGAGCTGTGCTGCAGTTCTTTGCTGGTGAAATTATTTCAAATTGGAGGTTTTATTCAA
>JANHGO010000041.1:1432050-1449217 GCA_024606505.1 Aquila spilogaster | reverse complement strand
CTGGGGGCGCAGGCGCTGCGGCACAGCCGGGCAGCCCCTGTGCCGGCTGGTTTGGCAGGGCGAGGCTTTGGCTGGCGGCGTCGCTATGGAGACGGGAGGGCGGGCCCCGCTCGCGCCCGAGGGAGCCGTTGGGCGCTGAGGGGGCTGAGGCGGCTGAGGGGGCTGAGGCGGCAGGTGATCCGGGGCCGAGAAGTCCGTAGGCTTTAGCGGTAGTAAAGTGCCTGGGTACCTCTGCAAGCCGAAGGTTTAACGGCGTTGTGGAGGCCTGAATAGGTTTCCCTGCGTCTCAGGGTTACGCCGTAAGGATAGTTGATGATTTTTGGTGTGTGACGCCCGGCGTTGTGGAAACCGGTTTCTGCGAGGGCAGAGAGGAGAGCTTGGGTGGTGGGTGGTGTGACAGCGGTTCAGGGGTAGAGGAGGATTACTCGGGAAAGGCACGGTGGACACTTGGCTGGGGAAGCTTTGCTTCGTGTAAGTGCAGTGCCTGAATGTAAGTTTTACTCAGTCATAATGCTCTGTGTTTTCATAATTCCCAGTTGAAGTATACAGGAATTATTCTGAAGAATGATGCCAGGAGCACTTAAGCCTCTTTTCTCTGTCATAGATTATTGTGAGTGGTTTAGCAGCTGCTCCCGGGTAACTTGCTAGAGCTGCTAGGTGATTTACCAGATCATTGTGCAAACAACCATCAGTTTGAAGTGATAAAAGCTAATTTTAAAAGTGCATTAAAAGCCTGCTGTTTGTAAAGTGAAAAAATGACTGCCTGTTTTGGGGGAGTTTGTTTGCTTGCTTGTTTGTTTTGCTGGAATGTTCAATTTTCTGTAAAATCAGACGAAATAGATACAGCATAGTACATATTGGAAATTTCTTTGAATTACATAGTAAACAGCAAAGGGATTGGAGGCAGCTTGAGAAGAAATTTACCATGACCTTTCCCTCCAGAGAGGTTAAATAATGCCTGTATTGTTTTTGGCAGATACTTGTCTAACAATGATCAGATCTGTCTGCAAGCAAAGTTAAATAATATGTTGTTACAGATTAACAAACATCAGGATTACTTGATAAAATACCTTTGTGATAAAGGATTGAAACTTCATCATGTTAGGAAAACAGTTTAAAGTAGGATCTGTATTCCTAAAAGAATAAGAATTGGGGAAAAAAAAATATTTTCAATTTATCATCCCTCAGCATGGACAGGAGAGTCAACTAAAATAAATTACTGCTGGGTTCACATGAGATGCCTACAGTGCTGTGTTAGGTTGCTTCTATGGGTGTCCTGGCAGGAGGGTTCCTGGTTGAGATGCACTCCCGGTATCCATACTCTGAGTCCAAGTATGTCTAAGCTCTCCCAGGCTACATCTACACTACACATTGCACATACTGTCCCTGGGCACAGCACTTACCTGACTGGTTGCCTGTTATTCCCAGGCCTTCCTAGCACTTCTGGCTGAATCACCGTTTATTTGCTTATAGCAATGAGCAAATGTGCTACCCTGTGATTCAGCAGCGAGTCCTATACAAAAGACTACCCCTAACACTACCCTTCAATGCCTTTGTTAACCTTGTGGTGCTGGCATGTCCTAACAAGGGGTGACTTGAAAACTCAAGGAAATTTAGACACAGGGAGCTCTAGGCAAAGAGTGGAGTCCTTCCCGTAGGACCACCCAGGTGCTCCATCTTGTTGGTGCTGACACTGTTTTGGTTTCAGCACTGGATTCTTCTCAGCCCTTCTGTGTCTCACACTTGGAGCATAGCCAAAATGTTGGAAGTCATAATTAGTGATGATGCCTAGAGTCTCTCAGAGGTTCTCAGTACATAGAATAAAATCCTCTGGTGGGATCAGTGTTCTTCAGCTGTGGGGATAAACAAGATGGGCACCTAATTTCAGCATGTGAAAAGCTATTTTAATGGTTTGGTAGGAACCCACGTTGTTCCTGAACACCAGAGAAGAGATCGCCAGAATACCATCTGCTCCAGGAGCAGGTGGCAGGTCTTCCTGGACTCTTCCAGGCACCTAACAGATGCATGGTAGAGCAGTTGTGCAGCTGCATTTGATCCAACTTTGAAGCTAGCCCACCTTTGAGCAGGCAGTTGGACTGCCTTTCAACCTGAATTTTTCTATGATAGTTCTGTGTTGTATGCCATCTGCTTTACATTACCCAGTAACTATAAAAGCTATCAGAACATAATTGTCATTATGGAAGCCATTTTTGGTCACTTTTTTCTGTGATCTGAAGAACACTGGGAATGTGAGAGTGCTACATTGTTAGCTAGGCTTTGTTTTGAAAGGATTAATTATATTTTTTTGATTTCTGCTTAAGTCTGTAACTTTCTGTATTTTAATATGATTAGGCAGAGTTGAACATGGCAAATTGATACAGGCATAAATTGAATCTCATTTCATCTCAGCTTAATCTGATGCCTAGAGCAATGTTGTGGGGTGTTGGCTCATCACCAGAGGGGCAATCTGCAGCAAGTTCTTGTGTTTCTGAACTCTTGTTACATTTCACTTGGGACAGGCGGGCAACCTCTTTCTGCCCAGCAACATCATCATCCCCTTTGAGAGACCTACATACTAACGTGTTCTTGTTGCCACGGTCTAGCTTGGTGACCGTGATGCCAGCCCTTAGTTGTCTGCACATTCTCTCACTGCTCAGTGCCCACCTGAGCAGGCATTCGTCTGGCTCGTGTGGTGCTGCCTTTGAGAGCAGCTCTGTGCCAGTGTGCCAAATGCCATTAAGTCCCAGAGGGATTCACTGCAGAGAAATGGTGACTCGAGTAGCTGCAGGAGAGCTACACATTTCATAAGACCTCCTATCCAAAGGCTTAGTTGATACAGCCAATGTCACGTTTTCCTGCCCATTCTTGTAAAAACCTTATCATTATGTGAAAAAGATTCTAGCTTTACACTCAACTATTCACTGAGGGCACTTCGAGGAGAACTTAGGGCAATACAGATACAGCTGAAAATTTAAGTATGAGTCTATGATGCCAAGCTTGTGTAATGGACTGTAGCATGCTAGCATATAAAGGGAGGATTGCCTTTAAACCATCTCTTACATTTTGAGTGTTTCAGGGGAGAGAATTTGTCCAGTACCAGTTAGTACAACATGACAGATCATAGCAGTCAACTTGACTTTACTAAACAGTGAAGTTGCCATGGCAAACCATACTGGAAAAATAAAATGGGGTCCTCTAAGGCAATGATGTCTGAATGCAAGAATCTCAACATAACAAAATTTAGAACAGCCTCAGAAATCCCTAGAAATTTTTGTCAAATTGTTCTTCATTTGGCAAAATATATATATATATATATGTACTTCTATTATGAACAAAGTTGATGTGGATATTGAGTTAATTAATCTATAATAATGATAGTAAAAGGATGTTTTCTTCTTCAAAGATTAAAAAATGAATCTTTTATTGAGATGCTTCTGAAATAAATAAGAAATGTACCAGTTCTACATAATTAATTTTTGGATGAGCTGCTTTGGCTGAGTTTTCCAGACTTCATAAGATTTGTTGGTCTTCTCTTGAAGTACTCAGAGTCTGGAAGATATATCTGCATTTTGAACATATACAGATGATGTGAAAATGCAGCACATTTGTGACTCTTTGTAAGTGGTATCTTTGTTTTATTTTTTTATTATATTTTATTCCAGTAATGATGCCCTTGTTATGTTCTGTTTGTCTAGGTTGGTCTGATTCCCTTTTGCTTAGTTCATGGTAAATCAGAACAACATTATTTACATTAATGTAGGTATATAATGTGACTAAGAGAAGCAACTGTATGAGTGCTTTCATTAGCACTTCTGTGCTGGAGACTGTAGGATATACGGGGAGGAGCATAGCAGAGTAACTGCAGCTCTCCTGTTAAGACCGTCCATACATCATTTACCCTGTGTCAGGAATTTGAAAGAGACAGCCCTCATTCCCATCACTTTTTGTCTTTCTTTGGCCTTCTGGATGAAGACAGCTACATTTAATATTGTGTCTTGCGTATTTTCTGCAGTCTTCATGTGGAAGCCTCTCATATTTTGCTGGAAAATCATTGCAGCAATCTTTTCAGAGCTCTGGATTTAATTTTCACTGTAGGACAAAAATAACAGGAAAACTAAGACCCTTAATCTTTGAAGTCTGGAGTGTATCATGGAAGTGTTAACTTTTCACTGAATGTAATAGGGGTTCATAAGTCTTTGCAGCAATGAGATATTCTTAGATTATAAAAAAAATTTGCAATGTACTTATCCCTAGCCTGACTTGTTTGTTTTCCTGAATCCAATAATAGATATCTCCTGGGCAAAATGTAAGTTAACCAAAATAAGATAAGTCAACCAAACTATGCAGATAGCTAAGAGACTAATAATGAAGTTTACTTAATATAGAGCTCCCAACGGGAATGAGCATTCATCTGCTGAATGTCATAAACACCTCGTCAGTCAGATGGATGTTGGTATAAGGCAAACACGGTACCACCGTTGGCCTGTAATTAATTTTCATTTGTTTAGTAAAACAGCTAGCCCTTGGCTGATTTTTTGGCTTTGCTGGAACTTCTGCATTTTCCAGCTTTAAATAAAATTATTTATGAAACCAAATTAGCATGTTATCCTGACTGCAGTGACTGTTTCACTCAACCCACTAGAGGTCAGGGCTGTACTGCTAAGGTACATGGTTAAAAATCAGCTAGGAAATCTCTTAAGAAGTTGCCAGAAGTGAAAATTTTGTCAGAGGCTTCTAAATTTTAGAGATTTAAAAGATGTTATATATATTACTCAGTTAATATTAAATAATCGATTTTATTTAGTGCTGGTGAAGTAGGCCTATTTGGCAGATCCATGGTTATTATAAAATTATATAGCTTGATTTAGCAATGACAAAAAAATTAACCAATATGTTTTTTTAATCTATATAACTCTAAATTTCTATTTAATTGCTGTTGAAGCTTTATTTCCAGCTTTGTGATTGCATTTTATACACTAGTTATTTAAGTGTCTACTTAAAGAAGATCAGAGACAGGTATAAGGGACATATCTTAGTTCTGTAGAACGAGGGTTAATTCCAGTTGTGTAACCTCCTCAGCCGCATTTTGAGGGAATGGGTTACAATAGTAATGGCTTGTAATCCAAAGGATGGGCAAGGTCTTTGTCATAACATTTCATAGCTTGACACCCAGTCTAGGGACTTCTGCTCTTTACTTGCTGGTTATAAGAACTTATTTCATCTTGTTATGAATGAATAAAACTTAGCACATGATCAATACTTTATTAACATTATTTTATTCTGCTCTTTAATAGTATCCTTTTTGTAAAATTCATGCATGCTAAAGCAAAAGGGAGCCACAAGACTCGTGGCAAACCTATACAAAGGGTTCATTACACTGACCACATCATTATATATCAAAGCCAGGGGATGGCAGACAGGGGAGCTTGGTATTGCTTCTGGTGTAAGAAAGGAGACGTTCTTTTTCGTGCTGTATTGATTATAAGCCTGAGATAGCTAGCTCCACCTTGTGACATGAAAGGGAAACCTGAACAGATGAGAAATTAGTGTTCTTCCTGAGACTGGTAGGCACACTCATTCCTTTGGCATTGTTTGCTATGAGATCAGCGTCTAAGATATCTAAAACATCTCTCTCAAGTGACCAGACTTCAGACACACAGGATTCATTTGTCAGATTGATGTCTGCTTGTATTATGGATGTGTGCCTGCAAGTGGGGGTGAGCGACAGCAGCACCAGCTCCTTGCTGTGCGTGTAGCATCACAGGAGGGACGCACGCCTGCATTTGGAGTAGGTGCGCTCTATGGTATGTGTGCTGGGGGTGCCGCAGGGAAGGGCTGACAGTGCAGAGCGCACGGCTCTAGGAGGCTACATAGTGGATCATGCTCCTGGCTTTGCTGGGCCATTGTACCAGCCCTGCAGCCAATTTGCCAGACCATTAGTCAACAAATCCCAGGTCAGGGTGACATGTGACATCTGACATGTGGGGCTCTGAAGTAGTGAAGCTGCAAAAACAAAAACTGAAGGGACCATGGCAGAGCCAGAAGATTGAGTGTTAAACTGGGTGTGAGGGGTTTGACATGTCTGCTAGTATTTGTTTTTTAACATTTTTCATAGGGTGAATCCTCCCTCCTTCCCTAAGTTTTTGAAAAAGTCAATAATTTAAAATTTCACGTATGCAGTTGTATATTTATCCAGAACAACTAAGATTCTTTCCATGATATTTGGCTTAATTATTCTTTTAGAAATCTCACACTTAGAGAACTTGATAAATTCGAACAACTGAAGTTGTCGTTATGTGTCCGAGCAGCTCTGATACCGATATTTGCAGGAGAATGCAATGTGATGGGTTTGCACATTTGTCAATAGTCTGTAGCAAAGGAAATCCTTTTGACTATGTGTTGGGATTTGTCAGCCTTCCGTTTTCAATTTGTCTTAGTGAACTAAAGTTGGGAAAAAGCAATGTGGACTCTTCTAAATTCTTCACAGTACTGTAAGATGGTGCAGAACAAACTCATCTGTCTCTGTCAGCATGAAGGGTGATATATATTGTGACAAGAAAAGGCAGAGACCCTTTTCTGTAACATGTTTGTGAGGAACACTGTAAAACAACCTGTAAATTTCTCATAGCTTGAATTCTACCAGATTAAATGTATACTTTGATATGCTGTATGTGGAGCTTGTTCACTACAAGCTCCGACAAAGGAGAAACAGCTGCATGACACAGCATTGTCTCTGGAAGACAGTTTGCTGTTCCAGTAGAAAGGGAGGACAAATAAATCAGTGAGGTGATTTGTAAGAGAGTCACTGACCAATTGATTATTTGCTATCATAGATTTTATTAAACTTTTGCTATAGCATCTTGGCAGCCCAGGATCATCTCCTTTGTTTTTTGCCAGGCCTGGCTGGCCTGCCCTGTGTCTCACTATGACCAAATTGCCCCTCTGAAACCTCGGTTGCTTTAAGGCTTTTGGCTCTCACATTTTACTTTTCCCATGACACTGTCTTTCAGGACACTCAATTTAAGAAGAGTTACTTGTTCAGTGCATCTTTGTCCTATTACTTATGCCAAAGTAAATGCCAAAGTAAATGTCAAGTGTTGCTGCTACATAGTAGTCATGTACAGGTGATGTAGCTGATAGCCTTAGCAATCTCATACACCTTCCTGCATGTTGGAAGCTTTCTGAAACTAATTTGGTTACCCAGTATTTGGCAAGAGTTGGGGTAGTGGGGCTCTAAAGAGGGAAGAATGACAATCTTTTTCTCCATTGGGATGGGCTGATGGATTGTGATGGTCTCAGGCTGGATATCCAGGGCCAGTTCTCCACGGAGAGTTTCAAAGGTGGCCCTCTGTATGGGGAGGTTCTTCATCCATTACTGGTCATCCCACCCATAGCACAATGTAGTCTTGCCAATGGGTGTTAGTCTTTTAGACCTTAGACCTCCCCTCTCTTAAGAGGTAATGTGTAGCAGTCTTGGACCCTCCTTGTTGCTACTGGCCTTGGCAGGGAGGTCTGGGCCTCAACAGCAGTTTTCTTTGGTTCATTGCCGAGTCCCAGAACCAGGTGCAGGATGCATGTGTTGTGGAGCCTCTGCTGACTAACAGTTTTGTTGGCCCCAACCAAGAAGGCAAGCCTGAGAAAGCATGGGAGGCTGTCTGGTATGGATATAAGTAACAACTCAAAGCATTAGGAGCTTTGGGAATTTGAGCATCCAGAGGCAGCATGCTAAGACACAGTGTGCTCAATAACTGCCCACTTGAGAGCACTGTGGGTCTGAAGTTATCCACTGTGTGGGGCAGATGAGGGGGTGTGTGGCCTATATGACATGCTAGAGAGGTGTAGGGGTAACTTCAAAGCCCTGAGAGGTACATTCTGTGCCTGGGTCTCTGCCACCTACCTGGCATCTAGCACAGGGTCACTCAGTTTTGGCAGGTGGTGAGTTTACTGGCCTGGTTGCACACCATGCAGTGCCAACTTGCCGGAAGGCCTGAGCAAGTGCTTTGGCATGTTCATTTTACTAGTGGAAACATACTGTAGTGTCCAAATTAGGCAGAGCTAAGTACCTATGGATGTTTCATGAATGCCAACATGCTGACTGGGAAATCATATATGCTACGTTGTTGAAACTGTTGAAAACAGCAATATTGTTAATTGTAACTTTTCCCACCTTTCTCCGCAGCAGAATCACTGCCCAGAAATTCCTTTGAAGGTAGAGCCATTGTAACAAAACTGAGGAGACCTCAGTCCTTTCTCTCAAAAGATGATCAGAGATTAGATACACATTTTATCAGTCCTTTCTCTGGAGTTTTGCCTTACTTTCTTCTGTGCTCTTTTCTCCTATCTGGTTTGAAGAA
This sequence comes from Aquila spilogaster, assembly GCA_024606505.1. Lineage (NCBI taxonomy): Eukaryota > Metazoa > Chordata > Aves > Accipitriformes > Accipitridae > Aquila > Aquila spilogaster. The sequence goes on along the minus strand of JANHGO010000041.1, from coordinate 1,440,863 downwards.
CATTTTCTTATCCATGAAAAATGGCCCAGTTTGAATGGAGCTATCAAAAATAGCTCCAATTTTCTCCACTCTTCCCTAACCCTGTCTTATGCTACAAACACACATGTTTCTGAACCTCCTAAAGCTGTGGGGAGGTGATTCCCTAGGAAATCAGGAATGGTATCTTTAATCACCCAAGCAAGGAGGGCACTTACATGCTCATCATCCTCGTCTTTGGTAATCACACTAACCGTTGTGCAACCACTAATGATGGGAAGAGGGACACTTCATTCTCCTTTACACAGAGATTGATCCACTGCGTGTGTTCTGAACATGCCTTGTGAATTGAGCTCTTAAGGTAACAGGCCTGGGACTGGAGGAACACCTAATCTGGTTTAAGCATGAAATAGGTGGTGAGCTTCTCAGAGCTGTCAGGAGTACATTTCTTCTGAGAATTCCCAGGTGCAGCATTCTAGGCATCAGGTGAACTCTGGTAACAGAAGCTTGGCCAGCCATACATTTTCTGTCCCTCCAGATTGAACAGATACCAAATGGTGACTTTGCTGGGCTACACTTTCAATTAACACACCTAAAATGGCAGTTGGGACTAATCTACAGTGAGACTTTGGCACTTAAGAGAAATCTGGATTAAGTTATTTAATACTAGTTTTAACTGTAGTAAAATTAATAACTGATCAATGAAATAGCTGAAAGCAAGGCCTTTCATTTTTTTCTCAAGCCCTGAAAGAATGCCAATACATTATACTTCTTTTTGTGTGCCTCAAAATTCTAAAATTTTCAATATGCCTCTGTGTTAAGTCAATTTAAAATGCTATTTGGTATAAATAATAATATTTTTATGAAGAAGTAGTTCTGAAAAGAAGTCAGATTAAATTTTGCTAAACTGACATAGCATGGAAAAAATCACCTGGTGAGAAGGCCAAGTATCCTTATGATGTAACTTTGTCTTATATATCAGGTCATAATTTTGTTTGAGAATATATGTTTCTTTCCAGCTACTGGCAGCCTCTGCTTTTCAGCTTTATGAGCCTCAAGTGTGTGTCTGTTAAGAAGAACATTGACTCAAAGCCATTTTCTTTTTGTTGCTTTCCAGATAGAATAGAGTCACTGCATCTTCTTTTTATGTAGAGAATCCAGAAACTTTTCCTATGGGAATTAGCTTCCTTTTCATTTTGGCTTTTTAATTTCTTTCTTTCATGTATTATTATTATTGTTGTACAGTATGCTGTAAATGATAAATGAACCCCAAACTTTGAACTGATACTGAAATCAAGAGTATTTGGCCATTTCTTACATGAACAAAGCCAATTTGTTCCATACGGTAATGAAAAGTTGGTTTGTAATTTCTGTTTATGTGTTAAAATACATGTATTATCAATACTAACACCTACTGCTCATAGTTCTAAGTCCTTTTTCCTATAGAACCCATTTAGTCCTGGAAGAGTGTATAGCCAGATAGGCTAACTGAAGAGACTGGCCAGCCCAAGGCCTGTGACCTTAAAAGAAGCATAGTGCATGCACCTTTCACTAACCTGGGTGTCTCCACAATCTGAGGTCCCTTTTGTTTTGTCTTTGTTTTGTTTTGCCAGAAATGTTAATTACTATGTCTAGGACAAACTGCTGCCTGGGGAATAACATACCTTTTGACTTTGAAGATCATACATATTCAAATCCATGGTGCTTTTAATTATTGTCTAAGCTCTTGATATGTCAAGGGCTATTTTTTGGTGCTTCTGGTCTTTTGTATTAATAGTATCACATTTGGTATGGGAAATAGGATGTGTGTCACAGCTTCTGGTGCGTTTAAGGGCAAGGAATGGACATTTCTTACTTAGTACTTGTTGTTCTACAGCTGTGGAAAAGTGGACTTGATACCTGAGGACATCCCATCCATTCCTATATATCTGTACATTTGTAATCTCTATGGAACTCCAGACAGGATATGTTATTTCTATTTTAAATTCCTAGACATATTTGCATGTATCATTCAGGTATTTGTATCTTCAAGAACCCAAGATGGAAATCATGTCCAGGCTGTAAACACCTAAACTTCTGTGTCTCAGTAGAAGTTTCCACTTCTCATTCACATGAGGTGCCTTAGATGCTGATACAGTAAAGAGAGGGTACAAGGTGGGATTCAGTTGCCTGAATTCAGCCCAACAGTCTTAGAAGGTTATTCAGCTGATCACCTGTAGGTGTCTCTTTTAAGATAAACTGAATCACTCTATAAACTGAATTGATTATATAAGCTGGAGGAAGATTTAGTTTCTTAAGCATATAAATTTAATGTCCTTTTTGGTGATAGGGGTACATTCCTGGACTTCAGCTGCTGCTCCACATTTTTCCTGCAAGTCCTGTGACATATCTGCTAGCTCAGTGCAGATGTTTTGGTTTGTCCATGACACTGGAAATCTCTCTTAAGGCCACTGGATCCCACCCTAGATGTGGTAAGGGAACACCAAAATGTCATCTTCAAAATCTGAAACTGATTCCAGCCTTTGTCCTTCATTGTTCTGCTAATCACCTCTCTGTTAATCTACCTCAGATTTTTGTGTCATGCCCAAAGAGTTGGGTACTGGTCCTGCAGGTGTGTTTTAAACTTTACTTTATGTCATGTAAATAATCCTGTTTTAAGTTCACGATACTACTCAGGTAGTTAAACATACTGATGAAGTTTTAAATTAGAAATTTGAATGAGAGATTGTATAACTGTATGTTCTTCTTTACAAAATGCCTTATGAATAGTATAACAATTTTTCAAGTATAACTGTGCTGTATTTCAGTTATGTGTGAAGTGACTTTTAATTGCAATTTTGGGATCCTTCTGAATTAGTGTAACTGGTGTAACTGTTATTTGCTTTAAATAAGAGTTTTACCACCAATGCAATTTGTCTAGTGGTGAGGGTTATAAATACTGGATGTCCTTTCTCTTGATTTCATAACTTCATCTTTTAAGCAACTCCAGCATTATTCTGATGTAGATGGCAACTATCCAGTTCTGCAGATGCTATGAACAGGCTTAATTGTAAAACCTCACTCTTCTCAGCAAAGAATATTCTGAATTGCTAGACAAAAAAATCAGTTTTTGAAGTCTGTCCAGCTGTAAGCTGGAGAAGTCTCTGGCATTGCCTTTTGCTATTTCTGTCTGAAACTAATGCCTTCTACAATAACTAAGCTTTATATCATTCCAGACAGCTACCTCTTTTAAATGCAGCATTTACTACATAATATATGAAAAAGTATACAACATTTCATGACCATAAATGAGTGAGAATGCATTGTAAGGAATAAATAGAAATGCCTCAATCTGAGTTTATCCAGGTATTAGGGTTGTCTTCCTGGATTTCAGAGACTTACAAAAAGTGGTCAGGGTATGTGGGGCCTAGGTTTGTGTTTATAAGGAAGAGACACCTTTAGATTCAGGTTTTATTTTAATATTTTGCTGAAGATTTAGTTCAGTACTGATTGACCCATATCAGATAACACTCAAATAATGTCCCAATGCTATATCACTCACAGTCCAAGATGTTGTAGGAAGGCTCCTGACAGGGCAAACAGGAATACTGAAGAGGCACCGCTCTTGTGGCTAAGCGAAAAGAAATAAAGGTTTATTCACTAGCTGTGGGACGTTACATACTGTATACCTCTAATCTTCCAATGCTTTCCAGTCCTACTGTGGCGGGTTGACCTTTGCTGGCCGTGAGGTGCCCAGCAAGCCTCTCTATCACTCCCTCCTCATCAACAGGACAGGGAGAGAAAATAAAATTAAAAGCTCATAGGTTGAACTAAGGACAGGAAGATCACTTATCAATTACTGTCACAGGCAAAACAGACTCAATTTGGTGAAATTAATTTAATTTATTGCCAATTAAACAGAGTAGGATAACGAGAAATAACAACAAATCTAAAAACTCTCTCCCCCCACCCCTCCCTTCTCCCCAGGATCAACTCCACTCCCGATTTTCTCCACTTCCTCCCCCCGAGCGGCGCAGGGGGTTGGGGTCAGCTCATTACATGTTGCCTCTGCCGCTCCTTCCTCCTTATGCTCTTCCCCTGCTCCAGCATGAGGTCCCTACCCATGGGATACAGTCCTTCATGACCTTCTCCAACATGGATCTTTCTCATGGGCTGCTGTTCTTCAAGAACTGCTCCAGCGTGGGTCCCTACCACGGGCTGCAGTCCTTCAGGTGCAGACTGCTCCAGCGTGGGTCCCCCACGGGGTCACAGGTCCCACCAGAAAACCTGCTCCAGCGTGGGCTCCTCTCCACAGGCTGCAGCTCCTGCCAGGAGTCTGCACTGGTGTGGGCTCTCCATGGGCTGCAGCTTCCTTCAGGGCACATCCACCTACTCCGGTGTGGGCTCCTCCCTGGGCTGCAGGTGGATATCTGCTCCACCGTGGTCCTCCATGGGCTGCAGGGGAACAACCTGCCTCACCGTGGTCTTCACCACGGGCTGCAGGGGAATCTCTGCTCTGGCGCCTGGAGCACCTCCTCCCCCTCCATCTTCACTGACCTGGGGGTGTGTAGGGTTGCTTCACATTTTCTCCATCCTCTCCCAGCTGCTGCTGTGCAGCATTTTTTACCCTTTCTTAAATAGGTTATCACAGAGGCGCTACTAGCCTCACTGATTGGCTCAGCTTTGGCCAGCTGTCTGTCCATCTTGGAGCTGGCAGGAACTGGCTCTGTCTGACGTGAGGGCAGCTTCTGGTGTCTTCTCACAGAAGCCACCCCTGCAGCCCCCCGGTACCAAAACCTTGCCACGTAAACTCAATGCACCTACTTTAGGCGTGAATTAGTTTTATCTGCAGCAACCTGCTGGACCTACAACTTGCTACTGAAATAGGAAGGTTTCTCTTAGTAAATATTTGCAAGAAAAAAGTTAGTTTTATTAGTTATATGTATGACTGCAGCCCTGGAGAATCCTGTGTCTCTGTCATGGCTGTGCTATGTCACTGGAAGACTAATTTTCTGGTGGTCAATAAATGGTCAACAAATGGCTGCCCAGTCTGAGATCTTACAATTATGTTTGTAGAAGCGCTACAGACTCACAGCTGGATGGAAGTCAGTGGGAGCTGTCCTTTGAAATGTCACATAATGCTCAATATACTCAGGAGACAGATTCAGTTTCAGTTACCACAAATAACCATGAAAAATTACCCAGAAACATACAGTTTTGCCTTCAAAGCAATGTTGAATAGCTTACAATGAATAATGCATGAGAGTGAACACAGAGTAAAGAAAACATTAAACAGTTGGTCATTGGCACATTGGTGGTCTGTGTGTGGAGTGAGTGACAAAGGAATTGATAGAAAATGACTGGTTACACGATCTGGTAATCAGAAATCATGTTGTAGCTGAGGTCACCTTCACTGCCACACTGACTGTGGGTTTCTCTCCAGATGTCAGCAAACCAGCATCACACAGGCACCGGCTTTCTCTTGTGTAACTAATGCACTTTTTTGCGCAGATGTTTTTCACAGAAGTTTTTTGAAAAATGTTACTCGTTGTATTGTTTGGTGAATATTACATGTTTTATTTCCAGATTTCCTCACACTTTCATTAATTTGGTACTCTATTAATTTTATCAGCATTAATTATTACAGTCAGGAAAAATTGCCCCTGTGACTGTATGAGAAAAAGTTGTTTAGCTAACATTAACACTTCTTTCCCTGTTTGGGGTTCCTCAGGCTAATTTTTCCTTCTGCCCCTTTTGATCAGTCTCACATGTTGTTCCTCACATAGGTTGTCCGCCTAGTCCTGACATAGTTAGTTGTGTGCAACACAACAAAAGTGTTGCTCAGAAAGGAGCTTTTTTTATTAGCTTAAGGTATTCTCTTTTTACAGCTGAGCAGTACTGAAATGACTGCACTGAAATACAAGGTAAAAAAAATATGATTACTGCAAGTGATTGATGGCACGTAAAATACATAATGAAATCGAATTGACCAGTAAGCTTTGCCTCTTTATTTCGTTGCTTCAGAGTTGTTCTAATTATCCAAAGAAAAAGCAGCTGAAAATGTACCCAGTAAGAAATAATTGTTTCGTATTTCCAGTTGTTATTTCAGAAAAAAACCCCACTCTTTCCAATCAGTCTCACTTTAAGAAAAAGAGCAACCTCTAAATGTGGAGGAAGTTAGCCAAGCACTTAAATGGAAAGCTCAAAATTGCATGAAAGAATGGGAGAAGTTTCAGTAAAAAACAGATTATGTCATTCGCTCATTGTATGTCTGATTTGCTACTGATAGATTTTCCTTTCCTGCCCCCCACCCCCTCCCCAAAATAGCACAGTGCAAATAGCATGTGGCTTGCATAGCAGATACAGTAGATATACTTTGGACAGATAAATGATAAAACCACATAGCTTGGAATATAGTCTAGCTAGGGTTTCCAACTGGAATTATCCTGCAAACCCAGCAAGAGGTGGACTAAATGGTTTAGGGATCTTTTTTCACCACTACTTTTTCCTTTGTTCCTTTTTGTCTTAGAATGAAATAGAATAACATTTAAGATTTGTGCTATTTTCTTTGTGGTTTTTTTTTTTTTCTTTTTTTCCCCCCCTTCTACTCCTCTGTAAGTTTTAGAACCCCTTAATTGGAAAAATGGTAAAATGGCAAAAAAGAAAAGGAAGAAAAAGAAAATATGTCTATATGTGGGGGGAAACTTCTGAACTTTACTGACTCATTTGTAGTCAGTGGTGAAAAGAGGAAAAGTCATTTCCAGTCATTAATTTTCATGCTTTCTGAATACTTTTTTAGTAGAGAGGTTGAGTAAGAGAATGATTCTGCACAATTTCTCATCATAGAGAAAGAACAAAAATGGGCATTTTTGATTAGTCAAATGGATGAAAGATGGTCTGTGTAACTGTTAGAAATGGTGGCCTAGGTACAAACTCTGGCTCAGCATGTCCCTAGACTGATTGTGGGGAACGAAGGAAATATTATTAAAAGAAGATCCTTCTATACTTATATTTTCCTGCTCTTCCTTAAATCAGGTGTTAGTGGCCACTGCTGGAATCAAATGAACCTGTTTTTGTAGCTGGAAGGGCAGTTCTTACGTTCTTAGGTTCCCACACGGTCCTCACTTTTAGAGTATTTTATGTGTTAATGCCTGCTTTAACTAACATTACACTTTTCTTCTCAAATCCATGCAGATTGCTTTATGAATGAAACATTGTTCTTCATTTTAGATTTCCAGTCTGAGAGTAGGAGGTTTCAGAGCCCATTGTTTGACGTATCTCTCCGGAGAGATGCGTAGCAGTCGATAAACGCTGTGTCACTGACTCACATTCATCTGTGTCTTACATGCTTCCTTCTGAGTCACTGTATGGCTTTCTCACTGACTTTTCATGTTTTAGTGTTTTCATGTTTGAGTGGGAAATTATTTTGGCTGCCAACCATACATTTCTGTATTTCTATGCAGTACGTATGATGAAGAAACTTGATGTGAAAAACTGGGAAAAACAGCCACGGGATGATCACAAGGAAGTCTTTTTTGAATGAAACAAACCATTCATTTAAAAATGAAGGTAAAACTGTAAACTAGTCTTCTTGCCATTGACAAGGCACATGTTGTAGCAGCTGGAAGCAAGTGACCAGAGAATTCAATCTGCAGGTTGTCATTTGGACAGAGGAGATCCCCGTGCTCACCACGCTGATTTACAGGGAACACATTGAGCTGTTAGATCTGTACTTGTAACTCTCCAACTCCTGTATCTCCCAGACTACCTGTAACAAATCTGCCAACTGAAAACCTGGATGGTGAACTAGGTGTTGTTGAGATGAAGAACTTCATGTAACAAATACGGATTCTATTCAGAAGAAAATGTTTCTTTTGGTGGTTTTTCTCTGCTTCCACCTTCTTCACAGCTGCATGTCTAAGATAGTCTGCTGGCATAACTCAGCTAAATTAAATGGAGAAAAGAAATCAGTTGATATTAACTTATAAGAACAGATATTTTTATGTTCATGTGGATGACAGCATACATTTGCACTGCTATAATAATAGTGCAATTAATAATTAATAAAGGTTAAATAGGTTTAAAACTGGGGCCTAATTTTCTATCGATGGAAGTGTGCTTGGTCTCTTGTTGCGGGGGAAATATTACAGACTTACAGACCAATGCATTGTTCCCTCTTTCTTTCACTTCCAGGCTTTCCACTTCAGTACCTGAGTTCTACTCTCTCTTCCTTTTTCATTCTGGGGAAAGTTTTAGCAAATGAAAGGGCTTTTTATGCTTAGCAAAGCATTTGAAAATAGGGTCTTGTATTAATATGTGGTAGCCTATTACTGAGAATCCTCTGTCCTGCAGTCTACCTGCAGGCATTTTTCTGTTTGCAGTGTTTCTGCAGATTTTCTAGGTAGCTGCTGAACTGCCTGAGTCTATCAGGTCCTAGCACTCTGAGGGCCTTGAATTAATGTTACTACTTTGGCTCTGCAACAGAAGCAAACGAGAAGGTAGGAAAACCATCTGCGTGGAGGTGGTGTATCAATGCTTAGTGTCAGAGACTGAAGGAGTTAATGTCTCAAACACTGTGGCGGGGCAAGTTCTGCTTAATGGTGCTCTCTGCTTAACAATGAACCTGAGAGGGAAAGGCTGTGGATGTTATCTACCTCGACTTAAGCAAGGTCTTTGACACTGTCTCTCATGGCATACTCCTTGAGAAGCTGGTGTCTCATGGCTCAGACAAGTGTACTCTTCTCTGGGTGAAAAACTGGCTGGCTGGATGAGCCCAGAGGATTGTGGTGAATGGAGTTAAATCCAGTTGGCGGTGGGTCACAAGTGGTGTTCCCCAGGGCTCAGTATTGGGGCCAGTT
>JANHGO010000041.1:1377051-1431950 GCA_024606505.1 Aquila spilogaster | reverse complement strand
AATCATGAGCTCTACTTTTGCACTATGTATTAGCTTATTAACTACAATATAAATATCAACGCAGCCTAATCAATAAAGGAGATTTGCCGATCAGAAACCTGGTCTGTGTGCATTTCTCCCACCGTTCTACAACAGATAACAAATAAAGCAAGAAGGTTTAACAGCAGACCAGTGGTAAATCTGAAATGTCATGAGCTTTGAAAACTGAGTCAGAGGCTGAGGTTACTAGGAGTGAATTTTTGGATGTACTTTTTCTGATTTTTTTTCCTTTTTTTTTAAGAAAAGAAAGGTGAAATCAGTGGAAAATGGGTATTTGGAGAACAGTCGGAGTAGATCAGCTCCCTGATCATTTTAAGGCAGGCAGGCAGGCAGGCAGAGTTAATTGGGGCCAAAGTAAGGAAGTTATGCAGTTCAGATTACATTTCATATAGAAAAGCCACTTAGCTTTCTTCCTGCTGCATGCTTACATAGAAACAGTTATGACTGACAAAGTGTTCTTTTGATAGTTGTTCCAGGATTCTGTCTGAATTGTAGGTCAAAATGTGCTACCTGGCAGCACCTTGCTTGCTGTTGGATCACTGTCTTTCTCTGTCCAAAAGCCTTTCACCAGGGTGGAGGTGTGTGGTGCTTAAGAAATTGTTCTGCAAAGCACTTCAGAGCCAATATGCTGTAAGGCTGAGCTCGCTTGTGCTGTAGAAAGAGCCTTGTGGAGAGATGCAGATTTTGGCATTGAGGGCGCTTTAAGGAGAACTTAGGGCAACATATATACAGCTAAATGGTTAAGTCTATGATGTCAACCTTATGCAATAGGCTGTAGCACACTAGTACAGGAAAGGAGGAGTACATTTAAACCACCTCTTACACTTGGACTATTTCAGGGGGCAGTACCAGTTGTTACATCATGACAGATCATAGTGGTCAGCTTGGATTTACTAAACAGTGAAGTGTGCATCATAAAGTATACTGGGACAACAAAATGAAACCCTCAAATTAAGGCTATGGTGTCTGAATGCAAGGTTGTCAATGTCAAAAGATGTAGAGGAAACTCAGGAATCCCTAGAATTTTTAACCAAATTATTCTTCACTTGTCAAAAAATATATGCATGCTTCTATAATGAACAAAGTTAATACGGATATTGAGATAATTAATCGATAATAACAACAGAAAGATAATGTTCTCCTTCAGAGATTAAAAAATGCATTATTTATTGAACTGCTTCTGCAATAAAGAAACAAAGAAATGTACTATTCCTACATAACTAATTTTTAGATGAAGTGTTTTGGCTGAGTTTTCTAAAATTCATAAGCAAAACATTTGTTGGTCTTCTCTTGCAATAGTCAGAATCTGGAAACCATATCTGCATATTTGGATTTTGATCACACGCAGATGTGAAAATGTGGCACATAAGTAACTCTTTGGAAGAGGTATTTTTTATTTTTCATACACGATGCACTTGTTCTCTGTCTAGTTTGGTCTGATTCTCTTCTGCTTAGTTCATGACAAATCAGAGCGACATTACATTAATGTGGATATGTAGTGTCACTAAGAGAATTAACTGTATGGATGCTTTCATTAGCATTACTGTAATGGAGACTGAAGGATATAGATGGTGGAGCGTAGTTTAGTAACTGTGGCTATCCTGTTAAGAAAGTCCATATATAAAGAATTTGAAAGAGGCTGCCCTCATTCCTATCACTTTGTGTCTTTCTTTGGCTTTATGTATGAAAATAGCATATCTTGAATATTTTCTGCAGTCTTCACGTGGAAGCCTCCCATATTTCCTTGGAAAATCATTGCAGCAGTCATTTTGGAGCTCTGGATTTAATTTTCACTGCGGGACAGAAATAACAGGAAACCAAAGACCTAAGATCCCCAATCTGTTGTGTATCATGGAAGTGTTAAGGGCCATCAGTTTTCACTGAATGTCATAGTTGATGATACTCCTCAGCAGTCAGGTATGCTTAGACCATAAAAAATTGCAATTTAGTTGTCCCAAACCTGACTTGACTGTTTTTTTTTTTTTTTTTCCTCTGAATACAATCATAGATATCTCTTGGTCAAAAGATAAGCAAAAAAGATAAGTCAACTAAACTGTGCAGATAGCTAAGAGGCCAATGATGGGCTTTATTTAACACAGAGCTCCTAACAGGCATCAACATTCATCTGCTGAGTCTCATAAACACTTCATCAATCAGATGGATGTTGCCATAAAGCAAACACACTGCTGCTGTTGGCCTGTACTTAATTTTCATCTGTTTAATAAAATAGACAGCCCTTGGCTGCTTGTATGGCTTTGCTGGAACTTTTACATATTCTAGCTTAAAATTAAAATTATTATGAAACCCAATTAACAAGTTATCCTGCCTGCAATAACCGTTTCACTCAACCCACTAGAGGTCAGGGCTGTACTGCTAAGGTGGGTAGTTAAAAAATCAGCTAGCAAGAAATCTCACAAGATGTTTCCAGAAGTGAAAACTCTGCCAGAGGTTTCTGCAGTTTAGAGATTTGTAACATTATATGTATCATTCAGTTAATATTAAATAATGTCTCATATTTAATATGGGCAAAGTAGGCTCCTTTAGCAGATCTGTTGTTAATATAAAGTTACATAGGTTGATTTTGCAGTGACAGGATGTTAATGACAAGTTTTGTAACCTATATATCCCCCAAATTTTATTTGAATGTCATTGAAGCTTTATTTCTAGCTCTGTGTTTGCATTCTATACGCTGATTATGAAAGCATAGACTTAAAGAAGGTCTGTGACAGATATGATGAACATTTCTTATATCAAGGGCTAGATCCAGGCACATAACCTTCTTAGTCACGTTTTGAAGAAATGGGTTACAATAATAATGACTTGTAATCCAAAGAATAGGTAGGGTCTTCAAAATAACATTTTGGTTTGTCCTCCAGTCTGGTTGTAAGAACTTACTTCATCTTAGTATAAATGAAGATAACATAGCACATGATCACTTTGTTAATATTATTTTCTTCTGCTCTCTAATATTGTCTTTTTAGTAAAATTTATACTTGTTCATATAAAAGAGCACCCCAGTGTTCTTGGCAACTCTATACAAATGGTTAATTACAATGACCACATAACTATTCTTCTGGAACAGAGAATCTTAGAACAGATCCTCCTGAAAGCTGTGCTAAGGCATCTGGAAGGAGAAAGGGAGATAGATGATGCAAGACAAACAGCATGACTTCACCAAGGGCAAGTCCTGCTTTATCAACCTAGTAGCCTTCTATTATGGTGTAACTGCATCAGTGGACAAGAGAGGAACCACTGATGTCATCTATGTGGACTTCAGTAAGGCCTTTGACACGGTCCCCATAACATCCTTCTCTCCAAATTGGAAACATATGGATTTGATGAGTGGACTGTTAGCTGGATGAAGAATTGGTTGCAAGATAGTATCCAGAGAGTGGTGGCCAGTGGTTCAATGTCTGGATGGAGATTAGTGGTAAGTGGTGTCCCTCAGGAATCAGTACTGGATCTGGTGCTGTTTAACATCTTTATCAATGACATCGACAGTGGAATCAAGTGCACTCTTAGCAAGTTTGTGGATAACAACAAGCTGTGTGGTGAGGTTGACACACCTCAGGGACGGGATGCCATTCAGAGAAACCTAGACAGGCTCAAGCAGTGGACCCAGGAGAACCTCATGAGGTTCAACAAATTCAAGTGCAAGGTCTTGCACAAGAGTCATGGCAACCCTCATTGTCAGTACAAACTGGGGGATGAAAGTATAGAGCACAGCCCTGCCGAAAAGAACCTGAGGGTACTGGTGGATGAGAAGCTGGACATGAGCCAGCAATGTGTCCTCACAGCCCAGAAAGCCAAACATGTAATGGGCTGTATCTAAAGAAGCATGGTCAGCAGTCCAAGGGAGGTGATCCTGCCCCTCGGTTCTGCACTAGTGAGACCCCACCTGGGTTACTGCATCCAGATGTGGAGTTCTCAGTACAGGAGAGATGGAGACCTGTTGGAGCATATCCAGAGGAGGACGACAGAAATAATCCAAGGGATGGAACACCTCCCCTATGCAGTCAGGGTGTTCAGCCTGGAAAAAGAGAAGGCTCTGAGATGGCCTGAGAGTGGTCTTTCATTACCAAACGGGGGATATAAGAAAGAAGGGTGTCAGACTCTTTAGCATACTGTTGTAGTAGGGCAAGGGGAAATGGTTTCAAACTAAACGAGAGGAGATTTAGATTAGATTTAAGAAAAAAGACTTTTACGATAAGGGTGGTACTGTTGTTATACAGCAGTTACCAAGAGTTGGGTTAATGATGCTGCAAAGAGGGAAGGATGACAATCTTCTTCTTCACTGAGATGGGCTAATGTGATGGTCTCAGGCCATCCAGAGCTGATTTTCTGCAGACAGCTGCAGAGAGGCGGTCCTCTCTGTGACAAAGTACTTCACCCATTACTGGTCATCCCAGTCACTGCATAATGTGACCTTAGGTGTTAGTCTTTCAGGCCTTAGATCTCCTTCTGCTAAGTGGTAATATGTAGCAGCCTTGGACTGTCCTTGTTGCTATAGGCCTTGACAGGCAGGCCTGGGCCTCAACAGCCATTTTGTTTTGGGCACTGCCAATTCCAGAACCAGACATGGGATGCTGGTGTTATGGAGCCTATGCTGAGAAATACTTCTGTTGGCCTCAACCAAGAAAGCAATCTTCACACAGTCTGAGAAAGTGTAAGAGGCTGTCTAGTATGAATACAAATAACAAAAACTCAAAGCAGTAGGAGCTTTGGGAACACAAGCATCTGAAGGCTTAATGGAAGCAGCCAAAGGCAGTATGTTAAGACAGTGTGCTTAATAACAGCTCATGAAAGAGCAGCTGTAGTGTGAAGATGTCTGCAATGTGGGACAATAAAGAGATGTGTGCCCTATAGGACATGCTAGAAAGGTGTGTGGGCAACTTCAAAGCTCTGTGAGTTACATTCTGTGCCAGAGTCTCTGCCGCCTACTTTGTGTTTGTCATGAGGCCATCCTGTTTAAGAAGATGGTGAGTTTATCACACTATGCCAGCTTGCTGGAGAGGCAGAGCAAGTGCTTTGGCACTTTCATTTTACTAGTATAAACATACTGTTAAGTCCAAATCGAACAGAGCTAAGTACCTGAGTAGCTAAGGATGTTTCCTGAATGCTGACATGCTGATTGGGAAATCATATTTGCTCTGTTGTTGAAAATACTGAAAACAGTAAAACCATCAGTTGTAATTCTTCCCACTTTCTGTGCAGCAGAATTACTGCCCATAAATTGCTTCGAAGATAGAACCCTTGTAACAGAGAGACCAGTCCTTTCTCTCAAAAGATGATCAGGAGTTAGATCCCCACTTTATCAGTCTTTTCTCTGGAATTTTTGCACACCTTTTTTTCCACGTTCTTTTCTCCTATCTGGTTTGAAGAACACTTTATTATTCATGAAAAGTTGTCAATAGTATTTCCTCCTCCCTTTCCTCACTGTGTCTTATCCTACAAAAACACGTTTTACTGAACATCCTAAAGCTGTGGGGAGAAGATTCTCTAGGAAAGCAGGAAGAGTATTTTTTGTTACTCAAGCAAGGACTGGACTTAAATACTGAAGATCTACATTTTTGGTAATTGCACTAACCACTAAGGCAATAATGCAAAGAGGGACTCTTCATTCTCCTTTATGGAGAGGTTAATCAGAGTCACCCATGCTTATGTGCTCTGAACATGGCTCATTAATTGAGCTCTTAAGGTAACAGGCCTGAAATTAGAGAAACATCTTATCTGGTTTACACATGAAATAGGTGCTGAGCTTCTCAGAGCTGTCAGGATTGCATTTCTTCTGAGGTTTCCCAGATAGAGCATTCTAGGCATCAGATGAACTCTGGTATCAGAAGGCTGGCTGCTGTACATTCTTGTCTCTCCTGACTGAATAGATACTGAATGGTGATTTTGCTGAGCTTCACTTTCAATTAACACATCAAAAAAAGCAGTTGGGACACATCTAAAAGAAGACTTAGGCAATTAAGGAAAATCTAGATTCAGTTATTTAGTATTAATTTTAAACGCAGTAAAATTAATCAATGATCAGTGAAATAAGTACCTGCAAGCAGGAGCCTTTCTTTTGTTTTCTCAAGCTCAGAAAGAATCAGTGTTTTATGATTCCCTTTCTGTCTCTCAGAATGATAATTTTTTCAGTATGCCTCTGTTTGAAGTCAATTTAAAACTTTATTCAGAAAGATTAATATTCATGTGTGTGTTGTTTTTTAAGAAGTAGTTCTGAAAGTAAGTCAGATTAAATATTGCTACACTGACATAGCATGGAAAAAATCACCTGGTGAGAAAGCCAAGTATCCTTCTGATGTAACTTTGTCTTATATACCAGACCATAATTTTGATTGAGAATATTCTTCTTTCCAGCCATTGGAAGCTTCTGCTTTTCAGCTTTATGAGCCTCAAGTGTGTCTATTAAGAAGAAAATTGATTCAAAGCCATTTTCGTTTTGTTGCATTCCAGCTAGAATACAATCACTGCATCTTCTTTTTGTGTAGATAATCCAGAAAGCTTTCTTACGGGAATTTGCTTCCTGTTCAATTTGGCTTTTTGTTTTCTTTCTTTCATTTATTATTATTGGTTTACAGTATGCTGTAAATGATAAAGAGTCCAAAGCCTTGAGCTGATACTGAAATCAAGAGTATTTGACCCTTTCTTACATGAACAAGGCCAATTTGTTCCATTGTGGTAATGAAAAGATGATTTGTAATTCCTTTTACGTTTTAAAATAAATTTCCTATCAATACTCACACACACTCTTCATGATTCTAAAGACTTTTTTGCACTGAGTTCAGCTTAGTCTTGGAATGATGTATGACCAGATAGGCTAACTGAAGAAATCAGACAGACCAAGGCCTGCAGCCCTGAAAGAAGCACGGCACACCTTTCACTGACTTTATCTCCTCCACAATTTGAGGACTCTTTTCTTTGGACTCTATTATATTTTACAATAAATGTTAATTACTATGTGCAGGACAAAATGCTGCCTGAAGAGTAGCATATTTTTGTCTCTGCATGTCATACACATTTATATTTTCTCAACTGAATGGTATTTTTGTTCATAGTCTAAGCCCTTGGTATGTCATGATGCATATTTGATTTTTGGTGGTTTTTGTATTTTGTACTAATAGTATATTATTTAATATGGAAAATAAGTAGTGTGTTATGGTATCCAGTGTGTATAAGGGTAAGGAATGGATATTTCTTGCTTAGGACTTGTTGGCCTATGACTGCAGGGAAGTGGATGTGATACATGAGAACACCACTTCAGTTGCTATCTTTCTCTGCATTTGTAATCTCTATGGAGTTCCAGGCATCTCGTGCTATTTCTGTTTGAAAATCGTATGCATTTTCACAGAATCACAGAACTGCAGGGGTTGGAAGGGACCTCTAGAGATCATCTAGTCCATTTGTACTTTCAAGATGGGAATCATGTTTAGACTACAGACACTTAGGTTTCTGTGTCTTAAAAGAAGTTTCCACATACATGTGATGTGTCTCAGGTGCCCATACAATTAACAGATGACTAATTAATAGTGAACGAGGTGGGATTCAGTTGACTAAGTGCAGCTCATAAGTCTTCAAAGATTTTTTAGGTAATCACTTGTAGGTGCTTCTTTTAAAATGAGCTGGATCACTCTCTCAATTGTATAGGCTGGAGGAGGATTTAGTTGTCTAACCATATAACAAGGGCAAGCGTAGAGTTTAGTATCTGGGCAAGAATAACCCCAGGTATCAATATTGGTTGGGGACTGATGTGTTGGAGAGCAGCACAGGGGAAAGTGACGTGGGGGTCCTGGTGGACAGCAAGAGGACCATGAGCCAGCACTGTGCCCCTGTGGCCAAGAAGGCCAATGGCATCCTGGCGTGTATTAGAAGGAATGTGGTTAGTATGTCCAGAAAGGTTCTCCTCCCTCTCTACTCTGCCCTGGTGAGACCGCATCTGGAATATTGTGTCCAGTTCTGGGCCCCTCAGCTCAAGAACAGGGAACTGCTTGAGAGAGTCCAGTGAAGAACCATGAAGACGATTAAGGGAGTGGAGCATCTCCCTTATGAGGAAAAGCTGAGGGAACTGTGTCTCTTTAGCTTGGAGGAGAGGAGACTGAGGGTGGCCTCATTAATGTTTGTAAATATGTAAAGGGTGAGTGTCAGGAGGATGGAGCCAGGCTCTTCTCAGTGACATCCAATGGGGCAATGGGTGCAAGCTGGAACATAAGAGGTCCCACATAAATATGAGAAAAAACTTTGTCATAGTAAGGGTAACAGAACCGTGGAGCAGGCTGCCCAGAGAGGTTATGGAGTCTCCTTCTCTGGAGACATTCAAAACCTGCCTGGACGTGTTCCTGTGTGACCTGATGTGTTTCTGCTCCAGCAGGGGGATTGGACTAGATGATCTTTCGAGGTCCCTTTCAATCCCTGACATTCTGTGATTCTGTGATTATGTTAATAGTAGTATTCAGACAGTATGATGATAAACATAGTCATAAAGTTTTTAGTTAGAAAGTTGAATTGTGTATTCTATAACTCTGTTCTACTTTTCAAAATGCATTATGAATAGTATAAAATAATTTATCAAAAGTATCACTCTGTTGTGTATTTCAGTTGTTTATGAAGTGATTATTTGCCATTTTGGGATCTATCTAAACTAGTGTAATTAATGTCATTGTTACTTGCTTTAAAGAAGGATTCTACCACCCATGCAATTTGTCTGATGGAGTTATAAATACTGGATGTCCTTTCATTTGACTCTGTCATTTCACCATTTAAGCAACTTGAACAATTCTGATGTAGACGGCAACTAGATACTTCTGCAGACACTATGAACAGTCTTAATTATAATACCTCACTCTTCTCCTCAGCAAAGAATATTCTGAATTGCTAGACAAAAAATCAGTTGTTGAAATTGGTCCAGATGTCAGCTGGAGAAGTCTTTGGCACTGTTATTTCTGTCTGAAACCAATGCCTTTTACAATAAATAAACTTTATGTCATTTCAATCAGCTACCTCTTTCAAATGCAGAGTTTGCTGTGGAATATATGAAAAAGCATATATTTTATGACAATAAATGAAGGAGAAAACCACATAAGGAACTAATAGAAATGCCTCAGTTGGTGCTTATCCAGGTAGTAGGGCTGCCTTCCTGGGCTTCAGAGACTAGACCTAGGTCTACAATTCTTGACAAAGAAAAGCCACCTTCATAGATTTTTTTTATGTCATTTTGCTGAAGATTTAGTTCAGTGCTGATTGACCCATATCTGATAACACTCAAATAATGTCTCTGCTGAATCACTCACAGTCCAAGGTGTTGAAAGAAGACTGTTGACAGGACAAACAAGAAGTCTGAAGAGACACCACTCTTACAGTAAAAGCCATCTTGTGGCTAAGTCATAAGAAGAAAAAGCTTATTCACTAGCTGTCCCACTACTGTCCCAATAGCGTCTGTTTAACTAGCTGTCAAAGTCTAGTGGGACAGGCTATCCATGCTGCATACCACTAATTTTGCAATGTTTTACCATCCTACTTAGAAAATAAATTAGGTTTATCTGTAGAAGTGTGAAGGAGCCATAACTCGTTACTGAAATTGGAAGGTTTCTCAGTAAATATTTCCAAGAAGAGAGAAGTTTTTATTGATTGCATGTATGACTGCAGTCCTAGAGAACCCTATGTATCTGTCATGGCTGTGCTATGCCACTGGACAAATCATTTTCTGGTGTCCAATAAATGGTCAGTACACTGCTGCCCAGACTGAGATCTTATGGATAAATTTGTAGAAGTGCTAAGGACTCACAGCTGGATGGAAGTCAAAGGGAGCTATCCTTTGAAGTGTCACTTAATGCTTCATACGCCCAGGAGACAGATACAATTTCAGTTACCATAAATAGCCATGAAAAACTACCCCAAAAACATTCAATATTGTTTTCAGAATGATGTTGAATAGCCTACAGTAAATAATGCATGAGAGTGAACAGACAGTAAACCAAACACTGAACAGCTGGACATTGACACAGAGGTCTGTGTGCAGAGTGAGCAACAAAGAATTTGACAGAAAATGAATGGTGACACAGTCTGGTAAATCAGAAATCACATTGTAGCTGAGGTCACCTTTACTGCTGTACCGACTGGGGTATTTATCTCAAAGTATTGTTCCTGCAGCTGCGGCTGAGGAAAGCCCACCATCCACACGGTAGCCAGACAGCATCACATAGTGCCTGGTTTGTTTTGTGTGTAGAATGCACTTTTTTCACAGTATTTATCTGCAGAAGATTTTAAAAATACTCCTTATTGTATTGTTTGGTGAATATTAGATTTGTTATTTCTATATTTCCTCAAACTTTCACTAATTTTGTACTCTATTAATTTTATTATTATTATTACAGTTAAGAAAAATTACCTTGTAACTGATAGAGAAAAAGTTGCTTAGCTAAGATTAATACTTCTTGCCCTGTTAGCAGGTTTTTTTTTAAGGTATTTTATTTTTAAAGCTAAGCTTTAATGAAACAACTACATTGAAATACAAGGTAAAAGAAAAATGTTTACTGCAGCTGGTTGATTGTACATACAATATAGAATCGAACTGAATCAAGCGGTAGTTTGTCTCTTAATACCATTGCTTTGGAGTTGTTCTAATTAAAAGAAAAGGCAATTGAAGATGTACCCAGTAAGGGATAGTTGTTTCATATTTCCAGTAGATATTTTAGAAAAAAATCACTTTCCAATCAATCCCACTTTAAGAACATAATCACACTGTAAATGTGAAGAAAGATTAAAGTTAGCCAAGCACTTAAATGGAAAGCCCAAAAGTTATGAAACGAGGGGAGAGGTTTCAGTAAAATGTTCTCTCATTATATACCTGATTTGCCACTGATAAATTTTCCTTTCATGGCCCCCAGAAAACATCAGTGTGCAAATAATGTATGGCTTGCATAACAGATGCAGTAGATATACTTTGGACAGATAAATTTTCCAACTGGAATTAACTTGCAAACCCAGCAAGAGATGGATCAAATTCTTTACAGCTTTTTTATTCAACACTATTTTTATCTTTGTTCCTTTTGGTCTTAGAATGACCAAATTTTTTTCCACATATTTTTTATTTTCCTTCTCCTCCTCCATAAGTTTTAGAACATCTTCATTGGAAAAAATGATAAAATGGCAAAAAAGGAGGAAGAAATAAAATATATCTGTACATGGAGGGAAACTTCTGAACTTTACTAAGTCAGTTGTATTCAGCGCTGAAAAGAGGAAAAGGCATTTCCAATCAGTAACTGTCATGCTTTCTGAATACCATTTGGTAGACAGGTTGAGTAGAGAATGACTTTGCATGGTTTAACATTATACAAAAAGTGTTAAAATGAGCATTCCTCATAAGTGAAATGGAAGAAAGATGTCCTGTGTAACTGTTAGAAATTGTGGTCTAAACATAAGCTCTGGGTCAGCTTATCTCTGGACATGATTGTGGGAACAAAGAAAATATTGTAAAAAGAAGATCCCTCTATACTTAGGTTTTTCTTGCTGTTTTTCTTAAATACAGTGCTAATGGTCACTGCTGGAAAGAGGTTAGAAGGTTTTATGAAGTTGTCTTCATAGCTGAAATGGCAGTTCTTATGATCTTAGGTGCCTGCCTTGTTCTCATTTTTAGGGTATTTTATATGTTAGCACCTGCTTTAACTAACATCACTCTTCTAATTCCATGCATATTGTCTTATGAATCATATGAAACATCATTCTTCATTTTATATTTTCACTGTGAGAGTAGGATGCATCTGAGCACACCCTTTGACATAGCTATCCCAGAGAGATGGAGAGGAGTCAACCCTGTCACTAAAGCCTCCGTGTCTGACTCACATTCATCTGCGTATCGTGTGTTTCCTGCTGAATCACTGTATGGCTTTCTCACTGTCTTTGCATCCTCTAGTGTTTTTGTGTTTGAGTGGGAAGTTATTTTGGCTGCAGGCCAAACTACATCATACATAGTTCTGTGTACTGTGTATGATGAAGAAACATGATGTGAAAAACTAGGAAAAACAGACAAGGAATGATTGCATGAAAATCATTTTTCAGCAATACAGGCCATTCCTGCACTTCAGTCACTACAACCCCATGCAACACTGCAGGCTTGGGGCAGAGTGGCTGGAAAGCTGCCTGGGCTAAAAGGATCTGGGGGTGTTGGTCAGTGCTTGGATGAACGTGAGCCAGCAGTGTACCCAGGTGGCCAAAAAGGCCAACAACACCCTGGCTTGTGTAAAAAATAGCACAGCCAGCAAGAGCAGGGAGGTGATTGTACCCCTATACTCAGCTCTGGTGAGGCCATGCCTCAAATACTGTGTTCAGTTTTGGGCCTTCACTACAAGAAAGACATCGAGGTCCTGGAGCGTGTCCAGAGAAGGGCAACAAAGCTGTGGAGGGTCTGGAGCACAAGTCCTTTGGGGAGTGGCTGAGGGAACTGGGATTGTTCAGTCTGAAGAAGAGGAGGTTCGGGGGAGATCTTACTATTCTCTACAACTGCCTGAAGGGAAATTGTGGCGAGGTGGGGGTCAGCCTCTTCTTCCAGGTAACAGCAATAGGATGAGGGGGAATGGCTTTAAGCTGCTCCAGGGGAGGTTCTGGTTGGATATCAGGAAAAACTTGTTCTCTAAAAGAGGGGTGGTGCATTGGAACAGGCTGCCCAGGGAGGTGGTGGAATCACCGTCCCTGGAGGTGTTTAAGAAACGTGTAGATGAGACACTGAGGGACATGGTTTAGTGAGCAATATTGATAGTAGGTAGACAGTTGGACTAGATGATCTTAGAGGATTTTTCCAATCTTAATGATTCTATGATACTAAAACTGTTAACTAGTCTTCTTGCCATTAGCAGGGCACATCTTTCTGTAGCAGCTGGCAGCAAGTGGAAGACAATCTGCAGGTTGTCATTTGGACAGAAGGATCCCATGCTTATTTGTTGATTTACAGGGTATAAAATCAGCTGCTATGCCTGAAATTGCAGTTTTTCAACCCTTGTATCTCTAGGACTGCTTGCAACAAACCTGCCAGTCAAACAACTAATTAATACTAATACTAATACTAATATATATTAATGATTAATATACAGACTAATGATTAATATAGTATATATGCTAATAATTAATAAAAGATTAAGTAGATTTAAAACTATGGCCTGGTTTTCTCTTGGTGTGAGCATCCTTAGTCTCTTTATGCATGTGTCACTGATTTATACAAGAATGCACACCCTCTTCCTTTCATGTCTAGCCTTTCCACTTCTGTACCTGAGTTCTACCTTCCCTTCTTTTTTCATTCTTGTGAAAGTTTCAGTAAATTGATGGGCTTTGTATTTTTAGCAGTGTTTGAAAACTGAGGCTTGTTTTAATACATGCTATTTACTACCAAGGGTCCTCTTTTCTGCAGTCTACCTGAAGGCATTTTTCTGTTTGCTGTGTTTCTGGAGATTGTGTATTTGTATTTCAGTCTGTCTATCCGGTTTTAGTTCTATAAGTGCCTGAACCCCTAAGAGTAAGAAATTGAGGAAGGGAGGCAGGAGACCTGAGTGGATGAGCAAGGATCAAAGGGAAGAAGAAGTCTATGAAATGTGGAAAAAGGGCCTGTCCTCTTGGAAGGAGTATAGGAGTGTTGTCAGGGCCTGCAGAGAAGTGATGAGGAAGGCTAAAGCTCACCTGGAGCTGAAGCTGGCAAAGGAGATAAAGGATAATAAGAAGGGTTTTTTAAGTATGTTAACAGTAAAAGGAAGTCTAGGGATAATGTGGGTCCCCTGCTGAACGAGGGAGGTATCCTGGTAACGGGGGATGCTGAGAAGGCAGAGATACTGAATGCCTTCTTTGCTTCGGTCTTTGCTTCAGAGAATCCCCCTTGGGACTCCTGGACCCTGGAGGGAAGCGAGAGAGTCTGGGGAATGGAAGGCTCCCCTTTGGTGAGGGAGAAGATGGTCCAAAGAGTGTCTAGGCAACATCAATGTACGTAAATCCATGGGCCCTGATGGGATGCATCCACGTGTGCTGAGGGAGCTGGCAGAGGTGATTGCTGAACCACTCTATATCATCTTTGAGAGGTCTTGGAGAATGGGAGAGGTGCCTGAAGACTGGAGGATAGCCAATGTCTGTCTGGTCTTCAAAAAGGGCAAGAAGGAGGATCTGGGAAACTACAGGCCAGTCAGCCTCACCTCTGTCCCTGGAAAGCTGATGGAACAGCTTGTTCTAGATACCATCTCCAGGCAATTGGAAGAGAATAAGGTTATCAGGAGTAGTCAGCATGGGTACGCCAGGGGGAGGTCATGCTTAACCAACCTGGTAGCCTTCTATGATATCACTGGCTGGGTGGGTGGGAGGAGAGCAGTGGATGTAGTCTACCTTGACTTCAGCAAGGCATTTGATACTGTCTCCCATGACATCTTGATAATGAAGCTGAGGAAGTGTGGGATGGATGAGTGGATGGTGAGGTGGGTTGAGAGCTGACTTACTGGCAGAGCTCATAGGGTTGTGCTCATAGGGCAGCACAGAGTCTGGTTGGAGGCCTGTGACTAGTGGTGTTCCTCAGGGGTCGGTGCTGCGTCTGGTCTTGTTCAATATCTTCATCAGTGACCTCGATGTGGGGATAGAGTCCACCCTCAGTAAGTATGCCAATGATACAAAGCTGGGAGGAGTGGCTGACACACCGAAAGGCTGCGCTGCCATTCAGACTGGAGAGCTGGGCAGCAGTAAACCAGATGAGGTTGAAAAAAAGCAAGTGTAGAGTCTTGCACTTGGAAGAAATAACTGCATGCACCAGTACAGGTTGGGGGAATGACATGCTGGAGAGGAGCTCTGCAGAGGACCTGGGGGTCCTGGTGGATGACAGGTTGGCCAAGAGCCAGCAGTGTGCCCTCATGGCCAAGAAGGTCAATGGCATCCTGGGGTGGATTAAAAGAAGTGTGGCCAGCAGGTCGAGGCAGGTGATCCTTCCCCTCTACTCTGCCCTGGTGAGGCCTCACCTGGAGTACTGTTTTCAGTTCTGGGCTCCCTGGTACAAAAAAGACAGGGATCTCCTGGAGAGAGTGCAGCGGAGGGCCACAAAAATGATACAAGGCCTGGAGCATCTCCCCTATGAGGAAAGGCTGAGTGACCTGGGTCTGTTCAGCCTTGAGAAAAGAAGACTCGGGATCTTAATAATGTTTATCTTAAGTGAGGGGGTCAAAGGGACATGGCCAACCTCTTTTCAGGGGTCTGTGGGGACAGGACAAGGGGAAACGGCCATAAACTTGAGCCAATATGTGAAGGAACTTCTTCACAGTAAGGGTGATGGAGCTCTGGAACAGGGTGCCCAGGGAGGCTGTAGATTCTCCTTCTCTGGAGATATTAAAGACCTGCCTGGACACCTATCTGTGCAGCCTGCTGTAGGGGACCTGCTTTGCAGGGGGGTTGGACTCAATGATCTCTGGAGATCTCTTTCAACTCCTACAGTTCTGTGATTCTGTGATTCTGTGATTCTGTGATTCTGTGATTCTGTGATTCTGTGATTCTGTGTGAAATTGAAGTTGCTATCATGTCTTGAGGCAGAAGCAGTCAGGAAAGCAGTGGAGCTGACTTCATGGAGGTGGTGCATCAATGCTTAGCTTTGTCATTAATTAAGGTGATTCTAGCTCTTTGAATGGGTTGTTCACACAGCAGCCACACACAGCTGTTGGTTCAGTGGCTTGAAGCAGCTAACATAAAAGCAGAACAAGTCACTGTGTCACAGATTTCTTGCACATAAATTGATGAGATTCTTTGATAAGCCACAGAAACAAGAGACATTCTTTGTTACTGTGTAGATTGTGTAACAGTGAAGAATCTGTATGAGCCCTGAGTTTTCTGCTGCTTAACAGAAATTATAGAACCATGATTGAAGTTGAGACTGGTGTTTCAGTACCACAATATATTAGAAATAATCCTTTGTATCACACCATCAAATGTTTTTTTTACTGGTTTATATTCAAGGCAGCTTGTTTTCATCCATCTGTTATTTTCTCCAGGCAGTGAGACACACTGATAATGGATGAGCCTGTAACATTTAAGCAAGAGACAAAGATATGCATATAATTTTCATTTTTTTACCCTTTGATATTTCAGACACTCACTGTGATCAGCCTCTCTCTCATCGTTGCATAAAGGAAATAACAAGTACTGGGCCTTCTGTGCCTGCCTGTGAAAGCTATGGGGTGCTGGTGCTTCAGCTCTGTAGGCATTTCTGAGACTGAGAGATTTTAGAAGAGGAATCTGATTGCACCCACAGGAGTGATCTTTCTGAACACTGTTACCATGGATTACTTGACATGAATCAGGGCCCAAAGTAGTCTTTCCCCACTGACTGTTGAGGACACCTGGCTGTTCAGATTAGCTCAAATTAGTACATTTTTGAGTACGTGGAAGACAATGAGATGCATCTCTGCTCAACGGTATGAAAAAATAAATCCTAAAAGGATTCAGTCATCTTGAATTGTTCATCAAAGACGACAGATAAACCATGCTGTAGACGTATCGAATTTTTCACCACCTAGAGTTTTTGTGTAGAGGTCTGAAGTTAAGTGAGGTGGATCCCATGTCTAGTCTCTATTTCTGATATTTGCATTTATTACAAACTCAACATTTAATAAAGTAAGTTAGAGTTGACATCATATTGACATATTGATATCAAAGTCCATAGTGACAGAGACTGAGACATGGCCAAATATTGAGATGTATCAGTGATTTGAGTATTCAAGAAGATATTGCATAGCTTCTTCAGCTCTCTTCACTTTTGTGAATGCAGATGTTTATATTTCTCACAGAGCAGTGGTAAAAAAATCTGGTAGGATTGTTTTAAGCTCTCTTTTCCCTTCTATTTGAATAGAAATGTACTTTGGAATCTGGAGATGCTTACTGGTTTCCTGTGTCCCTTGCATTAGGTTGAGTGTGTATGTATTTCTCTAGGGTTCCTGGATGTACAAGCAGTCAGTAGGTGACTGCTTTCAGCAGTAGGATGGCAGGCTGCTGCTATAAACCCTACTATGTGTAACACTGAAAGCAAAAGCTGAGAAGTAGTCTGAATATTCACAGACAGTCTGCTTCTCCATTGAGTCATAGCCCTAGTTATTCCAACATTAGCTATGTTGCTTTAATCTACTCTGTGGAACTATGCAGATGTTTCTTATGACCAATTCCAAGTAATTCTTTTATAGTATTTGATTTTTTGTGCTACAGAAATTTTGTTATGGAAGAAGCTTAGCAATATTCATTGGCACTGTCATCTCTTTTCTGTGTTTACTAGAATGAAGTCATTGACATATGGAAACATTTAGATGAGTGTATCAGACAAGCTAAACTGAAAGAAACTGACAGATGTCCAATGAGTTAAATACATAAATCTTAAATGCAAGAGTACCTGTAAATGGTGAAGTGATTAGAGCAGTGAACAGAGGAAAAATGACCATATTAAAAATGAATGGAATCTGTTCTTATACTTTTGTTCTTTTAGCAGCCACTGGAGTGAGCAGGGTCAGGGTCTGGCATACTTTGTGTCTCCATAGAGGTATGCAGGAGCATGGGGGAATGTGAAAAGAACCCTTTTGGTGGCCGTTCAGGTTTCAGTTGCATGAAATCATCTCTTAGCCACAGTTAACAACGCATGTAGGGAATTATACTGCCTACAACAGGAACTCACACTATTTACCTAGTGGGATAGAGTTAAATGGGATGAATCCTTATGGCAGTGTACTGAAGACTTACAGGCAACAAAAATGAAACAACGAAACAATGAAAAAGCAAAGAAACTTGTTTTTAAGTATCTACATGGCAGTCTGGTGTGATAGTGTGATCGTTCTTCATCTTTTACAACTACTCTATGAAATATGAAATAAGAAAAGATGAAAGAAGCGTTGCAGATGAGCATGCACTCATAAATACTGTTGACATAAATATCTACTTTCACAGAGTCACAGCATGGTTGAGGATGGAAGGGATGTCTGGAGACTACCTTGTCCAGCCCTGCCCCAGCAGGGACACCCAGAGCAGGGTGCCCAGGGCCATGTCCAAGCGGCTTTTGAAGATCCTCAAGAAGGAGACCCCACAGCCTCTGGGCAGCCTGTGCCAGTGCTCCATCATCCACATAGCACAGAAGTGCTCCTGGTGTTCAGAGGGAACCTCCTGTGCTCCAGTGCTCATGGCCTCTGGTCCTGGCACCGGGCACCACTGACAGAGCCTGGCTCCGACCTCTTGGCACCCTCCCTGCAGACATTTGTATACATGGATAAGATCCCCCAGAGTCTTCTCCAGGCTGAACTGTTCCATCTCCCTCAGTCTTTCCTCAAGAGAGAGGAACTCCAATCCCTTTGTCATCTATGATGGCCCTACATTGAACTCTCTCCAGCATGTCCAGATCTTTCTTGTACTGGGTGCCCAGAACTGGATACAGCAGTTCAGGTGTGGCTTCACCAATTCTGAGCAGAGGAAGGATCACCTTCCTTGTCTTGCTGGCAACACTCCTCAATGCAGCCCAGCATATCATTGGATTTCCTAGCAGCAAGGACACATTGCTAATTTATGTTTAAATCTTTGTTCACTGGGACCCTCAGTTCCTTTCCTGCAGAGTTGTTTTCCAGCAGGATGCCCCCAGCATATCCTAGTGCCTGAGGTCATTCCTCTCTGGGTGCACAATTTCAAGCTTTTTCTTGTTCAACAACAACAATATATTATCTTTTCCCAATATTTAGTAAAAATTTCTTTTAAACTGTTGTAACCAGTGATATTCCTTGCTCAGACACACTCCTTTCTTTACTGCATCAAGTTTCCACCTACAGCTCTTGTTTAGTTTGTCATTTTATTTGTATAGTTGCCTGAGGAAAAGGCAATATAATCTTGTGCTGAATAGCATAGTTACAGAATGCTCAGTAGTTTGAAACAACGGATGTCATTTTCTTATAGTATTCACAATTCTAAACAGAGCAGAACTTAAAAATTACCACCCACTAATTCACGAGGACACCATATACTCTAGCAGGATGCTCTGCTACAAAGTTGAGATGTCAGTCTAAAAATCTGGGTTCAAAACATTGCCTCTAATCACGGACACTCTCCAGTTGTGTCTGCAAGAAAACCGTCTTCCCTCTCATTGCTTGTCACTCACTCTACTTTGAGCCTCAGTTCACAAAGAAAGGAGCAGAAAGCAAAATGGGTAATGAGGTTGCCCTCTGTCTCCTCACACCTGCTCTGAAGTGGGGACAGCTGAACTTGTTATTTACCAGCTGCTGAAGTGGCAAAATTTGCAGAGTCATGTTTTAAAGTAAAGCATCTCTAGGTTTGGTCTGCCTGAAGTACCACAGCCTTTACTGGAGCAGCTCAGAGGGAGATTTGTGAGTTCAGCACTGCATTTTCTCTCTGCTGGAGACAAGGTAGACTTCTGGGGTGGACGTTTTGACAGCAGTCTTGTTTTGTGATGTGTCCCTTCAGGAATCACAGTGCTTAAATCCTAATTCAGCTCTTCAGAGCTGGATTTTTCTCTCATAATGTATATTAATATATCATCTACCATAAGAGGCCCTTCATGTTGCCTTGGACTTTTAGTCACTATGATAATACAAATATAATAACAAGCTAGTGAACATCTGTACATGATTACAGAAAGGCACTACGTAACAGGGTTATCATTAAGAGATTCCATTAGTCTATTTTCAGAACAAGCCAAAGTGTGGGGCTTGGGAGTGTCCCTGCTCTGTGAAGCTGACTCACTTATGAGTACTTTCACCGGCAAAATTTGGGTTGATTGTATGCCCTAAGGGTAGGATGTCTTCCAAATGCTCATCTTCCGGTTCTTTGTGGTAACCAACAGGATGGCCTTTAGATATTGTTTTTTGACCCAGTTTTGGCCATATGTAGAAGACCCACTGGGAGGTGCTAACCTAC
The DNA here is from genome assembly GCA_024606505.1 of Aquila spilogaster. Lineage (NCBI taxonomy): Eukaryota > Metazoa > Chordata > Aves > Accipitriformes > Accipitridae > Aquila > Aquila spilogaster. The sequence continues at coordinate 1,412,009 of JANHGO010000041.1, read as the reverse complement.
TTTTGTGGGGAAAATGATGTTACAGCTGCAAAAAGTAAACGTCCATATACAGGAATCATGCAGCAGCAGCTATATACTGAGTTACTGATCTGTGTGTAACAAGAGCTTTAACTGATGTGCTTCCTTTTCTAGTTTGCTTTTATCATATGAGCAAAGGATGTACATATGCTGTAAGGTTGTTTTGTTTTCCTGATAGACTAATAGTCTGTGTTTGTTTGAAAGATTTATGTTTATTTGCTAAACAGAGAGGAAAATACTAGTTTTATATAAACTTAAGGGACATTTGCAGCAAGTAATTGTTCTCAAATTCAGACTAATTCCAGGCTAAGTAAGTTATAATTAAGAAGTTGTGTCTCATAGATTGAATTTACTGTGGTAGACAAATATGAAGTATACTACAAAATATTTACCAGTGGGGAATAATGAGGTTTGATGGCTTTCTAGACCGTTCCAAAGTAATGTGACTCATCCTCATTATGTATTATTTTTTCTTGCATGATTTCTTTTGTATTGTATGACCTTGAAAATAATTGCAGCTAGTGAAAGCATACGTCTGCATTCTTAAAATACCTATCTGCCTAGGTATTAAAAAATAAAATAAAATTAGTCCCCATGATTTCAGTTATTCTATAAAACGTTGCTTACTTGTGGTGGTCTGATTGCAAGACTAATTCAGGCAAAAGAGAAGGTGGTGAGGTGGGGAAGGAGGGTGGGAGTAAATTTTTTATACAAGAATTGGTCATTGTAAGTTAAATGTCAGAGTAAATGCAGATGCCAGTTCTTATGAGCAAAAAAAAAACACATTTTCCGATAAAACATGAAATTTTTACTGAGAAATTTGATTCCTAATTATAAACTTATTGCCTGTCTCCTTTAGTATTACATAAACTACTTTGGGGCTTGGCCAGACAACAGCAGTGAATCCAACTAAGGTATCAGGACTACCGCTTTGCTTAAGGCATTTAAAACACTTTTAAGACAGTTGTCTGTAAAGCCTTAGAAAAAATACAGAAAGAGTCTGAAATAGCAAAACTTAATACTCTTTAACTTAAAGTAAAAATTTAGTTTTTACTAACTCACTTAGGCGTGTAAGTGTTCGACAATTTATTGCACGAGTAATTGAAATAAGGGGAAATGAAGAACAAGATTGGGTGCTGAAATTTTGGTAAGTCCTTAAATGTACAGACACTTTTCAGCTTCTTTGAAGATGAAAGCACATATGTTAAGTCTCAATGTATGAATTTAAGTATGAAGTCTTGAAGTCAGCAGAAACTTTGATGTCCTTTTACACACTTTAGGCATGGGAATTTGTCTCCTTTGTCCCTGCTGCATTTTTCTGCTCTAGTGTTATTATGATGTACTTCCCTCCCTGTTTGTTCACATAGCCATATGCATTGTGTATGTTTGTGAAATGGAAAGTCTGCCTTGCTGTACTCACCACATATCAATATGACAGCTATTTCCACCTCAGCATACTCTGTCTCATTTACACATAAAATTCCTTCTGGATCATCGCTTCCTCTTCTGGATCCAAGGAAGTTACAAAACGTAAACTCTGTCCAATGCTCAGCTTTCCAACAGAAATTCTCCAAAGCCAAATTTAGGCAAGCTTTCTGTTTTTTTTTCTTCAGATTGCCAGGAGCTGTACATTCTTCACTAAGTCTAACCTGAAATATGTGGTCAGTAGCTTCTTTAATTATAGCTGCTTCAGAATTAAGGCAAGAATTCATGCAGAAAGTTCTCAGTGTCCTCAGCCATAAAAGAATTCTTAAAGGAAGGAACAGAGTAAAAAGCAGAGAAGCTATGAAAATAAAATAAAACTGCCAAAGATATTTGCAAACCTGATGCTTATCTACAGGCATTGACTTAGAATGGCAGTGAATGGTGCCAGGGATGAATACAAAAAAGTTCATTACCTGCACATGAATCTTTAAAGGCCATGTGTTAAGTTAATGTGCTGCCGATAACTTATTACCTTTTCTTTCTAGACATCCAAACTAATGAGAATGGAATATTTTCAAGTTATTTTTCCCTTTGTTCCCATCTTCCATCACCCAATGCTCTTTTTAAACTTCTGTGCTGTTAAGAATAATGGAAACTTTCCGTCAAAAAAGACAGGGACCCTCCCCTCAGCTTTTCATGGAGTACTGTGGAATGTAGAGCTTAGGACATCAAGACGACATATTTCACTTTGAAAGTAGTCCTTTCTTATAATGTGATAAACAGTATCTCTTTAAACTGATTCTTGAGAGAGGGTTTAGAATATTTAGGTCTTGTTTTGCATCTGCTATATTCCATCTGGATTACAGATGAGTTATTAGAAAAGAAAGACAATTCTCCTAGTCTTACATTGGATTTTTATACTATCTTGGGAGTACTCACTTTGATAAGATTCCACATCAAAAGGAAAGGCCTTGAGTTTGTAATGATTTAGCCACCTCTGCAATAAGTTTTCCTTGAACCATGTATAAAGACTCCTTCAAAATGTCTTTCAACTAGTAAGGTTTGCCTGCCAAAAGATTAAAAAATGACAGGACTGTGAATCACCTAAAACCACTATGGAAACCAATCTTAGTTATGTAATTTCTAGCTATCTGACAATCTTTATAACATACTTTTTTCTTCAACAGTTTTACAGGGTAGCTGGCTGAGCACCATTTTCATATCCATGTAATATTTGCTCATATTTTATCTCATTGTCAGTTTTTCTCATGGAAATGATTCCATCTATGTGGAACAAACAGATAAATTTTCCTAACAATGAGCAGAGGACTGGTATTTGTGCTAATCTGTCAGGTCCATCTGAAGCTTTTTGACTGTCCTAACTATGAGGTATCTTGCCTCGAGAAGTGTTCATTGAAAGACTTATACTCTGAGTAGTGAAATAGGCCCACTGCTCTAGCATTTGGTCTTGCACTTGTGGTGTTCACTGTTACTTATCTATTTATCTTACTCAATCGTCCTACCTATTTCAACATTTTCATGCCTGTCAGGGAGCAGGAGTTGGGTTGCTCTGCAAAAGGTGAGCCTGGAGCAGAGAGAAAGATCCCCATCCCATGGTATCCAACTGAGAGGAGCAGAGCAAGTATGGGAATAGAAACTAGGTACACAATGGCTCTGAATGCCAGACAAGTCCATGGGTGATATACTTGAGCTGAGGCCAAGCTGGGAAGGCAAGTGAGCAGATCAGGGATGAGGTCAGGATGACACAAGGCCAAGCACAGACATCCCCACAATGCAGCATGGGGAAGGACTGTGAGCTGCGTCTAAGCCCAAATGCAGCTCCCAAGCCTGGGGAGGGGCTCCTGACAAAGATATTCTCCACTGTCTCACACAGTTCTGGACCCAAGGTTACAACCCCACTGCGCTAGAGCTGTCCGTGAGCACCTGCGGCCAAAGCCCTGCAGGAGGAAAAGTACAGAGTGTACTGGGGCACTCAGGAACTTGAAGCTGAGTAAGAACAAGTCAGGGATGGATGGAAGGCCAAGAATGCTGAAAAATCCACAGTGGCTCTTTGAAACAGTTTTTCTGTTTTTTTTTTTTCTGTTTTTGCTTGGAAGATATCTAGGCTGTGTTGGTCAATTCAGTCTGTAGCCTAAAAATAGCTTTGCCTTCTTCTGTCATGGTAAGGTAGGACATCCTATGAACCATAACAGGAAAAATTACAGAAAAGAAGACCCCCCACTTTGCCACAACCTCCTTTCAGGTGATTATAGAGAGCAATAAGGTCTCCCCTGAGCCTCCTCTAGTCTGAACAATCCCCATTCCCTCTGCCACTCCCCACAAGACTTGTGCTCCAGACCCTTCACAGCTTTGTTGCCCTTCTCTGAACATGCTCCACAGCCTCGATATCTTCCTTGTAGTGAGGGGCCCAAAACTGAACACAGTACTCAAGGTGCGACCTCACCAGAGTGAGTACAAGGGGACGATCATCTCCTGCTGGCTGTGCTATTTCTGATACAAGCCAGGATGTTGTTGGCCTTTTTGGCCACCTGGGCACACTGCTGGCTCAAGTTTAGATGAGTGTCAACCAACACTCCAGATCTTTTCCTCTGTGCAGCTTGCCAGCCACAATTTCTTTCTCTCTCTCTCTTTTTTTTTTTTTAATAGGCAGTAGCTGCAAGATAAACAGAAGGAAGTCCCTTTTTATATAAGGAACAAGTAAAACATGATATGTTCGAAATGACAGAAGGCTAAGTTAGACATAGTAAAAAAAAATAGTTTAACTAGCTTGTGGAGCTCAGATAGCAAGTAAAACTCATAATCAAAGTATGACTTTTGGCTCAGGTACACCCTAAGCCATTGTTGATTAGCAGCTGGGAGGCTATGCCAGGGAAAAAAATCTCTCTCTGCATCAGACATATTTGTTACATGGTGCAATAATGTTGAAGCAGTTTGAATGTTAAAGCACTTAATCATGATTTTATTGTATTTTTTTATTCACTACAGCAATGTTACTTATCTGCACATGAGTCTTTTTAGCTCTTAGGGTGTCTGAAATAATAAGTTTACTGCTGCTTGTCTCCTCAGTTATAGAGGGGCCAAGATGAAACTTGTCCTTCAGACAAACCCTGGCTTCCTATGGCATTTGTCGTTGGTTTCAAGAGCTCATTGAAATACTTAGTGACTCAGGCCAGGGATAGGTAAAAGCTGTCCTAAATCTCTAGGTTGATGATTTGCTTCTCTGCACAATGCAACACTCATGAACTTTTCCTGGCAGTCTGAAGATTTGGAAAGAAGTCATTGGGGAACTAAGGATCATTACAAATCTCAGTATATTTTGTTCTTTCAAATGAGCTTTTTCTAAGATAAACACGTCACCATGTATTTTAAAGAATAACCTAATACAACATGAAAATAAACAACCTCCTAAGAAATTTCAAATGTCAAACTAAGTAAAACCCAAATTCAAATAGGACAAAACTGACCAGTTTCTGGCTCTATTCTTTTCTGCTCCTGGAGAACTGATGAGAAAAATATGAAACAGCGTGCAGCCCTTTCTGTCCAAGTGAAAGGAGCTCAGATTGCATGCAATAATCACACAGGAGAACAAGAATAAAACAGGACAGATGCCACGGTTTATGCCAAAACAAGTCATTACATTGCATTCAATCAGTGAAAGACCAATAACTGTTTTTTTTTCCTTCCCTCCCTTCTAAGGAAGAATAAGCAGAGAGATTTGGCAGTCCACTGTGGACCCAAAATGCAAAAGCGGTAGTTCTCTATGTCATTTAACTTCTACTTTTGATCCATCTTTACATTCTTACAGTGTTGTTCATGAGTATATATATCAAGTTTCTATTTTACTCTTCCAAAATCTGTTTTACTCTTCTAATTTTGTTTGCAGATGGGATGATCTTGTTATCAGGGTAGATAGTCAACTAAAATAATCTGAACATATACGTATGAACATGCTAAAAAAAAGAATAAATCTGCATCGTATCAGCTTCCTCTGAGGATATATTTTCCTTAAACTTGCATCTCTCCAGCAATGTGCCCTTGATATCTCTTGGAGGGAGAACTGGAGTCTGTAGAGACTCAAGAAGTAGCCATAGAAGTCTTGTGTTCCTTCTTGCCTCATAATTTCTAGCTTAACCATTGGAACCTGAATTAATCCAGCCTGGCTAACTGTTGCACAGTTTTTTCCATTAGTGCTAGGAAAAAAAACCCACCAACAAGAAAAAGACAACCCAAACCTAAAACATATACATATTCAGTACATGTTCAATGTGCTTGATCTAGTAAGTGTTGAACCATGTGACGCTATTTCACAGCAGACTTTCACAGAGGATAATCACATTTTTAGAGAAGTAAATTCTCATTTGGAGTTCATTTGACACCTTGTATCCTACTAGCTCCTGGATCATTTGAAACAGAAACCATTTATGCTGAAATATTAAGCAGTATTTCTCTATCTTCTCTTTGCCATCTCTCAAGTCCTGTGATCCTTACAGTGACTTTCATCCCACACATTCCTATGATGGAGATCTCACCTCAAAACCATGGATCAAATTCTAAAGTCTGGAAGCAGATGTGGATCTACCACAGGTATGAGTTGTCTTTTGTTCCTCTTCCCTCCAACCTGTATGCTGCTGTCTTGCCATCATGGTGTCTCTCCTGTTTCCGCTACACTAGAAAGAGCTACTAGCTCTGTGCAGAAGGTGGAAAATGTCAGCTTGTCTCCAGCTTCAGCCTGTGCCCACAGCCACCGTGTTTGACCCAGTTTGAGTAAGCAAATACAATCTGAATTGCCATGATGTGTGTCCAACTTGGGGATATGAGACATAGACATTCACACCATAACTCTTCTCTCTCCTGGACGAAGCTAATAATGTAGATTATCTGGGGCTCCAAGTGAACCTTGCAGGAAAATGTTGCTCGCTCGATCCATCTTTCACTGACCCACCAAGTGACCAGGGGGGCCAGTTTTGAATTGCATCTAAATATCAAGCATTCTTGCCATGAGGTATTTGGGTTTGGGTTTAGCTTTATGCTTTCTAATGATACTTAGGTCACATTTCATTGATACTGTTTACTCCTTCTCTTTAATTTTCTATAAGCAGCCAGTACAAATTTCATGGTAATATGTCAATGAGATGTAACTTTGAAACATTTATTTTACCTGAAGAATTCTGTCATTTGCTCCTATGTATGTAATTTGGGTAAAAAACATTTCTTAAAAGAATTGTCATTAATAACATAAAGTCCTCAGTATATATCTTATAAATTCTTGAATTCTGTGTTATACTGGAAAAAGGAGATACAGTTGAATAAAGTAAGCAGCACCCTTCCCTAACTATCTGCAGTATAACATCTTGTTGAGATTGTCATTTCAAGTTTTTGTTAAAAAGTACAGAGGTTGCTCTGGAAGTAATGCCTCCTATTTATTTCCATGGAGACTAAAACAGATACAAAAAGCACAAGAACGCTATTTGATAGAGCAAATTCTCAGATACAAAGCTCTGTTTTTTTTCGTCATGGTCACCACCATTAACTATGCATTTTCACCAGCAATGAGCAAGAACCTGCATGTTGTGCTTGTAAAATTATACACCAGAGGAGGTCACCCACTGTTTCACAGTTGCTATGATGGGGTCATTGCTAGGAAAATGTTGCTCGCTCAGTCCATCTTTCACTGACCCAAATAGATGGAAGTCAGAAGACACCAAACCCAGACTATACAGATAGCCCAGCCAAGATCAGCAATGTGCTTCACCATCAGCCTCATATTCATTCAATAGGTGCTGACAAACTTTCATACGGTGTATGCAGCCCTCATATATATACTTTGCTAGAGCGTTACGTACTCCCAAAGCATAGTTCTTCATCAGTAAGGACTGAACTGAAGACTAGTGCAGAACTCAGGCAGAAGTCTGCTGCTAAATGTCTGTAACTTCACTGTGTACTCTGTCCCAGAACCTACCATGCTCTGATTTAATAGAATCGGTCTGATCTGACCTGATCTTGTGCAGGGAACAGACAGCTAAGACAACTTTGTGGATTCTTTACACTAATGGAGTAGAAGAAAGCACCCGGGGCTGACTTGTGAATTCAGCCCTAATTATGCACGTTACTCTGTGAAAAATGGTAAGACTGTCTTGGTCCAGATTACAGGAATAAATTTGAATATGATCCATCATAGATGCTATGCTTTACATATCTTACTGCACTTTAGCTGGGCATTGATACTTTGAAGTTTTGACTGGAAGTGAGTGCAAGTGATGCTATCTGCTTTGGGCTGCTGAATGGAAAAGAATAAAAGTATATGTTTTGCACATATGTGGACATAAATAATGGTAAATTATGGGTTAAAAATTTTATTGATGAGTTTGGGGCATGTTTGTCGGAGGAGCCAAGAGTAAGCAACAAAAGTCCTTGGATTAGGGAGGTAGTCTACTTCACTCTCTTTTCCGTCACACCTTTTGCATGAAATGTCCATTTTGCAAAATTTTTAACTAATTTTCAAAAGGAAAATATGATGACATTTCACCTTGCTCCACTTATGATATGGCTTTGAATGCCTTAGTTTAGGTATCTAGTACGGTGTCAGAGACCTTGGGTCACCCATAGTTCTTGTTGTATCTGTCAGCCCTGTGTCTTCAGTACTGTAAGTAATCAAAAATGACAGTAGATACCAAGGAACTAAATCAGCTTGGCTTTCTTTTTCCCTGCATCTCATTCATCTGGTTTGGTAACCTTGATCTTGGCCAGATCAGCTCTCCCCAGAGTCCTGGCCTCTCTCTCAGTCATATATCTTCAGCTCATGGGGGCGGCAAGGCTCCTGTCCAGGGAGTTCAGGTTTCTTCTAGAGAATAACAAGGCACGTGGGAGAAAAAGGGGTGTAGGTGGGTGCGTACCCATCTGGATGAGAGAACTGCATGTGGACACGTAGGCTTGAGGACTGGGGTGAGTACCTGTCTGTGGGGACTAGGCCTGGTCTAGACAATGTCTAGACATGATCTAACAAGAAGTTCTAGTTTTTGGCTAGTGGAAGACAGCTTGAAATCTACCTAGGTGTGGCAGGAAGGATGCTGAATCAATAGCTCTCATCCAGCTGTGTCCTCAGATATGGGAGTTTTCACATCTGTGTGAGTGATCTTGCCACTGCTAGGTGCTGATAACTTAAAACAGGATTTGAAGACACGAGAAGAACTCTCATAATTTATAATTGATGGATTTGGTAAGAAAAGTACAGTTCTGTCACTTGATTAAAAAAGAAGGTGGTTTCTATGTTGCCCATGAGAGTATATTAATGCCTACATAAGAATTTTGCTATTCACAAAAAAAAAAAAGAAAAAAAAGAAAAAAGAAAACAAAAATAAAGCGTACCTCTCATACTCCCTAACCCACCACTTCCTGGTCATATTCAAGCTTCAGATGATTTAACTAAATTTCTTTACACGCCCAGTCTGTCTGAGAAAGACAGTTGTCTTTTGTTTCAGTTCAGCTTATCACACCAAAGCAAACCACTGCAATAAACCTTATCATTAAAGAATGAGCTGAAGCCTTACAAAGGAAGAATATATATATACTTCAGTTTGTCTCGTGGGAAACTTGTGAAGATTTTGAGCTAAAGAATCCTCAGGTACAAAACACTGTTTTTCAGTATAGTCACGACCACTGATTATGTTTCGCCAGTGAAGAACAGCATACTGTGCTCAGAAAAATCTGCATGGCTGTCCAAAATGTGGCTTGTTTTTCACATTGCTGTTGCTAAAATGTAACTCTTCTCTAAACGATGTGGAAATTTCTGGTACAGAAAAAATTGCCATGTAAGTTCTTAGCTTTCAGAAAATTGTAGCTTTTTCATTGAAGCACTATACTCAGATCTATGGTGACTCTTAGGTGAGCAGCATTGGTGAGTAAGTCTGGATAGCCTGTGGGAACATTACTGGAAGGTAAATCTGCTGGGAATTGCTCTTTTAAAAATACATCCCTCTTTATTTAAACATCCATGCAGAAAATCATTTGATCCTACTAAGAAATTTCTTCTCAGTGACCTTCAGTCCTGAAGACTGGGCCAGTTAATAAAAGGCTTGAGACTTTTCTGGATGAAGAAAGCCAGGTCATTGCATCTCCCACTTTCATCTGCAGAAGGTAGGAGATGTGGCCACCAAATTCTTCATCTCCCAGGTGGAAGATAGATAGGTTGGATCCAAAGTGGATGTAGGTATCAATTTCTATGAAGACAGAGCAGGGGAGCAAGATAACCCTCCGGAGTTCTTGAGGAGACTTTACTTCTTTCCACTGACATTCCAGTGTAATCTTGTGCTAATTTTAGGAGGTCAGATTCATTTCCCAGAAGATGCTGCTGAAGATAAAGGGAACTGAAAGCGTAAGATGGACAACAAATGTGTGTACTGTGAATTACACCCAAGATTAGTAAAGGCCATTAAAGGAAACAGTTTTCACAAAGCTGTTTTTAATGGAGTTTATTCAGGTCAGAAGTAGTAGACTTAAACAGTTCTTCCCAGTTCCACCTCAATTAATAAACTCCTCATGTTTCACAGGATCATAGAATCACCAAGGTTGGAAAAGACCTCTAATATCATCCAGTCCAACCGTTCACCTATCACCAATATTTCCCACTAAACCATGTCCCTCAGTATAACATCTAAACCTTTCTTGAACACCTCCAGAGATGGTGACTCCGCCACCTTCCTGGGCAGCCCATTCCAGTGCTTGACCACACTCTCAGAGAAGAGAGTGATTGCCTTCAGGTTTCTCCGCAGACTTACAGTGGCACATTGAACCCATCCTATTGCCTGGTAACTAACAGAGAGATATTGATTTAAACTAATTTTAAGCAAATCTGTCTTTCCTTTATCTGTTTCTTTCTGTTTCATTTGGCTGTCATTTAACACAGGCTGTTTTCAGATCATTGCAGATTTTACTAGATAGGTTTAATTGGTAGAAAAAAACAGAAAATATTTCCTTTAGTAATTTTTATCACGAAACCTCTTTTTTGTTGTTGTTGTAGTAGTAACTAAAATTCTTTGGATGTGTTCTCAAATAGATCACTTGCTGTGTTTCATAGCATTTGTAAATGATTTTCTCCCCAAAAGTTGCACACCATCTGTAGGAGTTCTCATTGCAGCACTCACTTCACAACTGCACAGGGAAAACACAGCCTCTCCAGGGGAATATTTCATTATACTTCCCCTCCTTGTATATATCTCTGCCCATTCCAGGAGTGCATTTTCAGATGTGGGTGTGAAATCCCTCGCCACCTTGTCCAGGCAAACAGCGGAGGCTTGGCTCTGGGGAAACTGCAAGCTGTCTTGGCCACCAGCCCTTTTTGTAACCCACATGTACTATGGGAACTTGTTTATGGACGGAACTACAGTTTATCGGAGAAACTTGTGTCTTTCTCACTGGACTATAGACTGCTATGAATATAGAGATAAATGGCTGCTTTTTGCTTCAGTTCACTGCTACTCAGAGGCTTTGAAAAGATCACTCATTAAAATTAGAATCATTAGAAAATCTGATCACTTGGAAGCCATTGAAATGGTTTCCTTCTGTGTTTTCTAATTTAATTTTGTTTTATTATTATTTTTTTTTTCTGGTGAGAGGCCTTTTGGCAGGCTGCAGAGTTTTTCTTTATGAAACCTCATCTGTTCCCACAGCATCTAATCCAAGAACCATGGAAAGCAAATGGAAAAAGTGACTATGGTTTTGTCAGTCTTTACTCTGAGCTGGGAGTACACAAACAGTGTTAGAAGCTCAGTCCAAGATGAAGCCTAACACCAGGTGTGGGTCCAAGTGCAGCCATGCAGCCCCATGTCTCGTGGTGGCCATTCCACCCGAAGGTGAGAATAACAGCACACACTCCTGTGCTGCATAGCTGTGGGCAAGGAGTAAAGCATATGACCTGTACCTTAAGCATACCTTAGGGGTAAGGAGAGGGTACAACGCTTGCAAAGAAGTGCTGTGAGGATGAACAGTGTTTGGTTGTGAGATGTCTATGGAGCAGGACTGTGGGCATCGTTGATAGCGCTCCACAGCGCTAAGATATAGAGCCCTGGCCACTGAGGCCAGGTTTCAAACACAAATTTTTGCCCTCTCACATTTTTGCAAAAGCAGCTAATTGAAGTAAACTCAGATGCTTTACACAGCCAACATTTCTAATTTCACTAGTTGTTTCCTGCAAAGGCTAAGACTGGAGAGAGCTTTGCAAGACTGTAGTATAGTGAGCATAACAATCTATTTACTTTGTGAATATGTAACCATAGATTATAATATTTTTGCTATTCCTCTTATTCCTAATCAAAATGCACTTAATTGCACTGTTGCCCCTACAGCTTTTTGTTGTTTTGGTTAATGAATACCATATTCTGGCAATCTCTGCTCTGAACGATTGTGCTCTGAAAGCGTTGTGAGATAACCCATCTAAGAACCCAGCCCAAACACCAGAGGATGTTACTCAGTACATTGTACATTTGTTTGATGAGACTGAGTGTGCTGCTCTCCCTTGCACTGCATTCCTTGGCAATAGACAAGTCAGCACAAGATGGTGCTAAGCAGAACAGCGTTAATTGTTTTCATAGAATCATAGAATGGCTTGGGTTGGAAGGGACCCCAATGATCATCAAGTTCCAGCTCTTCTGCCACAGGTGGGGCCACCAACCTCCAGATCTGGTACTAGACCAGGTTGCCCTGGGCCCCATCCAACCTGCTCTTCGACACCTCCAGGGATGGAGCATCCACAGCCTCTCTGGGCAGCCTGTGCCAGCACCTCACCGCTCTCTCTGTTTTCCTGTATACAGCCCTGAAGAGAGCTTTTGGAAAAGGCAGTTGGTGGACAATCTCCATCACAGTTACATTTTTAAAAAGTTGTTCATTTATTTATTTCTGTCTGTTATGGTTGGGAGAACCGCCCCATTAAAATCTGTTCACAATGTGCGCAGTTGGGTCAGGTCTTGGCCTCTTTGCTTTGGGTTGGAGCAGAAGTGCTAGTTGGATACTTTGTTTTCTTGGCATCAAATCACCTCTCCTGCAAAAATGTTCCTGAGATGCCCACAGGAAGGGATGGGCCACATCTCCATAAAACGTTGGGGTTTTTTTTGTTTGTTTTTTAAGGGAAGGTGAAATTGGTCTCCCTGAAAAAAAAGCAACACAGCGAACCAACCAACCAGATCATGCCTTTGCTAGTCAACATAACGCAGATCAGCAGGAGTTAACTAACCAGGGAACTGAACTTGCTGACTCCATGTCTCTCTAGGAGTCTCTTCTCACAGATATTTATGAATACTTTGACTGTGTACCTCAGAGCCTTTCTTTGACATCTGCTTTTTAAAAGCATGATTTCATGGAAATACAAGGTCTCTAGGAAGGCTTGGAGCAATATTTCCTTTTGCAAGAATGGAAAAACCATGGAAGGTTAAAATGGGTCCTATTTCCTTTTCTCATCATGCAAATCTCAGATTCAGCAAGAACTTTCTAGGATACCCAGAAGAAGCAGTTATTATTCTACACTGGTACTTGAGCTGCCCTTCCACGCTTGCCAAATGCATGGTTTGATGGGCCTTTCTGCTTACCACAGTACTGATACATAGTGCTGGGTGCACAGTCTTTTGTGAAGTAACCTGAGGTATCTGATTCTGTGTGTCGTATTGAATAATGAATAGTCAGCTTTCCATCATAATTCATTTGTGCTGGGGTTGGATTCAGGAGTGAGAAGCATTTGGTGCTATTCTTTTATATATATATATGTATATAAAATTTAATTTATGCATTCATATATAAGGGATGCTCTAAAAGTAATGCCTCCCATTTTATTATGTTGGCCCACAATGTCAGAGGTGGATGTTGGTGATATGGCAGTAGAGGCTGAACCTTCCCACCAGTGTTCTGTTACGTTTTGTTGCTGTGTGGCAGATGGCAGCAGAGGGGCAGACTGACAGAAAGGTGTCTGACATGAAAGCGTGTATGAACCAAAGGGGTGGAATTGAACTCCTCCATGTGGAAAAAATGGTAGCCAGTGACATTCACTGACACTTGCTGAATGTTTATGGATACAAAAGAGTGGATGTGAGCACAGTGAGATGGTGGGTGGTGCATTTCAGCAGTGGCAACAGAGACAGTGGGTCACCTTCACTGGTGCCAATTTTTATAAGCGTGGCATGCAGGATTTTGTTCATTGCTGGTGAAAATGCATAGCTAATGGTTGTGACTGTGTTGAAAAATAGTGCTTTGCAGCTGGGAATTTGCTCTATTAAATAGCGTTATCATGCTCTTTGTATCTTTTTTAGTCTCCATGGAAACAAATAGAAGGCATTACTTTTGGAACGACCTGTGTATATTTATATGCTAATCTTCTTAGTGTTGCAGATTTTGAAATATAAGCCAGGAGTCTTTCTAGTTCTTATTATCTAATTTTCCATCAGTGACATGAGATCTCTGAAAGACATTTGTAATTGCAGTAACACATTTTCTGTTGGCATCAAAGAGCAGTTCAAGAGTTGTTCTTTCTGCACTCCAATGACACTCACTTTCACTACAGAAATTTTATTTGATGATGGATTAATACATTTTCTCTTGACTCTTTACCAGGCTTACTGATGATGTTGATGTAAGTTAATCTGCTGACTCATGTTCTGAAGCTAATTATTAGATTTCTTCATCCGGAGATAAGTCTGGACAACCCATCAGGACCTGAATTTATGGAGAAGTTCTTAGTTTAGATGATAGTCGGACTAGCTGTTGGAACAAAATTTGGCAGACATCAAGAGATTAGACATGTTTGTATAGTGGGAATATTAAATTAGTTTTGGATAAGTACCTGAACTTCAGAACATAGTTCAACATGTCTGACTGGAGTGAGTAAGACCCTTCTCTGGATGGGTTATCCCACTCTGACACTCACACCTGATTACCTTGGAGAACACATGTAGAAGCACAGTGCAGTTTTTCCACAGGTGAGCTCTCGTACTCCCTGTTCATGTTTGCAGTGCCTTGGTTAGGGGACATAATTTGAAAAGTTTTTTCATAATGTAGCATTACAGAGTTACCGAGTTGGTACTGAAAGCAATTAAAACTGGAAAAGAATAGCACAAACCTCAGAGTATCAGTGGCTTTTATAGATAAGGATCCTTCAGTTATCAGGGGAGGCCCAATAGAGAAAGCAGCAGGCAGTGCAGTAGAAATCAAAGTATTATTTGACCTCATTGCTCCTGTCAGTACTATTGCAGTGCTGCTTGCTTATGCCAGTGGGAGAGAGAAATTTATATTGCTGAATACCACAGCAGGGTGGAAAACTACAAAAATGCTCTGTATAGAGTGAGAAGGAATTCATTTTCTTTCCTAATCTGATTTTTCAAAATACCAAGTGAGGGATTTTGCTTGATGCAGCAACTATTCAAGTACATAATAGCTTACTGTTAACTCTTTTGTCTTCTGTATGTCTTGTTAATGATGGGTCTGCATACAAAGGTACGAGGTTTTGGCATAACTACATTGCGCCAAGTGACTTGAGTGCTGAAAGTGGAGTAAGTGGAGACGTTTTCCTCATTTTTAACAACACTGCCTTCAATGGATGTTGTAAATCATTTGGCCATTATGCTCATTTTCCTTTGGCCTTCTGGTGTTGTCCCTCCTGCAGGCTGGAACATTGCTGTGAAGCACAGTGTGTTTCTGGGAAAGTCGTGCTGGCATTTTCAGCTTGAGCTTCTCAGGAGGATAGAGCCTAAGCATGTACAGAGAGGCCTAATGCTTCCCTTGCTGGAAAATTGTCTGTACTCTCTGATCGCAGGAGCTTAAGTTAACGATGACTGCATCTTTCAGGCTTCCAGGCTCTTATTCCTCTGGGAAATAGAAACTTTGAGCTTTGATTTTTTGCTTATTGAAAATATTCTTCTATCGTTTGATCAGTTTGATTTTTCACAAAAAGGAAGATAAATGTATGTGTATATATATATATTGGAAACCAAAGATGGTAATGTTATAGAAATTGTTTTCTATCCAACAGCATGATGAGGAACAACTGAAAAAAAACAAACCAGCTCTCTAAGGCAACATTGACCTTCGAGTGGTGATACAGTAAGCACCACATGACTGAATTTTAAACATAAACCCAGCCCACAGTGTTGGATTCAAATCCCAGTTCAGAGACTTAGGTAAGGAGATGGGTCATTAGCACAGAAGCTTAGTTTTCCATAACTGCTAGTTTGCAAATGGGCTTTGGTTTGGGCCCATTTCCTTAGCACAGACATGGCTCTGTGTGTATGATTCTGGCAGGCTGCTGCTCTGCAGTTTGCTTTGGTTTCCATCAGATCTTGGGAAGCTCTTCTGAGCACCTGTGAAGTTCAGTTCCATCCACGCCAACCAGGGCTGCAGACACAGCTCTGCTGGGTCCTTCCCTCCAAGTCCTCGGGTGAGACACAGGCTGAGCTCTTGCAGACTGAGTTATAACAACTGGTATAGCATTGTGGACGCCTCACTGGAGGTCTGACCTCCAGGGTCAGCTGATGGATTGAGAAACCCTGGGAGGCATGATGTCTTCAGCAACCATGAGGAATGGCATGGTACAGGGTAAGTCACAGTACGTTATTTTTCCAGGAGGCCTTTGGAAAATATCTGCAAGCACCAGAGATAATAGCAGGAACACTTCATTTATCTTTGAGATAAGAAGAGCTGCTTTTTAATTCAGTATCCAGTTCTCGACAGAGCCAGCATCCAAGAAAGATATATGCACGGGCAGACTGATAGTTATGGGCAAAGCCTGAATTTCAGAAAGTTCTTCCTCCTCCCCGATTTTTCATTAGCTTGTAAGAATAATAAGAATAATTTATGTCTTTAAATTTTAGCTTTTCAAGAAGAGCCTTCTATGTTCTTGTTGTCTATATGAATGCCTACTTCTTCTTTTATTGCTGACCAGTGCTTGAGTGTATCTCATAGAAATGACCCACACAGCTTAATGAAATGTCATACAAAAGGCCCCTGTGTAAAGTATGTTGCTTTTCAGTTTCCTTACGTATGCCTTCCAACATCTTGATTATCATTCTACAGCCATGCAGTCTGGGAGAACTAACTACAAGAAAAGCATGTGCTCTCCAAAAATATGCATTATGGATTTCTGTAACAGCTACAGGGAGAAGAAAGAAAAATACGGAGCGAAATGGTCCTTTTAACTAATTCATAATCTGTTGACTTGGAGAGATCTTTGGTTTTCTTTTCATTCTGTTTGCTTTTATGTTTTGTCACCTTGATGATTTTGGCTAAGAGAAGGTGTATTCGTTTTTTATATAAACAAAGTTGTTACAGGTTTTGAATCTCGGAGAGATTTTGGAAATGGCTAGAAAGCTGGCATTCCTGTACAGTACCTATTGGCCATGGCTCATGCGCTTAGGTACCCCATGCTTGGCTCCTGTCTCTGTCCCCTTGGGCTCATACTGTGTGTGTGACTGTGTGTTAACACAAACAGGAGAGCTCACATGAGCTGTCACAAAAGTACCCACTCAGTTTAACAAGAGGCACTGGCACAGCTGCCCAGAGAAGCTGTGGGTGCCCCATCCCTGGAGGTGTTCAAGGCCAGATTGGATGGGATCCTGGGCAGCCTGAGCTGGTGGGTGGTAGCCCTGTCCATAGAAGGGAGACTGGAACTCAACAATCTTTAGGGTCCCTTCCAACCTAAGACATTTTATGATTATGTGATTCTGTGATCTTCACAGGAGCTCTCTACAGTCAGTTCACAAGCAGGAGCCTACTCAAGGTTCCTGCACTCAAGAAAACATTTCTTCTTTGATTCTTGTAGATTCTGGAAGTGCTTTGTATAGGCTGAGTGTTTTTTTCCATAATGGGAGAAAATCCACTGAAAAATTTTACAAGACCTCATTAAAATTGCAGATTAAGACTAATCAGTAGAAAAGTGTTATCAGAAACTGAAAATCTTCTTGAGTTATGGACATAAATCTAACACAATAGATTGAAGTAATACAGTACACAATACAGACACATTGTCTAGTAGTTTAAATGCCATGAAAAACTTGGAAAGTCTCTCTTGAATTTTATGTCCTATTTTGAACGTGTGTGATTAATTTATTCTATACTTAATATTCTTCAAGGAAACCACTCTGATTTAGACCAGCTGGAGGTGTGATCCACCATATGTTATCAAGAGAAAAGCAGGAATACATTTAAAGGAATTTGGCAAAAGTTTTCAAGTACTCTTGGAGGTTTGAGTACCACCCATCCATGGTACACATGCACCCTAATGTGTGATGTTACCATATACAAACTCAAAAACTCTTTGAAGGTTTATTATAACTGTTATTTTTTTAAATGAACCAGCATATCCAAGCTGCTTGAGCAGTGCATAACCTTAGACCATGATTAGGCTGTTTACTGCTTGTGCAATTCTTCTGCTGAACCTAAAGGTGTTCAGCATTTTTTTTATTCTTACAGTCCCTCTGTATTTGAACTGTATTCTGTCTGTGCAACTTTAGCTGCATGAAGGATTGCCTGCTCAGCTGCCTGATGCTGGAGCGCTGTGAAACAAGAATAAAGAAGGGCACATCAGTGCTGTCAAAATTCAGAACTCTTCTGCAGGAGCAGAGTGAGTGTGAAATTAGTTCACTGAGTTTAAGCTAAAGACCTGGCAGGGCTTAGAATGGGATTAGAATGGCAGATTGGAAATATGGTGCATTTCTGCCTCATGCTTCACTAATGGAAAGTATGAAGTAAGTGACCCTGTCAATTATTCTGAAAAGAAAATTGCAAATATTTATTTTTATGAAATATTCTTTGAACTAATGCTTTTCAAATTGGATTTCAAGTCATTCTGCTGCTTACATTGTATCTTCATGGAATATATTGCTCATTATTTCTTCTGTCAGTATTATACTAAATAGGATTCATAATACTTGCTCCAGTACTATGAAAATACAGACAAGTCACTATATGTAGTGGGCTGTTTTTCTTCCACCCTCCAGCAGAATTCTCTGTCCATGCCTCAGGAGTGCTACCTGTTCCTCTAGTACACCTCCATCTTCTCAAAACCAGCATCTATTCCATGGCTTTACTTGTAAATCTGTTTTATTTGTTGTTGGTGGTTAAAAATATCTAATACTTCTGGTAGCAGTAAAAGGAATTTTAGAATAATTTTGTTCCACCCTCTGAAAGCTAATTTATGATTTAGTTTTCTGTCTGCCTTCTGTAGATGCCATTGGATAACTTATGTAAAGCTGAAGGTGGTAGATGTTGGTGTAGAGCCATGGAGCCTTAGTTAATATAGCAAAGAAGAAATGGAAGAGCTGTAATTCCTGGAGATCTTGGACAAAAAGAAAAGTAGTAAAAAGAAAAGCTATGATAGCCACTTTAACGACCTGATAAGCCAAATATGAAATTATTATGTGGATTGGCCTAAATAACAATGGCAAGTGGAAATTAATATCTGGTGACACACAGAATTGTGATTATGCCTGTGCAAGTGGAGACATGTAGAGAGAGCTAGTGTAACTGATTATGTGAGTCCTCTTGGAACAGCTTGAAAGGCCACCTATCAAAGTGCCAGGGAAAGAGCTCCTGTGTTTTCCGTAGCCTCACAATTTTTCTTGGCAATTCAAAACCAATAATAGATGGATCTCATAATTATTGCTTTCACTGATATTTTTGGGAATGTCCTTCACTTCTGTTAGACTTTTGCTCTTGTCAGAACTACCACCGGCTCTGCCCACCACAGGTAGACATATGGTTCTGCCACATTATTTATGGAATGGTGGAATTACTAAAAAAAACCCACAAACATCTCAGCTTGCAATTGAAGTCTGCTATTTAGAGCTTCCCCCCACTGAAATCAAAGCTGGAACTAGATTCAACTTTTCTCTATCTCCTTTCCACTTAGGGCAGCAAGAGCACACATAATTCCTCAGAATTTTAAGCAGAGGAGTACGTAGTTCACACTCACACTCATCTGTTGGAAGACCTTGCAGCTCTTACTGGGGGAATGTGTCCAAGTTTCTTATCAGTGCAAAGGAGAGTTAGAGGAAGGTCAGGAAGAGAAACATCTGTTTCTCTCCTTCTTTGGAGTTAGGCATGACTAGAGAGCTGTGGAGCCTACTAACCCTTTCAAATGTTTCATGTAGATGTATTACAGTTAAAGAACCATGCTTCACTCTTTTTTGAGTATGAAGACTGGCTCCAGAATAGGCTGGGACAAGGGATCCAGCTGAAGGAGGAAAGGGATTACTGAGAGGAAAGAGTTAACTTTCTTCTGAGGATTTGGACACTTGTTATCCCAACTGATGTGTAATCTGACTGCTACTTTCAATAGTGCCCTAATAATATTTAAAATTAAAATCCATTATTTTCGTGGATCATGGTTTCTATTCACTGCTCATCCAAAAGACTGTTAGAATACAACTCAACTCAAGTTTGCTCTAACAATATTTCTATTTTTCCTGTTTTCTTGGATCCCCGAAGATTGATGGTACAAATACAGACAAATAACCAAAAAGTGAAAACAGAGGGAGAGAAGTGAAATAGAAGCCCCAGACAGCCTGGAACAAGTTCACATAGCAGTCAGTGGTGAAGCTTGGGTTACACCAGCATTCAGCTCTTTTGAACCTCAGTGCACTGTCCTAATAGTTAGCTCATAGGTGTTATTTTCTCAAATTCAGACACTTAGATACCAAGGTTTGAAATACAGAATAAAAGTGGTATAAAGAGACTGCTTACGTATGGGATTGCACTTTTATTTTTTTCTTTGTAATTATTTATTACTATTAGTTTCTTTTTTTCTGAATCAGAACTATTTTTTTTTCAAGCCGTTTGTGATTACAGCAATAAATTATGAAAAATAAGTAAGGATTTTGAAGAGCTTTTGGACACATAATATCCACTGGATTTATTGAGCTGGACCCTACGCAATTTATGTAACCATGTGGGCTGGTTGCATAAGTTAGTTGTCCTTTGGAGAGTACGGATTTTTCAGGAACTTTCAGTCTTATGCGCTGATAAAACAGCCACATAAATAGCTACTGATACCATGTTCTGTGAACGATGTGTGATATAATACATTTAAGTTGCTGATTTTTAAAGCCCCATTTGTACAGGAGGGCAGAATAAAAGGAAATTTCATTTAGCAGCAGTTTCTATTTTCTCCTTTCAGACTTGAGGTTTCATGTGAGTCTGGTTCAACACCATGTTGTGCAAATGGCCAGCTGGAGGCAAAACCTAGACTATTTAAAGGCACAACTGCACAACCTTGTGCACAACCTTGTGTCTTCCACTTGGAGCTTTTGTTATCCTTAAAATACAGATAATAAGCCAACTAAATAAATTAAAATGCTACTGCAGGTACTCAGGCTCTCCGTGGGACACTCCCACAGTGTCCATTTTTTGTATGGTTCATAGTATCTTTCTGTTGCTTAAGTAAGTCATTTTTCACTATTTCAGGTATTTGCTTGCAGTAGAGTATGGCAAGGCCTTCTTGAACTGGCTCTAGCGAAGCTTGACCCCTCTTGACCTCTCTTTGGCATTTGCTGATCTGATGAATGAGTCAGAGGTTGCAGGTACTGATTCAGGCACAAAGTTTTCCTGTGTGGCTGCCAGAAAATTTCTTCAAAAGAGCAACCAAGTGCACCATCCTTTAGGAGTTCTGCCTTGCTCTCCTTTTCGTTCTTCATGTTCACATATGACAGTACAAAAGAGTGCCATATATCAAAACAATCCTGGTCACTTGCCAGTCTTCTGGCAGCAGATTATGATAAACTGCAGAAAAATATGCCTCAGAAATCAGTCCTGCACTGTCAGTTAAACATTCTCCTGTGGGTTCAGGGGATCTATGCTCTAAAACAATTATATCGAAGACACTTATGAGCTGCTAGGATGGGAAAAGGAAAATACATTATGCAAATAAAAAATTACCTTATTTTTTTTCCCAAGACTACTTTCTGCAGTTTTGGTGTGCTGTATACAAACTCCAGTGGCACCTGAAACTGTGTGAGACCCTAGGGAAGTTTTATGGTTTAGGCTAATGAAGAGGTTTTCAAATAACAGGGGCTGAGCAGTCAGCGATTATTTCTTCCGCACCTGCCCCAGTTTCTGGCATAATGCTGAGGTGGCCAGGAAGACACAATGTTTTACTGATGTGTCACAACTTAATCTGGGTCAGTTTGCATGTTGGAACCCTTAGGCTCCTTTTTCTCCTCTATATTCATAGTTTATGAGTTAGTTGCATCTGAACTTCAGGACTTCTCCTTGATCCTCCTTCCCTATCCTGTGCTGTAGGACAGAGAACCACAGGTAGGAGTACTGCTGAGATCATGGGAGAGCTTTTTATACGTGGATGAGGGATGGCTTAGGAAAAACTCTTCTTACTTAAGAATTGAAAGGAAGAGGTTTTGAAGAAAAGGGGAAAAGCCAAAGCAATCTGAGACAAATTAATTTGGAGATGGTAAGAAATGATAGTAGGATATACGCTGCTTAAATGGGACTCGAGACATACATATTTTAGTACTAAACAAAGCAGTCATGCAATAATCAGTGCCTATGTTGAGTTCCATCAATGGAGAAAGATATACAATGTTAAAAACCACTGAAAGGGCATATCACCTAGGGTCAAGGATAAAGTGAAAAAAAACCTTATTTCACAGCAACTCAACGCTCTGTTCTCCACTCGAGAAAAGAATAGCATGGAGTACAGCACAACAGCCATAACACAGCGATTCCATTAATATATATATAACATATATACAAAGGAAGGCTACAAAGATGGTGAAGGGTTTAGAGAGGAAGATGTATGAAGGGCCACCCTTGGTTTGTTCAGCTCAGAAAAGAGAGACTGAGGGGAAACCTCACTGTGTCCTATGGCTTCATCACGAGGGGAGCAGAGGGGCAGGCACTAATGGTGGTGGTAGAACCTGCAGGAATGGCATGGAGTTGTGACATGGAAGGTTCAGGTTGGATATCAGGTTGGATATAAGGGTGGTCAGGCACTGGAACAGGTTTCCTGTAGTGCTCATGGCACCAAGCTTGCTGAAGTTCAAGAAGTGTCTGGACAGTGCTCTCAGACATGGAGTTTGATTTTTGTGTGGTTCTTTGTTGAGCCAGAAGCTGGACTCAATGATCCTTGTGGGTCCCTTCTAACTTGGGATATTCTGTGATTCTGATTCTATATAGTGGCATATACCTAGGTAGCTCCAGAAGTAATGTCTCCTATTTATTTCCATGGAAACTGCAACAGATAAAAAGAGCACAGTAACACTATTTGTTAGAGCAAATTTTCAGCTACAAAACACTGCTTTTCAACATACTCACCATTATTAACTATGCGTTTTCACCAGTGATGAACAAGAGTCTGCATGCTTTGCTTGTAAAAATCTATACAAGTGAAGGTGACCCACTGATGCTGTCACCACTGCTGAAATGCACCACCCACTGCCTCATTCTGCTCACATCCACCTTTTGGTCTCCATAAACATTCAGCAAGCACTGATGAATGTCAGTGGGAGCCATTTTTCCTGCATGGAAGAATTCAATGACACACCTTTGCTTCATATGCATATATAGGCATATCAGATGCCATTCTGTCAGACTGCCCCTCTGCTGCCATCTGCCTCACAGCAACAAAATGTAATGGAATGCTGGTGGGAAGGTTCAGCCTTTACCGCCATACCACCAACATCCACCTCTGACATCGTGGGCCAACATAAGAAAATAGGAAGCATTACTTTTGGAGCATCCCTCATATAGCAGCCAAATATTATTGCATTGACACTAGTGTTAACCCTTCGACTTTCTGTGCTTGCTGTCACCATAGGGTGACCACATTGTTGATTTTTTTTACAGAGAATGAATACTCTGTTCCTCATCAGAAACTCAAGGAAAACTGTCCAGGAGCCATTTTGTTATTGAACCAAGAATACTCAATTATTTCTCTTTTTTTTTTCTATTTTGACACTTATTAAACAATAACATCATCTTTTCCTTAATAGCAAACATTTAGCACTACAACACTGTGTCCTTAATCTCTGATTATTGCCATTAATAATTTTAGCAGCAATGTTAAAAACGTTTAATCAATGGACTCCCTTTTGCTATAAAGTGCAGACAAGGTGGATCATCTCCTTCTCAGGAACAAACAGTCTGGGGTTGTTTCCCGGCTCTTTTCCTCTCCTTCTCAGTTGCATGACCACGTAGCTGTGATTCCCAGTCTCTCCCACTAGCTTCCTCCACTTACACGGGGAAATTATCAGCATGCTGTGTACAAAATCTTGACTTCTAGAGCATTTGTATTGCAATTACAAAATTGCCAGGAGAGTTAGGGGAAGAAATCCAGCAGCTTGTTTCCACAGCTGTTATTCAAAACCTCTCAGAGAGTCAGAGGGAATGAAGCTGCAGCAGACCAGCTCTGTTTCTGTATCCTTTTTGCTTTCTGTTGCCTCATTAGTTTTATGCTTTGCAGTCAGCAATCAGCTGTCCTCTTGCCCCATTTGTACACCCATGGAGGCAATGACTTGGTGAACTTGCCCTATAGTATAAGAAGACTTCTTCTTATGTAAAGCAGTGAAGTTGCATTTCCTTTAAAAGCCTCACTGAGTTGTATCCTGCTCATTTTGCTTCTCCAGATTCCTCTCTGCCAGGCTTATTCCTCTGTGGACAGCTTCTGAATATTCTTTAGAAATGTAATCATGTGGAATAGACATTTCTTTCTTTTATTTAAGGTATCAGCAATTGGAATATCACTGCTCTGTACTGAGGTGTTACGTTGTATTTAAACAAACTTCAGAAATGGACCTGAACAAATGTGCTCTTATCTGTAAACAGTACTTAGGGATATGTTTATCCTACACACGTAATTAATCTCATTGAAGTTGTGCATATGCGTAAGTGCTTCATTGGATCGAGGCCCTTGTTCCTTTGACACCAGGGTGAAAGATTGCTAATGAAAAACTGTGCTGAATTCTTAATGTTTTAAGAGAGGGGAATAAGTTTTTCAATTTTGGCAAGGTCCTTCCAAGAAAATGTTAGGTAAATTGTTTGGAAGCTGAGTGTCAGGTTAGAAGTATTAGTGACAAGTGGGAGTGAAGCCTTTAGCAGTTCTTCCAGATTTGTCATACTGTGAGTAATCTCCTCTTTCATGGAGTAAGAAAGACTTCCTTAGAAATTACACAGTTGCTCAGAGGATGTTTTCCTTTGATTTATTATAATTGTCCCCGTGGAAACCACATATTGTGTCTGTCAGCTTGGAACGTATTATAATGGAGAGCACTCAGCAGAGGACATCTGCTGATGGTTGGTGTTTGTGTGAATAAAAACACAAATAAAAGGACTGCATTTGCATTTGCTATGCAAGATGAAGTAAAGGCAGCAGTTATGAGAAAATGAATTTTAATATTTAGGTATGACTGGGATACTAGAGAGGATCAACTATGAGATATCTCTTACCTATCTTGAGGATATGAACCCACTCTTTCCTACCTCTGCTCCACATTTTGTCCCATAGCATTTCTGGTTTGCAAAGCAGAGCTGTTCTGGCACTTCTCTTTATTGGCTTGTCTTCCTGGGGATGTTTTCACAGCTAGCAATCACAGAGATTCCTGGGAATGCTGTTGCTGAAGAAAGCAGGTAATGTCTCAGCACATTATGGGAAAACAATGTGCAGCTGGAGGTGCAGGGCTGACCCCTGGCTAAGCCTAGTCAGCCTCTCAGGGTCAAGTTGTGCAACCACGGGAAGGTGTGGGAAGCATCCATGGTGCCAGCCGTCAGCCAAGAAAGTCCTCTGTGAGCAGTGTTCTCTGGTTCTGTTCTGGGATGAGCAGGGATAGGTGAGGTGCCAGAAGCTGTCAGTTCACTGCAATAATAAGGCAAGAAGCAGAGTGCCAGCATGGAACGACTTTCAGAAACTCTGTGAAGGAATTGGGTCTTGAGTTGGTGGCTATATCAGGTCACAGATTTATAAGTAAACAGAGCCTTCCAGTATATCAAGTAAATATTGACAACTATTAATTGTGTTATATAAAATATTATCTGCTTTCATATGTAACATTTGTACCATTTCAGAATAAAATATATTACAATAGTTTTTAATTAGATGACTACAAAAAAGTACTTCACATGAGTGAGACCTATTATATCATAGAATCATAGAATTCTTTGGGTTGCAAGGAACCCTTAAAGGCCATATAGTCCAACTCCCCTGCAATGGACAGGGACACCTACAGCTAGATCATGTTGCTTAGCATCCCATCTAGCCTGGTCTTGAATGTCACAAGGGATCGGGCATCCACCATCTCTCTGGACGACCTGCTACAAGTGCCTCACCACCCTTATTGTAAAAAACTTCTTTCTCCAATCCAAATCTCCCCTCTTTTACTTTGAAACCATTTCCCCTTGTCCTATCACCACAGACCCTGCTAAAGAGTCTGTTCTTTCTTATAGCCCCCCTTTATATATTGTAAGGCTGCTCTCAGGTCTCCTCAGAACCTTCTCTTCCCAGGCTGAACAGCCCCAGCTCTCAGCCTGTCTTTGTAGGGGAGGTGTTCCATCCCTTGGATCATTTTTGTAGTCCTCCTCTGGATGCACTCCAAATGGTTCCCATCTCTCCTGTACTGAGGACTCTACATCTGGATGCAATACTCCAGGTGGGATCTCACCAGCACAGAGTAGAGGGGCAGGATCACCTCCCTTGCTCTGCTGGCCACACTTCTGATGCAGCCCAGGATATGTTTGGCTTTCTGAGCTGTGAGGACACACTGCTGGCTCACGTTCAGCTTCCCATCCACCAGTACCCCCAGGTCCTTTCTGGCAGGGCTGTGCTCCATCCTTTCATCCCTCAGTTTGTACTGATAATGGAGGTTGCCATGACCTAGGTGCAAGATGTTGCACTTGGATCTGTTGAACCTCATGAGGTTCTCCTGGGCCCACTGCTTGAGCTTGTCTAGGTCTCTCTGAATGACATCCCGTCCCTCAGGCATGTTGACTCCACCACACAGCTTGGTGTCATCCACAAACTTGAAGAGGGTGCACTCAATCCCACTGTTGATGTAATTGATGAAGATACTCAGTACTGATCGCTGAGGGACACCAGTCATCACTGATCTCCATCCAGACACTGAACCATTGACCACCACTCTCTGGGTACGACCTCAAAGCTAGTTCTTCATCCATTGAACAGTCCACTCATCAAATCCATATATTTCCAATTTGGAGAGAAAGATGTTATGGGGGACTGTGTCAAAGGCCTTACTGAAGTCCATATATATGACATCAGTGGCTCTTCCCTTGCCCACTGACGCAATTACACCATTTGAGTCAAGAAAAAATCAGGAACTTAAAATGAAAAAACAAAATAGAAAAGGAAAGAAAAAAAAAGAGAAGATTGAACTCAATGTTTATTCCAGCTTTTCTGTTAAAATATTTTCCACTTTTATAGTTTTCATTTCATATTTTGGGACCCTGAATGTTATAGGAATTTGTATTGTTTTTTTGGTCTGAACGTTTCTTTTGAGACAAAAAATGAGTGTTTCATTTTTTGGGTCATTCTTGTATCAAGACAAACCACGATTGTTATACTGGCAGTCCCAGAAGAGGAGAGACAGTGCTTGTTTTTAAAGAAAGAATTTCTTAGAATCACAGAATTGTTTGGGTTGAAAGGGAAATAAAGACCACCCAGTTCCTACCCCTGGCTGTTGGGTGGGGATAACTCCCACCACATCAGGCTGCCCAGGGCCCCATCTAACCTGGCCTTGAACACCTCCAGGAATGGGACACCCACAGCTTCTCTGGGCAGCCTGTGCCAGTGCCTCACCACCTTCTGAGTGAATAATTTCTTCCTTATCTGTTCTAAATCTCTCCTCTTTTAGTTTAAAATCTCCTGTCCTACCACAACACTCCCCAGTACAGAGTCTCTTCTCATCTTTCTTGTAGACCTTCTTTTAGTATTGGAAGCATTTGGCACTGTCTGTAAAGGATCAGAAATACAAATTGTTGCTGTGGCTACAACACACTCACTTTTGGGGAAAATGCTTTGAGACATGTTAATTAAAGAGATTTTGCTGGTCTGATGGGGGATTGTTTAAATTTCTATTTATAGAGATCACTGTTACATTTTTGAGAGTAATGACTACCCAGAAGCAAATTCTTGTGCAAGGCTTTGGCTCCCAGGGAATAAACGGGAAGACAGTGGTTAGGTTAATCAAAATGAGCTGTTGCAATTTTTACTTGTTTTGTTGGTTTTTTTTTTAATGTTACAGATTAGCTGTCTGAACAAAGTAATATTGATTTGAGTAGTCACTAATTGATTTGGTCTATGTGAAATGGACAAATAAGGAAGGGCAGGTATGTAAATAAAGTGTTTGGTTTTAAAGAGGAAAACTTGGTAAACTAAGGAGTCAACTAAACTGAAATGACAGAGATTTGCATGTGAAGAATTCCTAGTATTACTTTATTTGTAGTAAAAATAGCACAAATCTATACCTCAAGGAAGAGGTTGCAATGTAATCTGTTGTTCTGTAGGAAAAATTACGCATAGAGTAGTTCTACAGAAATACATTCACTGGAGTCCCTAGAGTTTGACCAGCTTCAAAACAGCTCTTCCATACTTAATTCATCCCATCTGCCTCTGCAAAGATTGCTCTCTCTAGGTTGCATTAAAAGCTCCTGCATGGACAGTGCCAAGCAGTCAGAGCCAGGCTCGTCAGTGGTGCCCAGTGCCAGGACCAGAGGCCATGGGTACAAACTGGAGCACAAGAGGTTCCCTGTGAACACCAGGAACACTTCTGTACTGTGCGGGTGACAGAGCACTGGCAAAGGCTGCCCAGAGGTTGTGGGGTCTCCTCCTTGGGGATCTTCAAAAGCCACCTGGATGTGGTCCTGGGCACCGTGCTCTGGGTGTTGTACCAGATGACATCCAGAGATCCCTTCCAGTCTTCCAACCACAACCGTTCTGTGATTTTGTGAAAACACTGAAAGGTGAGTGTCTGCATATGAGCAAGGAATCTCCACTTCTAATAGGGTTGGAGCACAGCTGTCTCCAAGTAATATTTCTGAGAATGGCATGGATTCTTGCTTATTCTGGGTTTGATAGCTCTCCACTGTCAAGTGGATGTCAGGGCTGATGTAGGACAAACAAGTCCCTTTTCCCATTGGGAATGATTACTCCTTCTCTACAGGATTAGTACTGACCCACTTTCTAATTTGTATATTATAGCAATTGTGAGTAATATGCAAAGTCCTTCCTTCATTTTTCCCGAATCTCCCTCAAGAAAGAAAATAAGAAAACATTAAAAAAGTCTAGAGAGTGTTAATTGATGTTGGTTCTTTCTCATGGTTTTGCTTGTCCTTTTGGCTTGAACTGTTAGAAATGTTTTATGCCTACAGGAATGCCTGACCGTAAATCATGAGAAAGCATAAGCAGTATCTTTTGGCTACAAACTGATGCCTCATGAAAGGCTGATTCATGGTTATGATACGGAGAAGGTCAGATCTTTCCCCAACAAAATGTAAAATGCCCGTTACTGGAAATATTAAATTTAAAAAATATATTGAATGCCTCAGATGTGGCTCTGTGTTGTAGCTGTATAAAAACTAGCAACGTATAAAAGGTAGCAACGATCAGCATTCTTTAAAATGTGATGTGCATAGCCTTCATAAAGAGTCTGAATAACGAGTGTTAATTCCTTGTCCTGATAGCACGATTATTCTTGATCCCGTGAGAGTTTTCTCTTCCAGGTTATGGCAAATTTAGGTTTTCATTGCTCTCTTCTTATCCTACTGACACTTTACTGAAAGTGGATCTGAAATCTCACCCATTAAGCATAGCCTGAGCATGCCTAGTTGGGAGTAAGATGTTGTGCTCACAGCATTGCCTGGCACGTCTTACAGACTCAGGGTCATGGCTCATGTTCGTGGCTCTGTGCTCATCCCAGTGCCTGAGCATTCTCACATTTCTCACATCTGAGTGTCACAAATTTCTGCCTCACCTGGTCTCATCTTCATGGGCTTTGAACCTGTGTTCTCTACCTCCTCTATGTACACTCAAGCCATTAGGCTCTGGGCTTTCCTTGTTGAATAGAGGTAAATAGCAGTGCATGGGCTTGTGGATGAGTTGCTCCTCTGTCCCCTCATGGAAACCCTGCTGCAAAAACATTCTCATTTCCTGATGCAGAAAGCAAATGAGCTTATATGTTAAAGGTCTGTAGTTTACTTATTGGTTCTCTGAGTTAGGAGTGAAGGTTCAGTTTTTGTTCCCTTCTCTCAGGCTTTTTTCACATTGTATCTTATAATAACTTCATGTAAAATGCATTTTAGTGGTCAGAAGAAAGGAGCTCTCTCTTTCTCTCCCTGCCCAGTGCCAGACTACAGTCTCCCTCCACCTCATTAACAGATACACTTTGTTATAAAGTTTTATTTGTATCATTTTACAAGAAAGAAAAAGTAAAATCTCTGTTACACAGCCCAACTCTGCTGTTGAGTTTCAGAAGGATGTTGGGTATTGTATTTTGGGAATTGTTTACCCACTTAGTACATAGAAATAATAAACTTAGGAAGTGTTGATAAATGTGACTCTTGTGGATAACTAAACAAAACTGAGTTGAAGATAAATTTAGCTCTTAGGCACTGTGTGACAGAGGAAGTAGCCTAAATATTTGTGGTGGATTGCACTACAGACTTACAAGAATTAACTTTACTTCAGTCGGCTAACAATATTTCACTTGCCAACATTTATCTCTAACAGAGTTCATCATGGTGAGGCATGAACTCTTTGTGCTAGAGACGGGATTTCAAGTACTGTGCACCAAGCAGTAGATGCAGAGATGCTTAAGTTCATGGTGTCAGGGCTAGTTAGAATCACAGAATCATAGAATCATAGACTCATAGACTCATAGACTCAAAAAATTGCTCGGGTTGGAAAAGACCCTCAAGATCATCAAGTCCAACCACAACCAAACCATACTACCCTAGCTCTAACAACCCACCACTAAATCACGTCCCTGAGCACCACATCCAGATGGTT
Source organism: Aquila spilogaster (assembly GCA_024606505.1). NCBI lineage: Eukaryota > Metazoa > Chordata > Aves > Accipitriformes > Accipitridae > Aquila > Aquila spilogaster. Next base: position 1,381,552 of record JANHGO010000041.1, on the reverse strand, counting down.
TTTAAACACGTTCAGGGATGGTGACTCAACCACCTCCCTGGGGAGCCTATTCCAGTGCTTAACAACCCTTTCTGTAAAGAACTTTTTCCTTATATTCAACCTAAACCTCCCCTGGCACAACTCGAGGCCATTTCTCCTTGTCCTGTCACCTGTCACCAGTGAGAAGAGACCAACCATTCATAAACCCATGCTGACTGGGCCTAATCCCCTGCTTGACCTTTGGTTGATCTATGATGGCTCCTGATATTAACCATTCCATAACCTTCCCTGGCTCTGAGGTGAGAGTGATAGGTCTGCAGCTACCAAGATCATCTTTCTGGCCCTTTTTGAAGATGGGCATCACATTTGCCAGTCTCTAGTCCACTGGGACATCCCCAGTTAGCCAGGACTATTGAAAGGTGATGGAAAGTGGCTTGGCAACCACATCCACCAACTCCCTCAGCACAATAGGGTGCAGCCCATCTGGCCCCATGGACTTGTGAGTGTCCAGTTTTTGAAGCAGGTCCAAAACCATCTCATCATGGATTAAGCAGGGCCTGTTCTGTTCCCCATTCCTATCTTCCAGCACAACAGGCTGTGTTCCCAGTGAGCAACTAGTCTTACTATTAAAGACTGAAGCAAAGAAGGCATTAGGTACCTCAGCCTTGTCCTGATCCTTGGTCACCATGTTCCCCTCTGCATCCAACAAGAGATGGAGATTCTCCCTAGCATTCCTCTTTCCATTGATGTATTTATAGAAATATTTATTGTTATTGTTCTCTATATACAAACAAATCAGCTGGGTCAGTGTGGTGTTGTAGCTAAGTTGACATGCATTGATGAAAGTCTACGTGAGCTCATGTACAAAACTGTGTCAGTGACGTTATAGTGCTCTGTGATGTGGGATGTATTCTGCTGTGTAATGGCTTTCCTGGCTGGTGGTGGTCATGTGGGTGTGCTCAGTTGTCAATAGGTGTAACAGGAGTAACAGAGAAAATCTCTAGAAAACAAAATCCACCTTAAATTATTACATTTTTGAGATATGTTTTCATAACTACTTTCAAAGCATTTATAAATTCTGTTTCTGACTTTTGGTTGTTAAATACTTTGTGGATTATTTGATAAGGGAAGGTTGTAAGTGAAATGGTGTTTCCTCAGCCTAAGCATTTGAACATTCATCTTCAAATCATTAGCAATGATGTCATTTACCATTTGTACCACTCATCAGTTGTATTCAGAATCCAGAATCGTTGCTTCTCTGAGACACACAGCAAGTGTTTGACAATCCTAGAGCTACTGGTCTTCATTTTGATGGTGCATTCTGATCACATCATATGCTGCTCTAGTTAAATTAATGAAGCTCTCTGATATCGAACTGGTGTGAGACCGAATTCCATTTCTTATGAGATAAAATTCCATTGTTTCCATTAGATGTAGGACTCACTTGATGACATTTCCTCCAGTACTGAAGCAGCTTTACACTGTGCTTGTGTCTTTCCCAAACTTCTGTTTCACAGGTATAACAACATCTCATTGAACTTCTTTCATCCAACACTTTGTTACTTCATGGTACACATTCCTAGTTCGTGCTGGTGAGGATAGACCAATGGCTACTGATCATCACTCTCAGCTTTTGTCCAACATTCTTGTTACCCTCCATACAGAATAAGAACACTCAAAAACTTGCGGAAGTTGTTTGGATGGTTTTTTTTGGTCTCATATCAGAAGAACAATCATTATCATTAGCTGATGAGATATCTAACAACCTTCTTGCTCTTGATTTCTATAATGGTTATTGTCCTTTTTGATATAAGAACGCATTTCACTTGGTTATTATTCTGCAGTAAAACTAAGTGTCTGAAGATAAATGTAGATATTGCAATGATGCATTCAGAAATGATTATTATAGGACTTTAGAGAATTTCTGTGTAACACTGGAATGGTAGTTGCTACCTCCCTAAATAAGATCAAGGAAAAAAAAGAGAAAATTTTGGAATATATTTGCTATTCAGTTGTTGTTTAAGTGGGCATCAACTCATCATCTTCTTGGGGAGAAATGAGTTAATTTTGGTTCACATCTGCTTTACTGAAATAATGACTTATTCCAGACTTTTGTAACTTTCTTCTTGAAGCTCTATTGTTCTGGAATGTGTATTTTAGGCATTCCCTCTGTTAGAAAAATCTGATGAAAAGAGTGACATTTTTTTGGAAAATGGTCTGTTCAGGAGCAAAGGGAGGAGCAGCTCCGTGCAAGGCAGAGACTCTTGCTTTTATGAATAACATACTTGTTTTCATGTACTGAACAAGCCCATCAATTACATGTGAAATATGTATAATATGTATTTTTCGTGACATTTATACACCATATTAAAATGTTCTTTAGGGCTATATGTATTATGACTGGAATTCAGTTCACTGATAATTGACCTGCATGAGTGAAAAAAAATTGGAGTGAGTGTTTCTGAGTTGCAGCTCAGAGTTCTGCTCTGCAGCTACATCTCTAAAGACGGGCTCAGTTGGCAGATTTCAGTTGCAGGGAACAATATTTCCATCTCATCATCACCACATTAAGTTGTTTTGCTGTGGGAAGCAGTGCATAGAAGCCAAGTAACTAATGAGAATCAGGGGATTAGGAGGAAAACTGAAGTTAGGAATACAATAATAATTTTCAAGTGCTTTAGATGTACTAATCCTGGTTCCATACAACTCCGTCTAAACTGATTATTTAAGTAGATCTCAAGGAATTATCAGCCTCTTTTCAAGTGATTTTGGTTTCTATTCAGCTTTAGTCTGAGGGGACAAAAAGAGCAAAACAATTTCTCCCTGTCTCAGAGGCAGCATACCAGTAGCTTATTCTTAATTCTGTGCATCCTGTATACGCTAGATGTTTAATAACTTAACGGGAAACTGTTAAGGTAAATTTTATTTTGGTTTTGGATGCATTTCAATGATCCACGTAGGACCACTGATGGCATTTTCTTACAAAACCCAAGGTGTATGTATCCTGAGGAACTCTCAGACCTCTTCTGTTCTAGAAACATCATGAAGACATCTGCATTATTCCTGTGCCAAGGGTTTTGGCTTAGCAGGCACAACATGAGAGATGCTCTCCCTTTCAGTCACCTCTCCCAGTGCTCTCTTCTTGGGAGGCTGAGCCTGATTAGGACTTGGACAGGAGGACCCTGATGGAAACACTGCAGATAGTGACACAGCAGGCTCCCTTTCAACTCCAGCTCTTCAAATATCCAAATAATTAACTCCTTCCTACTAGAGGGAGACTAATGCTTTTAGTGTACGTGAAAATCTGAGGATATAGCTGAGACTGGCAGTAAATCATGTCACAGACTGCCATGAATGTGCCTGCTGTGACAAACAATGCAAAGAGAGCTAAGCTCAATCTCAGCTGGAAGCAGAGGTCCTCAGCAGACCTGGCACCTCAGACCCTATTTGACCTCCTTCTACCCCATTTCCATGTATGAGCTATGGGAGTGCTACCACCAGTGTGGATAATGAGGTGTGGAGGCTTGAGCATACCCTCTGACCTATGCTTTGCCATTGCAGGTCTCAGTGACACCATCCACTTGAGGTCGCACCCTGCCCTCCATGAAGCAGGGATAGTTACTGTGTTCTAGTAAGATTTTGATGTAAATCAACGATCTGTTGCCTGGCACCACATGGTCTCAAGTTATTTTGATGAGATAATGCTACTCCTTTACATCCAGCACTGAAACTGGGTGGAGCTACTGCACTTCAGCCCAGAATGAATGAAGGAAACGGATGATTTTAATCAAATAGAGAATCCTGTAGGCCAGTTTTTGAGTAAATCACATTGACTAATAAACAGTATTTAAGAACATAGGGCTTGCAAGGCGAGCTGATACCTCCCACTTGAAAATTTTTCTCACAATAATGGAAAAAGTACCATACCATAATCTCATAGATCTGATTTCTTTACTTTTAAACATTAGAAGGCAGCGGTACTATTACAGATAACCAGGTGCAAAGCTATTATTTAAAACTTAGCCTCTTATGGGTGAGAGTATCATAGTGGATGTTGGCACCTAAGTATCAGCTGAGGTACAACATTCAGACTCATAGTCAACTGGTATAAGGAAGAAAGTTGGCCAAAGAGCTGTCGGTCATGGTAAAGGTAGAATCACCAACATGGCAAAAGCATAGCATCATCAGTAAATAAGGGCTGGAGATTTCTAACCATGACTTCCAGGTGAAACTTTGCAACATATGGAAAAATTCAGAGAGATGAAGGTGAAAGAAGTATGCAGGCAGACAGTCCAGTGGGAATAGGCATCAATATGTAGTCATTTTCATTGCTGGGTGAGGTGGGAAAAAACCAAACCCTTTCATCAATCAAACTGAGAAGGGGTGCCTTGGAAGATTCTGTGCATGTGGGAGGTTTATATTTTCTGTTTTGTTAGTTTTTCTTTTTCCTTTTTCCTTTTTCCTTTTTCCTTTTCCTTTTCCTTTTCCTTTTCCTTTTCCTTTTCCTTTTCCTTTTCCTTTT
>JANHGO010000041.1:1335491-1372682 GCA_024606505.1 Aquila spilogaster | reverse complement strand
GGGCACGCTGCTGGCTCGTATTCAGCCGGCTGTCGACCAGCACCCCCAGGTCTTTCTCTGCCAGGCAGCTTTCCAGCTGCTCTTCCCCAAGCCTGTAGCGCCGCGTGGGGTTGTTGTGACCCAAGTGCAGGAGCTGGCACTTGGCCTTGTTGAACCTCATAGAATTGGCCTCAGCCCATTGATCCAGCCTGTCCAGATCCCTCTGTACAGCCTTCCTGACCTCGAGCAGATCAACATTCCTTCCCAACGTGGTGTTGTCTGCACACTTACTGAGGGTGCACTCGATTCCTTTGTCCAGACCATTGATAAAGACATTAAACAGAACTGGCCCCAATAGTGAGCCCTGGGGAACACCACTTGTGACTGGCCGCCAACTGGATTTAACTCCACACACCACCACTCTTTGGGCCTGGCCATCCAGCCAGTTTTTTGCCCAGCAAAGAGTGCACCCGTCCGAGCCATGAGCAGCCAATTTCTCCAGGAGAATGCTGTGTGAAATGGTGTCAGAGGCCTTACTAAAGTGCAGGTAAACAACATCCACAGCCTTTCTCTCATCCACTAAGCGGGTCACCTTGTCATAGATGGAGATCAGGTTAGTCAAGCAGGACCTACCTTTCATAAACCCATAAATGCTGACTGGGCCCGATCACCTGGTTGTCCTGTACGTGCTGGGTGATGGCACTCAAGATGATCTGCTCCATAACCTTTCCCGTCACTGAGGTCAGACTGACAGGCCTGTAGTTCCCCAGATCCTCCTCCCAGCCCTTCTTGTAGATGGGCGTCACATTTGCTAACCTCCAGTCAACTGGGACCTCTTTGGTTGGCCAGGACTGCTGATAAATGACTGGAAGTGACTTGGTGAGCACTTCTGCCAGCTCCCTCAGTACCCTTGGGTGGATCCCATCTGGTCTCATAGACCTGTGTGTGTCTCAGTGGTGTAGCAGGTCGCTAACCATTTCCCCTTGGATTAAGGGGGCTTCATTCCGCTCCCTGTCTTTCAGCTCAGGGGGCTGGGTACCTGGAGAACAACTGGTCTTACTATTAGACTGAGGCAAAGGCAGCATTAAGTACTTCAGCCTGTTCCTCATCCTTTGTCACTATGTTTCTCCCCGCATCCAATAAAGGATGGAGGTTCTCCTTAGCCCTCTTTTTGTTGCTAATGTATTTACAGAAACTTTTTTTATTGTCTTTTATGGCAGTAGCTAGATGAAGTTCTAGTTGGGTTTTGGCCCTTCTAATTTTCTCCCTGCATAACCTCACAAATCCTTGTTGTCCTCCTGAGTGGCCTGCCCCTTCTTCCACAGGTCATAAACTCTCCTTTTTTTCCTGAGTTCCAGCCAAAGCTCTCTGCTCAGCCAGGCCAGTCTTTCCCGCGGCTTGTCTTTTGGCACGTGGGGACGGCCTGTTCCTGCGCCTTTAAGATTGTCTTCTTGAAGAATGTCCAACCTTCCTGGACTCCTTTGCCCTTCAGGACTGCCTCCTCCCAAAGGACTCTGCCAACCAGGCTCCTAAACAGGCCAAAGTCTGCCCTCCGAAGTCCAAGGTAGCAGTTCTGCTGACCCCCCTCCTTACTTCTCCATGAATCGAAAACTCAATCATTTCGTGATCACTATGCCCAAGATGGCCTCCAACCATCCCATCACCCACAAGTCCTTCTCTGTTCATGAACAACAGGTCCAGTGAGGTACCTTCCCTAGCTGGCTCACTCATCAGCTGTGTCAGGAAGTTATCTTCCACACGCTCCAGGAACTTCCAAGACTGTTTCCTCTCTGCTGTATTGTATTTCCAGCAGGCACCTGGTCAGTTGAAGTCCCCCACAAGAACAAGGGCTAGCAATTGTGAGACTTCTGCCAGCTGCTTATACAATATTTCATCTGCCTCTTCATGCTGGTTAGGTGGTCTATAACAGACTGACATGATGATATCTGTCTTGTTGGCCTTCCCCCTGATTCTTACCCATAAACACTGAACCCTATCATCACCATCATTCAGCTCTAGACAGTCAAAACACTCCCTAACATACAGGGTCACCCCACCACCTCTCCTTCCTTGCCTATCCCTTCTGAAGAGTTTATAGCCATCCGTTGCAGCACTCCCATTGTGCGAGACATCCCACCATGTTTCTGTGATTGCAACTATATCATAGTTTTCCTGCTGCATGATGGCTTCCAGCTCCTCCTGTTTGTTGCCCATGCTGCATGCATTGGTGTAGATGCACTTCAGCTGGGCTATTGATCCCGCCACCTTTCTGGGGGGAGAAGCCATTATTCCTACATGACCATTCTCAGGTGCTTCCATGGTATCCAACACATCAATAACCCTTGTGTCTTTGCTGTCGCATGGCTCTCCATGACCTACCTCCACTGAGATGGCAAAGCGAAGGACCTCGCTAGCACACCATCCCTCAAACTTCGATGTGCCACCCGCAGGCTTACCTCTAGTGAGCTTTCCCCCTTCAAATCTAGTTTAAAGCTCTTTCAGTAAGCTCCTTATTCCCTGCTCCCTGCCAGGATGACTTCCCTCTCTTCTGGATTCTCCACAGGACATAAACTCCTAACTTTGGTCCTCCACTTGCACTCAAGTATTTAAAGTCACTTAAAGTAGTTAGATAACACTACTCCCACAGCCTCCATCCTGTCTTTACTTCTGAATAATCCAGGGGTTATGGAGAGTTAGCACTTGAAAGGAACACTTTAAAGAAAAAATATGTAAATCTGCTGCATGAAGACAGAAAAGATTCCTGTAATCAGAGCCTATTAGTAGAGTCCAAAGCTGTCAAAGCTTGTAGAAATTACACCATTGCAAAAGCATTGCAAGAATGAAGGGTAAACAGGGATACTACAGAATTTTCTAATAATCACAGTCCTTACAGAAACTGGCAAGGAAAGCTTTAGAAGCTTATGCTGAGTCTTGCAAAACGCAGGGGAAAGATATAATGCTACGAACAGTTAAGGTCATAGTATTATAATCTGAGAACACAACCACTGCTGGCAGTTACGCTGTAAGAGGGTGCCAGTATGCATCTTGATTCCTCTGTGATGAATGATTTGGAGCCCTCTCACAGCCATGAGTCATTGTGCTGGGAACTGTACAAACAGGGCTGACCCAGCATGAGGTGGGTGAGTGGGTCCTGGAGGGAGGGAGGGAGCCAAGCACTCAGTCCTGCACGCAAGCAGGCAATGCAGGTGGTGCTGAGGGAGGAGGAGCTGCCTTAACCCTGCCTGGCATGAGCCCTCACTGGTATTACTAAAAAAGACAGCTGTTACCCCAAAGCACTGATAGCGTGTGCCTGGATCTGTCCCTGCAAAATATTGCATTTATCTTTTCATCACATCCTAGTGAACTTCACATGTGCAAAGTTCAGGTCTTAAGAATTCTGTTGGCTAAGGTTTGCATGGTCATATTGTGACTGTTACAATGGAAGAAGTATTTATCTCATTCTCCACATTTTCCAGAAGATGACTTGCCTTTCAAACAAGACATAATGCAAAGGTTATGGGGGTGCTACAGTATGTGTTACTACTATATTTTCCAGTTTTCTGTGTGATACTCTACTTTTTCGTTATGGGAATGGCCAGAGATCATTTTCTTCGTGGTTTTGAGAAAAAAATATTAGCCATAGTTAAATCACTAAGTGTGAAGTCATTTGGCTTTATACATGGTATGAAGATAGCTGTATATTCCAACTCCCTTGCTAGATATTTATGTATATCTCTTCTCAATGATGTATTATGTAGAAGCTGCATTAGTGTTTCCCCTCAGTTCAGTGTATCCCTGAGTACTTAGCAAGCATCTCTGCATTGTCGCTGCTTTCCTTCTTCATCTCCACCTGTCCTGGGTTCAGCTGGGGTAGAGTTCATTTTCACAGGAGCCTGGGAGGGGGCACAGCCGGGGCAGCTGACCTGAACTAGCCAAGGAGCTCTTCCATACCATGTGCCATCATGCTCAGTATATAAATGGGGAGTGGGCTGGGGGGGGCTCTCAGCTTTCAGTGGGCGAAGTGGCGGAGCGTCACGTTCCGGGTGGTGAGCAGTTGCACTGTGCATCACTCATTTTGTATATTCTTTTATTACTACCGTTGTTGTTGTAACTTCTCTTTTTGCGTTGTCCCAGTAAATTGTCCTTATCTCAACCCTCGTGGTTCCCTTTTTTTTTCTTTTCCCCTTTCCGATTCTCCTCCCCATCCCACTGGAGGGGGGCGGGGAGGAGTGAGTGAGCGGCTGCGTGGTCCTTCTTTATTACCGGCTGGGCTGAAACTGCAACAGTCCTTTTTGGCGCCCAACGTGGGGCATGAAGGGTTGAGATAACAACAGATCTGGCCAGAGTGTGTGCATTTCTTATATTAGTTAAATAGTCGCTAGTCACAATGTTGGTTCATTTGTTCACATGGTGGCGTTGTGTAAGTTCTTATATGCTCTGTGTATTCTCTGCAGTTATGTTTATCACCTCTGGGAGAGGGATCAGGATTATCATTTTGCTATATTGGGTAATGTCAACTTATGAAATGATTACATCACTGGTCATGAGGTTAAGCTAGTATCTGTATGTGACAATGACATCATTTCCATACTTCGGGCACCTTCTATCGGAATTTATTGGTAATCGCACCCAATCTATGGGGAAGTCGGGGGGGATACTTCCCCCCATTCGTTCACCTCCCTTTTCTCCTTCCGGCTAATTACAACAGCTTTTGAGAATTTTGAATATCCTGGGGATGCGCAAGCCAGCATGCTGTCAGTGTTATGTCTCCTGAATATGTTTCAGGTCTTGTTTAGGGCTACAAAAAAGTTTCTTAAGAATACCTCTAGGAGATCTGCCCCAAAGCTGGATATTCATGGGTGGCACAGCATGTGGGAGGATATGGGCAGGTATCTAGAGAACTTCTCACCCCCAGTGGCTTGGAACTTCACTCCCGAACAACTACAGAACCCTCATGAAGTGGTAGAATATTTGAAAGAAAAATGCTGTGGCTATTCCAAAGACGTACAACTCACTGCACTGTGCTGGGCCCTGGCCAGTATCTACCAAACACTGCTTGATATTAGGCAGCACCCTCAGGGGGACAGGAGGGAAAACAGAGTGACAGGCACCGTGGCTACCCCAACCCTAGCAACAGGCACTGTGGCTACTCAAACCCCGGTGACAGGCACTGCAGCTGAACCAGAGAACCAACCTGTGCCAGTATCTGTTGCCCCTATATAGAAAAAGAAATACACAAAGAAATCACATCCCCTATCATGCACCGGCCTCTGGAAAAATCGAATGATACAATGGACTGCTGAAAACTACACTGAGAGCAATGGGGGGTGGGACTTTCAAACATTGGGATACACATTTAGCAAAAGCCACCTGCTTAGTTAATACTAGAGGATCTGCCAATCGAGCTGGCCCCGTCCAATCAAGACTTCCACATACTGTAGAAGAAGCTAAAGTGATGTTTTATTCTGACACTGCTTTGTGTCTTTTATGCATGTTCTTTTAACTAGCCATTTTTTAGTATTGAATGCCCTTCCTTGATAATCTCACAGAGATATTTTTGTTAAGAGCCAGGATAATCTGTCATCTAAAGAGCCTTTTAATATTTCATATTCACAGATCTGGATTTTTAGATATAGGCCTCTGAAAAACTTCTATCCTATTTATCCCTTCTCCTTTACTTTTATCCTAAGCAGCTATTTTTCTTTTTTTAAAGACAGTAAACTGTCTAGAAATTACAGTCTTTCAAGTTTTTCATCAGTTCCTCGGAGGTTCCCTCTTTTTCTGCACCTCCATCCCCATGGAGTGCACTGAGCACTGTCTGAGTTTCTCTGCCTACCGCTGCTGAGTGCGGGTGAAAGATCTGCTTGGATCTGTAATTTATTTGTCTGTCTGGCTTTCACATAATGTTCAACTTGCTGTTTGAATCCCTTCCAGGCATGCACAGTGTCTCCCTGGGTTGTCAGGGTTGGTGAGGATATCCTTGGAATTACACAGGCTCCGTAGTAACCATTTGAAACTCAGGGGGCCTTCTGGCACTCTGTGTCTTGTCCTTCTGGCACCCCTTAAATTTTTGTTAACAAGCATGACTAGTTTCAAAGCAAAGCTGTCATTAGGACCTGAAACTACATGCAGGAATGAGGTAACACAATGTCCTGCTTTTTGCTCGTGGTAACTGGGGAGAGCTGTTGTGGTCATTGGTTTCATTGCAGTTCCTCACAGAAAACAAGGAGTGAGATGCAGTCAGGGCAACATCAAGATTAACATTCCCATGGGTTCAAAAGTGCATGGGCTCTGGGGTGTCACAGCAGACACAGCTCAGCTTGGGGGTGAAAGATGAGTTAAACCTGCTGGGTCTTCATTTTTGCGTCTCAAAACTGTGGCCTCAAAGTCTCAGGATGTGGTCTTCATGTCTGTAAGTTCATGCCAAAGTGGTTTACTGACAGCTTGGTTTGTCACAATGGTGGAAATAGTAGTCCATGACAAATCATAAGGGCTGATAGTAAGTTTGAACTTTGAAACTACCTTCTTATTGGAAACAGGACATGTTAAGCAATGACAATCATCTCATCTATCCTAGACAGCCTCCAGCCCTTCTGAGTGCCTGGCATTTTTTGCTCTCTATATGCAAGAGAAAGAGATTTTGGAGACACCTAACTCCCCATCCCTCTTTCTTTCTTTCTTTCTTTTTTTCTTTCTTTCTTTCTTTCTTTCTTTCTTTCTTTCTTTCTTTCTTTCTTTCTTTCTTTCTTGCCTTTTACCATCAACATTAAACTTGTTACATGGTGTTGCGGACAAGTTTGGGATCCTATATGGTGTCTAGTGCAGATGTGCTGTGTACCTCTTTGACCAGATGTCCTGCTTGCTTGCTATTGCAGGGCATTCAAAGGATCTTTCCAGGCCTATCATCCTTGACCAACACCTTTCTTTCCTGCTGTCTAGGGCACTTTTCAGTTTATAAAACATGTCAGCAGCCATTTCCAGCCAGTTTTCTTTAGCACACAAATTGTTTGGTCAAAATAAATGCCATTTTTCCTTGGGCAGAATGCCCCTGAGAAAGGCAGGGTCTCACATCTAGGAGCTTGTGCTATGCTTGCTCCCTTTCCAAGCATCCTGTCAGGCTCAGCTCAGCTCCTTTTCTCTCTTAAAGTGCAGAATTTAGTCTGTTGCAAAGAGGAATTAATTTCTGATCCTTCTCCCTGGATATCCAGAAGACCTTTCTGCCCTCAAGCCAAGCTTGTGTGCCAGAGTTTCACATCCCAGAAACCCTCCTTTCTGCTGGTGTGCCAAGGAGACAGAGCTATTTTGCTCTGTGTTACTGTGTCTTGCTTTGCTTTCAGCATCACTCTCTTCCCCTTGTTCCACTGTCTGGAAGATTAATTAGGTCTCTGCAGTGCAAAGCTTAGAGGCTGTCTTCCACTCTTTTCTGATGGCATGTTGGAGGCCTTACTACGTGATAGACCTGTTCTAAAATGTCCACAGAACAGAAACATTGATGCCCTGTTACCATGAATATCTGTCAAAATATATCAGCTGAATCATTTAATATATTTTTCGAGTAAGTCTTGGAAGGTCGCCTGTCTTATAAGTACATTGTATATAAAGCGTCACATTATTAAAACAAGCAAAACAAGATTAGCATCAGAGGCCAGTGGAGATACATTGACTTTAATACTTCTTTATATGTTCAAAGGATTGGTGCAGTTATTCCTGCTGTCACACATTATATTGTGCTGAATTTCAACAGAAATCGAAATGACCTTTAATGTCGCAGCTTTGCTAGGAAAGGAGAAGACCTGGATGAATTGGAAAGGACAATGTATTTTAAAGGGTAAGTAATCATCAGACGGAGTGCAATGTTCTGCTGCAGAGTAAGTGAAAGCTTGCATGTCCTTGTCACATGACAATTCCTGTCACCACTTTCTTTTCTGGGTTGTAACGAGGCTCATTTCAAGGGGCGAAATCTTGCTCCCGCTGTAGTTGAAGACAAAATGCTCGTTGTCTTCCATGGAAGTAGTTTTTCCCTTCATGGACTTGCATGGACATTGCAGACCATGTACAGCTTCTGCTTTTTCAGAAATGAATGTTTCAGTAGTTTTTGTAAATCATTAAGTACCTTCCAAATTCACACCCTATTACCTGCAACTCCAGCTGTCATAGGACATCTGAAAACATAGGAGCCAAAATCTTGACATAATTCTTTTTGGCATGTTCTCCTTTTGGCATATTCTATATAGAGAACAAGAATGCACACAGCTTTCCCTCATTACCACAAGTTATAAGCACCCTCATTTATTGCTTTACATAGTCCCCTGTGGATAAGCATTTTGTTGTTTATTCTAGTAGTCAGCATAAAAATGTACATTTCCCCCCCCGCCCTCCTCTGGCAATAAACAACCACAATTTCAACGCTGATTTTTTTCACTTATTTATGAAACTTCAGTTTGGTTTTGGAAATATTTGTCCTACAAGTCATATAGTAATTGATCACCCCATTCCACAATCTTTTCAGAAGTGTTGTTTGCAGAAAATGAGCAAAGCTCATCTGGTGAGCATCCACATAAGGATGTGAGGCACACTGCTGGCCCAGATGAAAAGCCTCTCGGATTGAATTGCCTCTTCTACTGTTTACCCCCTGGAGTGAGCTGTGCAACACCAGCCTTCTCCAATGGGCTCTTAGCTCTTCAGATAAGTGAGAGAGAAGAGAAAACATGTCAGGTGGCTCAGTTCACAGGTTTTAAAAATGAAATAAACCTTTTTTTTAAGACTGAGGATAAGAAGTGGAAAGAAGGTGAAAGAGGGAAAGAACTCATTTGTTTCTGGCGCTGGAAAACACAGGTTGATGTTTCTTAGCTATATTTGTTCAGCTGCTTTATTTAGGTACCTTCTCACGTGTAGCACAAAACCATTGGCCAGATATAGCAATAAATGGACGTCATTAAAGAGAAATGAAACATGAAGTTATTTTGGCTCTGTAATTACACAAGTCAGAAATGAAAAATAAGCTAAGATTGTTGAATGGAAACTTTCTATATGTTTTTGATTACCTTGCGTTGACAGCTCTTCAGATTATCCTGCTTCTCATGCCAATTTGCACTGAATTTGCAGAAAGAATTTACAAGGTACTGTCTCATCTCTAGGCTGGGGTTTCATACGTTTTCATTAGGCACACTGCATTTTGACAGGAACATCGTCTCTTGGAGAAACTCACTTCCGTTTCCAAACCTAGTGCCTCTGATGACAGGTACAGCTCACACAATTTTTAGATACAGTTATAAATCAACATTATATTGCTCATTGTTTCACTATAAGGTAAAAAGCTGTTAATTTTATTCTCTTCCCTTCACCTATTCTTTTATGTCCTTTTGGCTCCTGACACATGTTTCTGTATTAGCTGATTCTCCCTGTGACCATCTTCCCCCTTGCCCATGCAGATTTTTCCTTGGGTCTCCTCACTTGGCTGTGTTGTGATTCCTTCCTCTACCATGCTGTCCAGAGACTCACACGTGTTTTACTTCTAGGCATTACTGTTATGCTGGTGGCTTTCTTCCTTTTCTAAGCTGCAACACCTAACTAGCACCCCTTTTGGGGGGGGAGGTCACATGTCTCCCCATAGAGATAAATGAAAAAAATCACCAAGAAATCATGAGTTTGGAAATGCTGCCAGAGGGGTTGTTTGCCTTTGTGGAACTGCATGATGAGGAGATGCAGCTTGTTGCTATACAGACTGGGGTAATTTTTTTGTGTTTTGTCTTGTTTGCACAGAGTGGTCCTGGCCTGTGACTGTAGCTCCTTAGCTACCACAACAGAGTACTTATATTTTTACTATGAATGCCTTAGGTTGATTAGGATTTTAGTAAAAAGACCTGAGACAGTAACTCAGGAAATCAGAGCCAGTCCTAGTTCGCAAGTGACATCTGAAGTATCACTGTTAAAGCAAATGCTTTAGTTTGTATGTTGTCAGTGGAGCAAAATTATGATCTTTGAAACTGCCGGAGGCAGGACCTCCCGCACTCGATAGCTATGCTTAAGCCGACACGAGATTTCTCTGGAACTTTTCAACAGCACCTGCCTCTCCATCGATTAAAGTATTTAGGCTCATACTTGGAAGACTGCTCCATCATGCCCATACAATTAGATTTGCAATCCAGGGAGCTAAGTCAGAGAGTTTTGATCTGAGCTGAGTTTTCAAATGTGTTTCATACTGCGTTGGGTACAAGCACACTCTGAAAGACTCTCCATGTAGGGTAAAGGTCCCCAGTTTATGAGCAGCTTCTGTTCAACAGTCCTACATTCCCGGAAATCTAGTCTCTTCTGCTTTAATATGCCCACTAAATTTGTTTTCCTGCTTGCTAACATAATAAATATTAATTAATGTATATTCAGCTTGGACTCTTTGGCTAGCACTGACTTCTTCCAGATATTAACTTAATTTAATCATATTCTTCTCCCCCTGACCTCTCTGGATCTCAGCTCAGAGTTTCACAGTTGGAATATCTTGTATATTTGTTCATGGATAAATCAATACTTACGTACTTTATAGCTAAGCCATGAGTTCTAGTAACCAAGGTTTTTCTGAAAGCTTGCAATTCAAACAGGAAAATGCCAGCTTGATTTGCATTTTCTATTGACTCAACATAATCCAAGATAAAGTAAAATCAATTTAGCAAGATTTTTAATACCTGCGGGGCTAAAAATATTTTAACATACTATTTCTGGTTGACTGACTCCTGTCAATGGACATTTCAAGTCTGTTTGGAATATATAGAACTTGTATGCATCCCAAATAATGCCTAAAACTATATGGCTTAAGTCCAGCTGGTTTTACATATAATGTAATCAAATAAAAAAGCCTGAAAGCTCAAAGGGTGCTACAAAAGCACAGGCTTATTCAGCCTCACAAATGAAAAGTTATAGACACCCAACCTAGAGAGATATACATAATTCCTTTAAGGTTTATATGTCCAGAGGAGTTACCTATAAAGTCACCAAAGAAGCTTTAAGGTATCTGAGTTTGATGTGCTGTATGACAAATAATGTTTCTTGCACTTTCATAACAGTTTCCTGTAGAAACTACATTGTCTTAGACAGATACACCATTACTGTTAATGGCAGGTTTCACTGGTTTAGGTGATGGGAAGATTCTCCCTCTGCTCTCACTGTTTTTCTAGTGAAACAGCTATTAATACCCCAAGGGAAAAAAAGCAGCTCCCTTCTAGTATCTGGCTGTGTCATATACAAACTAGGGGAAAGGAAAGGAAAACAAAAGGAAAAAGAAAAATCAGCTGAAATGTATTATTAGAAAAATGTAGATAATAAGGCACAGCTGAATTTTTTACATGAAATCAGAATTTTGCTTGCATTTACATACATGAGCATGTACTGGGTGAGAAAGAATTGCTTCACATCTAAGCTTTTTTGAAAACAGAGATTGGATCTGAGAACTGATGTGAAGGTGAAGCTTTTCTTGGAACAACATCCATGAAAGACACGAGCAAGTTGGGAGGCCCAACTGTTGGAGATTCTTGCTGACACAAAAGCCAAGCTGATGGGGAGAGCAGCAACCTGACTGACAAAGACCAGAAGGTGTCCTATGACATTTAAAAGTCCCAGAAGGCTTTGGTCAATTTGGATCTTGTCTGAATCTCATGTATGAACTACAAAAAATCAAATAGCTGAGGTGACAGCAGAAGCTCCAATGAAGTGATTCTACACCTTATTTAATCAAAATGGGTTAACCAAAGGTTTGGGATGAAATACTGAATCCAGAGAACTGCAGACTTGCGAAAGCTTGGGGATCCTGACATTTGACTGGCCTCTGTGTCTCCACAGTCTTGTGGAAACCTTTATTTAAATACTATCTAGGGCTTGAGCTGTCTGATTTGTACCAAGAATGTATCAGAGGCCAACTTACTGCAAAAGCCTTTGTCTGTTTTTTACCGACAAAAGTTGGAAGGAGCAAACAGTGGAAATGTAAAGTGCATCTGGGCAGTGCTTGTGGCTGGGTCTCAGGCAGTAATCCATAAAGATTTCTTGTATAGGTTTCCGGGGCTGGACTATTTGGGCTCGGAACCCTAGACTTTGAACCCTTGAGATTTGTGATGTATGGTCAAAAAGGAATATTATAACAGGAGAGCATTTAATCTGATTTCACACCTTAGAAAAAGGAAGGAGCTTTGCTGAGGATAAACTTGGATGTATCTTATTCTGGGGTGACCTATGAAATAGGAGATGGGATATGAGTACTTTGGGGCACTCAGATGAAAACCTAAGTAATCATAAAAGCCAGTGAGGAAGAACCGGAGGCCAAGTTTTTGGTAATTTTTTTTCACCCACAAAGCTGAGAACATATCTGTGGAAACAGGCTGGAAGAGTGAGTTTTTCCAACAGAACAAAAGAGACAGAATCTGCCCCAGTGAGCAGATTTGCTCAGGAACACAAGGTATTACTCAGGTCCCCAGTGAATATAAACTTGGCATGGAAAGAAAAACTCTTGAGATTGTTTAAATGGCACTACAATGTGAGAGAAAGTTATCCTTCATCCAAAGTTACCCAAAAGGAAAAAGATGATGAGAATAGCTAAGAATGCATCATCTGAGATTTACACCAGACTAGAGTGCTGGCAAAGACCTTCTGAGTCATGAAGTCCATGCTCCAGTTACTGCTATACTCCACCACATCGTGTGATGCCTTTCATTAAATTATCAAGCTCCAATGTAAAACCAATGAGCTTTTTTTCCCAGGGCTACTCATTATGAATGGCTGTTTCAAAGCCTGCCATGATGAGTAGAAGCCTTCTAGTTTGCAAGCTGAGTTTATCAGTGGCCTTTTGATATCCATTTGTTCCTAGGTCAATATTATCTTCCAGCCTAAATATGCCCCCCCACCGTATGTTAACCTTCACAGTATAACTTTACAGGTAATAACAGATAATTCTTCCTGCCTTTGCTCTGGCTGGCTAAAAGTTCATTTTCTGGTGTAAGGTAGGGTCTCCCTTATCTCATCAACCCTGTAGCCTTCCTTTTTATGAGTTGTTACTTGAAATTAAGTTCTACATGTCCTCAGTGGCTAATAATAATTTAAGATTTTTCTAAAGCCATGCACTTATTCCATGTATTCTTTTATTTTATCTCATTTCATCCCTTCCTCTTACAGTTTATTTCCTTTTTTCTCTGTTGGGGTGGAGCTTTTTCCTTAAGAGTCAGAACTATAGGTTACATGGAGATGGTAAATGGGCATCAGGAGGAGTTGCTACTATGAGATAGCTGTTTTAGTCAGCTGTAAAAACACTGTGAAACTGCTTTATGTAACAGCAAAGTACAAGTATAATGTAGTTACAAATGGAGAAGTGTTTGCTGACTCCTTTTTTTGAGGCAGAGGCTAAGGGACAAAGAAAATGATAAACAGGGGGCAAAGAATAACCACACTTGAGTGCAGAAACACTGAGATAAGCTTGGTAAGAGGATTTCAGGGCCCACACATCAGATGAAAGATGTTTGGAGCTGTGAGCAAAGATCTGTTTTTGATCCCTGCAGCGTGGGGGTAAATGGGGCTTTGCTTTGCTTTAATTTTATTGCAAATAAATATCTCTGCAACAAAGACCCTTGACTCAATTTTCAGTTTCTCTTAGTGAAAAGAACTTGGGAGACCTTGAGCCTTGGCTAACCACTTGCAGACATGACATAATTTTGGCGTGTGTGTAAACAACTTCTAATACTGCCTTTCCCTGCTGCTAGAAAAGGTGATAACTGAAGGGATATGGAAGCAAAACAAAACTGATAAACGTTGGCAGCTGGGTTCACCTGAGTTGTTCACGGTGTGTTTGCATTACACAGCTCAGGGCTGTGAGGATAGCCATCTCCGAAGGTGGAGGCTCACGCCATCGTAGCTGGCATAGTAGATCCAGCCAGGACCAGCAGTGCTGTCACAAGTCAGATATTGAAGGCAAACTAGTGCAGTGTTAAATACAAGACTGGGTACCTACTCGGGCAGTGAGAACTGAGTAAGCTTTCTTTTGCAGAGTGGGGACAGGCAGGTTCTGTTTATCTGTGCTCACCGCCAGATCTGCTGCTTTCCACTGCCAGAATGGCACAACAGCTTGGCCCTTGGAAAGAGATGACATATTTTTGGATTCTTTCTGCTCCAAGTATTTAAGTATCTTAGTGTTACATATGATATAACAACTGCAGCTGCAATTCTTTGTGGCGCTCTGTTGCACTGATAGCCCTAAAATTATTTTACCCACTCATTTGAAATCCAGAAAGTGGAATTTGACAGTAAACTCTACTAGCAAATAGAGTGAGTCTCAGAGGGAATCAAAGGGAAGTGGACAACTTATCTTTGTGAAAGGCAAAATTATCAAAGAATAGTTAACACGCAATAAATTAGATTAAATGATATTGAAGGTAATATTTTGGGGTTAGAACAGTGTCATTGTTTTAAGATGAATGCTGGTGCTGTGATGGTGAAATGCAGATGCTGGACTTTGGCAGTTGTGCATCTCTGTTCAACTTGCCTAGATTTTTTTTTTTCCATGAACCAGTTGTTGCAGATTCATTGTGGGTTTTCTTTCTTGTGAAAAAGGTTCTGCATTCTAGTAAAAGTTATCTGATAACTTATCCCAAGACATACCACAGCATCACAGTGCTGAAGAAATCTGGAGAAGAAGCATTAGGAAAAGTTGTTAGAGGCAAATTAAATCCTTGCCTCCCTGAAGCTGGTGGGAAAACCCTTCTTGCCTTCTGTGAGGACAGGATTTCTCTTTAACAATTAAAATATATTTCCCCTCAAATACCCCCCCTCAAAAACATGATCATAAAATATTCCTTGGTATTTTCCCCTTCTGTGCATTTGCGTATCTCCTACAAATACTCACTCTACAGTAATACCACGAGGTTGAACAGAGGCTTTTGGGAGGCCCAAAAGACAAAGGGGAATTAGCCAGAAAAGTTTTGATCACATTGCAACTGGAGTCAGGAGTCTTTCCATCAACTGCTCTCAGTGAGATAAAACTGCCTCCATGCTGATAGAAAAAAGTTCCTTAAACAGCAGGTATTAATTACATATGCGATTAATCATCAACCCTGCTTCACCAGGACCTTTATTGAGGTTTCACAGTCAGAGTGAAGAAATCTTGTTTCAGTGTTTACTTCAGTGAAGAGGTTCACGTTACTGTATCAAGAAAGTGGTTTTTGGTATTCTGACTCTCTTAGAGCTTCTTAGAAATTACGCAATTCTTGGAAGTAATTTATCCCCCCCCCCAGGTATATTTTTAATGAAAATATTATGGAAACTGAAATTAATTTGAAGTTTTCATCACTTTTACACAATGAGGCTAGAAGTGTGATGTTTCAAAAGGAATACAGACAGAATTTGGCTCTGAAACTTAAAATGTAGCTTATAACATTCCTCAGGTATTATTTCATCTAGCATTTGGCAGCTAATAAATCTTCTTAGCTGAGAAGTTTTTTTCTGAAATTACCAAGAGATCTGAAAAAAAAGGGCACTTCCAAACACATTGATTTAACTGCTGGAGAGACTCTTCATTGGCTCATTACTGCCAGGAACAAGATGCTATTGTGTTGACTTGGAGTCATGGCAGGAGAACACAACAAACATGAAATTTAAGTTCTGTGTCACACATGTTGGCTGCAAAGGTTTTAGACACTTAGGAAGGGGATACTTCTCTCCTGTTTTTCACATTGCCTCTCATGCACCTACTTCTGAATTTATTTGGTGAATGGATTTAAAAATTATTTTGCCTCTTTCTATGAAAGAAGCACAGAATATGAAATAATTTTTTTTCACTCAAATCAGTATTATGGTGAATTAGGTCATCATTCTGCTTTGTTTCAGTGGAAAGGTAGCTAAAACCACAAGTGCTTAACCTAAAGCCCAGTGTGCTTCCCCAGAGAGGCAGTTGGATGCTGAAATTTTAAAAAATATGTTTATTAATTTGTAGGCTAAAAATGGAATTTAAAGTAAGTTCTGGGCTAGCTGTATAAAGTTTAACTTTTAAACCGGAAGGAAGGATCTAAAAGTACCTGACACTTTCATGGCAGTAGAAGGTGCATACAAGCTATACTATTGTAAATCAGGCTGCTTTTTCAGTATCTCAGACTGGATGTGTGATTCTTGGCCTTGCTTGAAAAGCATTATGACCCCAAATCACTCAAATTTCCACATAATAATGGATGGAATGAGATGTTGTAATTGATAAAAATAACTGAGATACTCTCACTGCAAAACGTCCATGCGGTCCGCTCTTAAAACTCCCCATGCGTTAGAGCCCCCAGCGCTGCGATTGTGCCAAAGGTGCTTTTGTGCTGCAGCTAACCAGACACAGAAGAGGACCGTGGGGTCTGCACCTCTGAGCTGGTGCTGATCTGAAGCAGTAAATCATGCTGCCTGGCTTCCATAACCTCAGTGTCAGACAATTTTGATGAGGCTTCTTCCAATTCATGGCCATGCTGTGCGTGGCTCCCCTAGTCCCAGGGCAGCGAAACAGACCCTGCACTGGCAACCTGCCTACGCGCTCTGCCCGCTTGTCTGACTGCAGAAACACCGACCTGCCCTGCCGGCTGGTGTCTGCTGCCGCTGAGAGATGTTTTAGGGGCTTTAGGAGAAGGTGGCAGGGGGAGCGAGTCTTGCACAGAGTCCATGAACCTTGACGCAAGTCTAACAGCATCTGGTTGGTACCTGGCCTGCAAATGCCCCGATCAAGCCTATCTTTCTGGTCTGCTTTGAAGTTACAGAAATTGTCATCCAACATGAACATGGAACATTTTTGACTCAGCTCATCACAAAGTTAGGGACCATTTGCAAAAGAAATAGCCAGAACCATACTTCGGACTCCTCTGTAAAGCAATACTTGTTCAGTCACTGTTTTGTTTCAAACCCAATTCTACTTATTCTGAATAGGGGGAAGGCATAAAAGCAATTTTAATAATGGGACAAAATTTTAAAATAAATGCGGTCTTCTGAACATCGAGTTCACTTTAATAATATTTTTTTCTTAAACATTATCTTATACATGAAAATATCTTGTCTGTTACTTTCTCAATATTCTTTCTAAATTTCTGGTCAGCAAAAAGAAGGAACAAAATAATTTTCCCACACTCATTAACTTTTTTGAAGTCAGTTAGATTTGGTTAAAAACAAAACTGAAAGATTTTAAAAAATGAAGAGTAATCTTGAATGTAAAAAATGAAATGCTTTATTTTGAAATTGTTAAACAAATTGTACTTAAGAAAAGTTAGCTTATTAAAAGCAAAACAAATACACAAAAAGTTTTCAAGTTGCTGAATCTGGATCTTTTTCTGAAAAATATGTGTTTGAAAAAATTAGCCTTATTTCTGAAACCTCAGCTGATACATTTCTAAAGCAACAATACAAAATGCCCTGGCCCTTGCTTTTCCCCTTTGAGGAGAACAATGCACAGCAGCACTTTTAGCCCTCAGTCTTTAATACAGTATCATTAACTGTGAGTTGTAGCCTGTTTCTATTTTTACTAGCTAACATAAAAAACCGTATAATCCACTGAAGAAATTGGGCCTGTGTAGAAAAAATCTCTACTGCCTTGCACAGCTGTTTCTAAATCCTTAGTAACTGCATCATCCAGGTTTTTCACAGTCAGAAAACAAAGCATTGGGGAAAATATAGGGCATAGGATTGTAAGGGATCCCTTGTTCACTGGTCCACATGCTTGGCTGCCACAGCCACTATATAACTTAAACTGTAAATATATCAAATTTCATCTTTAAATCTGTTGGGTTTGAATGTACTTGGTTTTCTAATATATCAGTTTTAACTTTTCAGTAGCAATTGTTTTGTTCATCGTAGGTGTTACTTAAGCAGCATAAAGTCATGTACTAATGCACAAGAATGAAAGCACAGACAACACATTTGTATCCAGTTTATGCAGAGTAAATGTCAAAGGAAGGATTTTGGAGAAAGTATTATAATTTCAGGGAACAGGACACAATTTGCTTTTCTAGCTACAAATATTTTGCCAAGGAGATGTAGGGAAAATATGGCACTCCTGTTTGCAAAGTTTTGTTTCTACTAACCATCACTCACTTTCTGAGCATTTGCTGGATAGGTTGTTTTTATGAGTTGGTGGAAAATCCATTGGAGTACGTGAAAGAAGAAATCCATGACTAGGGTCTATAAGACAATATGCAAGTTGTTTCTGCTTGATTTGGTTTATATAAGAAAAATTTGGACACAAAATTTTTGGCTTCAAATAAAAAGGGTTACTTCTAGGAGGTAAATTAAATAGGGGATTGTTTTATGGTACACTGAAAAGCAATTTTCTCAGAAATAAAATCAGTGACTGATTCTGAGATAGATACATTTTTTTCAAGAGAAGTATATTACAAAATTGATTTTTAGTGTGATTATCACTTGACTGGGTATGGTAAAAAACATGGGGTCAAAGAGAAATTCGCTCAGCAGAGACTGTGGAGGAGAGAGTTCTAAAAAAAAAGGTAAAAAGGAGTCATAAGAAGAGATTTCCCAAAGTTTAGTATTGAAATTAATAGGACTGTTTCCACTTAAGGTTAATATGCAGATCATTCACATTGCTTGTTGTCCCAATTCCAGTTTTCCACTTTGTGGTCCTGATTCCCCTCTTGTACCAGCTCCAGCACTCCTACAAGCCCGTAATGAATTGCTAAGATCATAATAAATGCACCTTGTGTCACTGGATGAGGGGTAGAAGAAGGTACATTCTTCCCTGTTCTCTTTTCAGACCTGCGGTCAACAAGGTTGATCCAATTTTGAACCTGCCAATACTCTCTGTCTACCCAATCTCCTGCAGCAACAGATTGCAGAAGAACATGATGGGCTTCTGGGTAAAGAAGTATTTCCTGGTGTCCATTTTAAACTGATCTCCTACCAGTTTCAGTGAGTGCGCTGCAGTTGTAGAAATGTGGGTTTTGGTGAACAACAACCTCCCATTTGCCCAGCCTAATGCCTCCAGTTCTGCAGCTTTTTTCTAGTCTGCTGAAGAGGTATGAAATAAACCTGGTAAGTGAAAAAACAGACAGCCCACCCCAACCATATGAAACATTCAGTGCAGGATCAGGTCAACCCCAGAGAGGGGGGGCAAAGGAGAGGGTGGGAGTGCACAGTTGCAAGCATGGGTCTTCTGCATTCAGATCAAGCAAGCAGCAAACCCTTACGACATACTTGCACGGAAGTATGCTAGATGGTGTTAGACAACTGAGCAGGACTCGTTTCACTACTTCTGACAGGTTCAACTGACCTAGTAGTCCTTAACTTCATTTGGAGTCAGTGGAGGGAGGGTGGCACGTCTCTGGCTCAGCTTACTGACTGTATGTTGGAGCAAGTACAGCTGGGCACTAGCTGTGCACATTTCCCTGTGCTGACTGTAAGGGGCATCCTAGCTCAATGGAGCCATCACCACTGCCCTGTTGGGCCCCATCCCTTGGGTTTACCACAAGTAATACCGAAGGTACTTGATTTTAGTAACTGCTGACTGAGCTCCAAGCATTGGTCAACACATGGCTAGCCCCCAGAGGGATGGCCAAAGATACTTCATGCTCAGTCAGCAAGGACTAATGGTGTTGGGGTGGGATCTGCAAACTACTTCTCATAACGTTACATAGCTCTTCTTCGTTATTGCCGACTGCTCTCTGCTTGACATTGCTAAGATTCATTGCCTTGTGCATAGCTCCAGGTAAGGCAACTTTCAGCTGCCTGCTAATGTCAAAAAGCTTAGAAGTATGCATAGATGATTTTTTTTTTTTTTCTGCTTGAGTAACCTGACAATTTATGGGAAGTGGGAAAGCAGGATGGGAATACGGAGACTGTCATTCCAAGCAAATTTTTTTCTAGCAGCAAAGTGGCTTTAGAGGTTCCTGCCCTTCCCTGCCTGCTCTTACCCCTGGGTCACGGTCTTCTGTTCCCTCTGTTCACGCTGTTCACGCACTGATGCATTGATAAGCAGAGCAGGCTGGGGCTAAGAACATGCTAGCTGCATGTGAGTCACTGCACAAGTGAGCTGACAGCATGGCCCTGAGCATGCAGAGCTGCTCCTGGCTCTCCCTTCCCATGTGTCCTGCTTTTGCCTTGTGTGACTAGAAGCACTGTGGCCTCCATTGTGTCTTCTCCCAGCATTCAACACCCGTATCAGGTGGGCAGCTACCAGCAAACAGCTGATCTGCCCCATGCTTGTACATGGGCGCTGGTGTGATCTGGTGCCTTTTCCAAAAATACTTTCCAAAATCTGTCTGCAAAGGACATTGTATTCCTCTTTCTTTCTACAGCTGTAACATAGGAAAGAATTTTGCCTCTTGGGTCCAAGGCCAGATGATGCTGTTCAAAAGATCATCTATGAGGAAACAGTTAAAATTATTTTATTATGCCAAGGTTCTGCTGATTAAGAGAACCAGGCTTTGAGATCTAATACTCCAGTGGGAAAAAACAAAACTGGCAATAGTTATGGCAGGGTATGGATTGACTGACTATATAAAAAGTACTCCCCCAAATTTTTTGTTCATCTTCAGTGTCCAGACCTAGAAACTAGAGTTTCTGAAGAAAAATTATATCCCCTTCTATGTCTTGATGTTATGTCCAGGTATTGTTACAAGTTAGTCAATGCACACGGAAACATTGGAAGAAAATTGTTCTTGACAGGGTTTCTATCTTCAGAAACACCCTCTGCTTTCTTCTTGGGGTTTAATTATATTATGGAAGTAACAAATGAAGAGACATTATTATGAATTGAAACCTTTCCCAGAATGGATGCTGCAGTTGCTCTATCTCCAAAGACACTCACACTGAAGTTGTTTCACCTTATAAAGGCTTTTGGTTCATTATAGAGCTTTTCAGTCCTTTATAATGCCTCTTATCCTTCAGATCTGGGTGGATACCAACTCCCTCACCTCAGGAAGGAAGTAGAATCTGCTTCAAACCTGTTATCACACAATCAGCTTTGCCAGCCTGTTGCTTTTGGATGAATATCTCAACCTAAATGATCCACTGTGTCAAAACTTTGTGCCTGTGCAGAAAATCTTAAAGTTCTGACCCAACCACGGCTCAGCTGTGGAAAAAAACAGCAGCAGTTTTTGCCCAGCATGTGGGACTCAAAGGTTTGTGCTGGTTCCTTATCTCTGATGGAAAGAGTCTCAGGATAACCTTCACCAGACCAGATATAGACATCTACAATACAGATATTTTCATCTAAGCTAGTAGTATAGCCAATGGAGAAAAAAAGGTGTTTTTTTAATAATGAATCATCTCATCCTGAAGTGGTAATCTATGTTCGGTCAGGCAAATTGCACTCAAAGTCCCTATTTCTCTCCATTGACTGGAAAGGGAGCGGAGGGTGACAGAGGCTGGGGTATGAATGGTTACACTGCAGCTGTCTAAAGGACAATAGGATGGAGTATATGCTTCGTGTGCACACTACCATATTACTGTAATTGAAAGCAGGCCAGTAAGGAACTGAAGAGGCTGAAGAATTGTTCTGAACATTCAGTTCCTACACCTGGCCATATGCTTTCTCTGCATTGAGTCCTGTTTGAAGTGCAGCTTTTTTTTTTTTTTTAAAATCTTGATTTAAAGATGTCATTAAGAGATATTATAGTTGTTGGTAAATCATTGTGGTACATCATTTGACTGCTCAAAAGAAAAACCAGACTGGCTAATTCTGCCTAGCAGAATAACTTTGTCATATCTGTCTTTGTGAAGCCCTCCATTATCAAGCTTCTGTTCCCTGTGTAAATACTATGGCCTTTGAACAAGCAGTACTACCATGTGCCTTTGAGTTACCTAGACTGAAGTAATTTATTGTGTCTTCCAGTCCCAGACAAGTTTTTCAGCCTTGTAATGCAGTGGTTTCTGAATGAGGCTTTGTTGTCCCCACTGGAATTGCAAGCGCAGAAGTAGAAATGGCAGGGGGATGGCAGTTCTGGGAAGAGGGTCACAGGGGAAAAAAGCCCATGACCCACTGCTGTAATGATTCGCAGAGCTCTTCTCTGAACCTCCTTCAGCTGAGCAGCCTTTGGCTTGAACCCAGCATCCAGCAGCACCATGCAGATGTGCAGCACCATGCCAGCTGTGCAGCCAAGGACAGTTTTCATTTCTCCAGCCACCAGGTCATTGCTGGAGCTCAGGTTTCTCAGGTTGGTTAAATGCCGTGACCCCCAAGTCTTTCTCAGACATGTTTCTTCCAAAGATAGAGTTCCCTGTCATAGATTTCTGACTTCAAGCCTGATGATATTTGAAAAACATTTTTCTTTATTTCACTTGAAGTGGGCAATGTAACTCTTGATTATTATGAATTATACCTCTAGTCTTTGTGTTATTTACAATCTCTAGCAGTAAGGGTTTATGTTTTTAGTTCATTAGTAGCAAAGTCATGTGGTGTGGGAAGACTGATCCTTGCAGGACCTCACCTGAACAACATCTGCATAATATGTGTTTTCCAAATACCTGCTGGCAGCTACATTGTGAAACCTGTCACTTAGGTACAGGACCAGTAATATGTCTAGTAGCTTCTCAGACAGAATTGCTTATTCTGTACCTTGAAGACTTCAACATCAACATTTCCTTAAGACATTAAAAACCCCTTAAAAACTCCTCATGGTTATTGTCATATAAAAGCCCTTTCTACGTAGACTCATACAAAGAAAGGAATACTATTTAGAATTATATTACTGGAAGATAGCACAAGTGAGATCTAAAGTCAGAATTGCAGTCAGCTAGAACCTGTAGGCTTAGAGAATGATGACTTATGTACAGTGCTGAATGCTTTTAGGTCTGGAAAAAAGTAAATGAAAATGTCTTTTTAACAATTTTGTTTAAGAAATACCTACAGAACAGCAGCTGAAAATATTTTTATAATCCTCAAATATTTAAGTGGGCAATTAAGTGCATTTTTCAAGTAATTAATAGTTTTACTACTGATGCATGACTATTCTAATTTTTAAATTACTTGGCTGTGCTTTGATAAATTCTTTTTCTCGGGAAAGAAAACACAGCTGAATTGCTGCCATGTGAAAATCACAGAGGAAATATGTGAATTACAATATGTTTTACTGAAGGAGTGCTTTAGTCAGTAAGTATTAACATTTAAATTCATCTGTACTCCTTGAAGACAGTTATTTAAATGCTTTCATGCCTGACTCAGCCTTTTGACCTTTCATGGCAGACAAACCACGTATTGTAGGTATTTTCACTAACATGTTAATAAGTCTAAGTAAGTCATCAGGGCCTCTGTGAAAACCAAAGTAGAATGGGTTTGTTGTGTGTACTCGTTAAAAACAGCTTGCTTTCTGTGCCCTGCTTATTTGCCTACTTGTTGCCTTTGAGAAAACTTAATGTAATGCTGCTTCTTACAGTTAGTCTGTGAAGTGCATAACCTGTAGAGCTGTTTATAAACTTTTCTCATTGGAAAGTGACGATTTTATTGCAAAAATATTTTTTTATTTTTGCACAAAACACTACAAACTTCAAAAATTTTTCTGAAAGAAAAAGTAATATTTTGATCCTTTCATAGTGCTAATGTGGTGTTTCATCACACTTGGTGTTGGCTGTCCTAGGAATCTCATTGCATTTCTATGCCCAGTGCTAAACCTGCAAACTTTATTACCAGTCACACACCACTGCCTATGACTGAACTGATTAACTGCAGTAGATTGTGGTGAACAATGGGAGATGTAGTTTAGGAAAGACACTCTGTCTAGACATGAGGGTGGGATCATGAATTGTCCTATTAAGTACTCCTGTGAGGCATTGTGTCTGCATTGCAGAAATATTTTGGAACCCATGTTTCAGTTTTGTAACTTTTCTGAAATCTGAATATTTTTCATAACAAACACATCTCATTTACCGCTTAGTGTTTAGACAGAACTTGAATACATGTACCTCATCATTAAGTAAAACTCACCATAGAATTGGTGACTTGAGTCAAAGTTTTGATGGAATCAGGCCTTGATCATTGCTTGTAAATACTGTTCCAATGATAAGACACAATAAGACAGATTACAAACTAATTTCTATGTTGCTTATGTGTACGTATAGTATCATAATGGCAGAAAAAGAAGATTTGAAAAGTTGGAAAATGCACAGTAAATTCAGTGAAGTCTTGGGACCAGTACTGTTTAATATCTTCATCAATGACAGAGACAGTGGGATCGAGTGCACCCTCAACAAATGTGCAGATGACACCAAGCTGAGTGGGGCGGTTGACATGCCTGAGGGACGAGATGCCATCCAGAAGGACCTGGACAAACTTGAGAAGTGGACCCATGTGAACCTCATGACGTTCAACAAGGCCAAGTACAAGGTCTTGCACCTGGGTTGGGGCAATGCCTGGTATCAATCCAGGCTGGGGGATGAAGGGGTGGAGAGCAGCCCTGTGGAGAAGGACTTGGGGGTACTGGGGGATGAAAAGGTGGACATCAGCTGGCAATCTGTGCTCACAGCCCAGAAAGCCAACTGTATCCTGGGTTCCTATCAAAAGCAGTGTGGCCAGCAGATTGAGGGAGGTAATTCTGCCCCTCTACTCTGCTCTGGAGTCCTCAGTACAGGAAAGACAGGGACCTGCTGGAGCAGGTCCGGAGGAGGGCCACGAAAATGATCAGAGGGGTGGAACACCTCTCCTATGAAGAAAGGCTGAGAGGGTTGAGGTTGTTTAGCCTGGAAAAGAGAAGGCTCTAGGGAGACCTTATTGTAGCCTTTCAAGACCTAAAGGGAGTTTATAAAAAGATGGGGACAGACTTTCTAGTAGGGCCTGTGGTGATAGGACAAGGGGTAATGGTTTTAAAGTAAAAGAAGGTAGATTTAGATCAGGTATAAAGAAGAAATTTTTTTACACTGAGGGTGGTGAAACACTGGAACAGGTTGCCCAGAGAGGTGGTAGATGCCCCATCCCTGGAAACGTTCAAGGTCAGGTTGGACAGGGCTTTGAGCAACCTCATCTAGATGTCCCTGCTCATTGCAGGGGGTTGGATTAGATGACCTTCGAAGGTCCCTTCCAACCCAAACCATTCTATGATTCTATGATTGGTATCACTGAAATTAGGCAGAATTTTGGTTTTGGTTGTAGTAGGACCAGAATTTAATTCTTCAAATGGCTTCATAGAATTCATGTTGTGCAAAGATAAGCCTAAAGTCCAGTGAAAGCATGCAATGCAGAACCAGAGAAACATTTGTTATAGGCCAATGCATTCTGCAGAACAGCTTTGTTCTGGCGGCATCAGGGGCAAGCATAACAATTAAGATATGAAACTCAGAAGGTCAAGTGCCAGAAGACAAGAGTAAATTTGTACTCGTTAAAATGAATTACACAGTTAATTGTGTCCTATAGTCCTATTTACAAACTCCAAGCTTCTTGGCATTTTTCACGTTTTGCCTCTGTAAAGAATGTTATGTGCTTGCCCCATGTCTCCCACCTTAGCTAAAGCCACATTCCAACAAAATTAATCTGTAATTATAACTTAAGACAATATTCAACTGTGTTTTCTCACAATAGAAAATATTTTTATCCAGGAACTGGCCAATAAGAGGTGGATATTTTTAAGGTCCTAACTTTCTGTGAAAGTGCTAGAAGAGTGCAAGAATCTGACTTTTGGAAAATAGCACATTTGTAATAAATTCTTTTCAAAAAAAGCACATAAATTGAAGTAGTTTGGCATAGGGCTCCTTTGAGATGTGTATGCTTATTTTTGCACAGCAACTGGTGATACATTCTGCTTTGTCCAAGCAGGGATTCTGTGCAGAGGTTCCACCTCATACCAGGTAAGGACTGTAGTTGTGCTAAACTCCTTCTGTAGTCAGGGACAGATATAAAAAGAGTTATGTAGGAACACTTCACCACACTTCAGATACCTGATTTAGGTACCTTGAGAGTAGTTGATCCTAATACTTATTTCCTTACATTGACAATGAAAAGAGTCTAGAATGACTAGCTTAGATAACAAACATTTATACTGTGGTTATCTAAAATTAGATGACCTGAGTTCTACTCATCCAAGTGTTAATTCTCTTCTCATTTAATATGCAGACACCCTAAAGTATCTATACTGTTAAGTGGCTAAATTTGCCTACAGCTCCTTTTCTGCAGGAATTAGCAATAGCAAGACCTTGTAATTCAGTGGAAGATGGTTATAGAAATAGGGTAATGCAACCTGACTGGGCGGGTGGGGGGTGGGGGGGGAAATGAGGATATTTTCCACTAATACTAAATGGTTCCTCAGAAGCTAAAAAAAGGAGGAAACTAACCCACAATGACTGAGTTTTGCCACTAAAAAAAGGAGGAAACTAACCCACAAAGACTGAGTTTTGCCACTAACAAAAGACAGTACAAGACAATACTGAACCTCTGTCTGGCTTATTGGGAAGAAATACAAGGGGAAGAGGGCAGGGTACAAAGGATCTCTTATTCACAATCCATGGACAAATTCTCCCAGAAAGAGTAGCAAGGGTCCAGGGATGGTTAGGACTCTCCAGGCTGTGGTCAAAACAGAGAATGACCATATATTCAGGTCATCTTCTTTGAACTGATGCAAGGGGCTATGATACAGATATTTGTCTGTAACCTCTTTGGGGCAGAGATTGCATATTTTGTATTTTTTTATTCTAGCTTTTGTCCAGTGTTCGGCGCAAGGTGGCCTCTAAACCCTGGTGGGTGAAAACCCGACAGCTACAACATTTTTCTTTCCCTAAATAAATTGCACAGAAATGAACTTGAACTGATTGTTTAAATAAGGAAAGCTAGTCAGGCTGGTTTAATTGTGAATTGTAACTAGCTCATGTTGTATTTCCATTACTGTGCTATACTGATATAAATATTTTATGTAAAATTGATACGTTAACTGGCATATCATGCAGCTATATGGCTTCACATTTTATATAAGTAAGTTTTATTGGTTTTTTTTTACCACACAAGCTATTTCCCACAATGTTTTGTAATTTATATAAATGCTTGCTTTAGCAAAGTTTCTCAGGAATCAGATTCACTCCCAGTGTGCAGAGAAAGTTGCCTGAAAACTGTTGTTCTGCTCCCAGGACCATAAGTTCCATGGGAAGGTCTGAGTCAGTAATTGTAGCCATATATAAATACAATTTATTTCACACTAATTGTACAGTTATAAAGATTACTAAAAAAAAATTAATTAAGAGCAATTACACCTTCAATGTTACACATATATAATAGAATAGCTTTATGCCCATTGGCACAGAAATGTGTTTATTCCTAAAGATACCAAATGGTCCTGGTGTCAGGTCCATGGTGGTTCTGCCTTGCTAACTGTAGGATATTCCCCTCAGTGTAACAGGTATTTTAAAGCTCCCCAACAGATTTCTTATAGCTTCTCACCTTAACTTGAGGTTAACCACGAAGGTGCTGCAGATTTCTAAAATTTAGTACTTTCAGCCATTCTTGGGCAGCTGCTTTCTTTTTTCCTTCCAAAAACCACCACATCAGCAGCCACATCCAGTCACCTGATCTTGGTGTCTGGAATCACAGCTGGTAATTGCACATGCTCTTGTGCTGGGCAAAACAGCTCCAGCTTCATTTCAACATTTTGAAGAGACTGGGAGATGAAGTAATGACAGGGAAAGAATTAGAGCTCTGCCAAACTACTTGAAACTGCTGACATTTTAAAAATTGCCTTAGGCAAAGTTTCACTTCAGATGATCTAGTGGGAAGCACTTTGGAAGTACTCTAATAATTGGAAGAAAGCATGCAACATTTTCAGCAAGGAAAAACTCTCAGCATTAAAATTAATGGATGCAGTCAATGTCTGATCAAAGTT
This sequence comes from Aquila spilogaster, assembly GCA_024606505.1. Taxonomy (NCBI): domain Eukaryota; kingdom Metazoa; phylum Chordata; class Aves; order Accipitriformes; family Accipitridae; genus Aquila; species Aquila spilogaster. The sequence continues at coordinate 1,344,918 of JANHGO010000041.1, read as the reverse complement.
TCTTAAGGGGCTGCTGCTAGATTGAAAACAATTTGAACTATGCTTGTATCTGTAATAAAATCTTATGTTATGTTAACCAGAAACTAATTTTTAATATCTAATGCTTCTGAGCTTTCTATTCTCCATTGAGAAACAGCACAGTTAATGGAACAATCTGGAGATGATAATTTCCCTGCACCTTCCAGCAAGCTCTTTTACAAATTGCCTTGAAGTACATAAGTTTTTTAAGTTCACATTACTGGTAAGAGTATGGAACTAAGGAGAGGGTTCACATGGAAGCAAATAAACCCTCCCTATTTATCAATTTTAATAAAATATTTATGCTAATAGTCTTTCATAAACAATATTTGTTTCATAACACCTAACTCAAGTGATGGATCAACACAGCAAAGCGCAGAACCCTGTGAAAATACTCTTATGGTTCATGGCTGCATTAGGCATGTCGCTGAAATACCTGGGTGAATAGTGCATTCTTGGCAAGATTAATTGGGCATGACATGGTGCTATGCTACTGTGCTACATTGGTTGTGGTGATCATGCAGCCTCAAAAACTTCTCTAACTACAGTGCTGCACTGGAAATAGTTGCTGTACTCGGAAAAATTGCAAAGGGCTAAGACCTCCCAGAAAAGCAACAGGATTTTGCATTTTTTCCAGTATGGACTTGTTACTGTTCTCTCCTTTTTATGAGTTTTGGCAAAATCTGAATCATAGTGCAATAAACAGTTCATCACAATGCATAAAATAAAAAAAAATTCTCACATTGCATTGAAGTCCTACATTGTACCAGAATCTTTCAGAGGATATACAATGTGTATTAATGTCGAGAAAATAAGAAAAAAGCAATAGCATAACACTATCTGTATTTGTTGTTGGTTGTAGGCACAAATATTAGCACATCCTCCAGGTTTGCTTCTTGTTGAAAAAGGGAGGAAGAATGGATAGACATCTTCATCCAGTCTTTCCCCATGCTTTTAAAACAGCTTTGTATGCATTACCTCTTTACTATTATTTTAGTTAGTCCAATAAAACATTATTAGTTATGTTTACATTGTTGTGTTCTTTGTCTTACTGACTAAGAGATAAAATGTCAATGTGCCATTTAATTGCTAATGTAAAATCAACCAACTGGCACAGTGCCACCAGTATTGGCCATCTCTTTTTATGACGGTGGCATGGATATCTGTGAATGTTAATATGGATTTTCTAGTTTAAGGGTAGCTCTAGTACTACTGACTTTAAAAATCTGAACTGAATGTGGTGTATGATGAGGTTCAAAATCGATGTGAAAAGGATACCTGGATTTTTAATTTCTAACAAGTTCAGATTTCATTTCCTGTAAATTTTATAAATCTTTGTAGAGATTGCTGGGAAAGGGAGAAGTCGAGAACGTGGTATTCAGATAGTTTGATCATCAGCGTTTATCTTAAATCCACACCATCCAAACTAGTCACCTAAGTTTGATACAGTTGCATCCAGAAATTAGAGTTTTGGACTTAAGTTGTGCTGTTTTTCTGTGATACTAAAGTTCCTCTGAGTACCAGTTTGTATTTAGGACATGCAGCCCATAACTTTAAAAAACTTGAAACCATATGGCTGAACAAGGAGGTGCCCTCACTTTTAGGTGGTGCTGCTGGGAGCTGGAAAACAGGTTGAATTCCTGTCTCAGATTAGGTGCTTCAAATATAGCTGATGGGTACCATTATAGTTGCAAAGGGTGTTGAGATAGATCAGCCCAGGTATATGTGCTCATTTATAAAGTGTTAGAAAGACTCACGTCAGCAGGATGATGGTAAAAACCCAGAGCTATATGAATGGCAATGAGGGGAAAGTGTGAGCTGTTTGAACAAATCTGCTCGGTGAGGAATGAGGGCAGCAAACATAGACACAGACTGTACGGGAAGTGGTTGGATGGCAGAAATTATTGTCTAAAGCTGCAGTATGCTGAAGTGTAAGGCAGAGCACAAGAAGAACTAGGGTACAACATATGCCTGGCCCCTTCAGCACTTAGACTATAAGGCAGAGAGGGAGGGTGGGCCACATCACTTACATTTTCTTCTTGCCGGGGTTCCTACTTGACGTTAATTGTCCTGGTATATTTTATTTTCTTTTAGCTGTTGAATTACTTCAATTATTTCCTTTTTAACATGGGCAGGCATTAAGGAAAGCCAAATGACACAGCAGTTTCTGACTGCTGGAGGCTAGAATGCAAACAACTTTCCGGACATCCTAATGATAATAGGAAACTAGGAGTGTTTCTTTTTCCTTCGCAGTTTAAAAATAGCTTAAACTTAATTGCTCTTGAGGACAAACTAGCTTGGGGAATTGCTATGGCTATATGGAACTCTGCTTCATTAGTCTTAAACTTGCCATGACCAAAATTGACCAAGGGCTGGGCTGGAAATGCATTGGTTTGCTCAGTCCATATTAAATGATTGTCGCTTTCTTAAGAGCAGTTGCTGATTTCCACCTTCTGGCACTCTAAGCAAGGAAGAAGTGTTCACCTCTCTGAAGGATGACCTTTATCTACCAGGAAAGAGGGGAGTGTGAGGAAATTTGCACTTCTGTAATATCAGTTACATTCAAGGCTTGTAAATTTGCTGTTTGAAGCGATAGTTTTTTTGGAACCAAGACTTAAAAACTATCAGAATATTTCTTGTCTGGTAACTACAATGAATTTTATTTGGATAATAGAGATATTCCTGCAGTGAATTCTCTACTGTGAATGGAATTTCCTCACTGTGGCCAGGATGTGCCACAGCTGAGCCAGGAGTAAACACTGTTATTGCCCAAAACTACTTAAAAAAAATCCCCAAACAACCCAACAAAAACTAGAATGAAATACAGTCTAGGTATTGTAGAGAGCCTGAAGAACTTGTTTGTCTGGATTGCAGTGCTGGTAGAGTAAGACTCTGAGCTGTAGCAAGCTTCCTTACAGAAGAAAGTACTGAATTACGGGACAGACCTTCACACTGTGTTTGCAGGATCTTAAAGTCCCTAGAACACAGCATGAGAAAACCAGATGAATTACATTAACTGTATGCCCCTGGCTTCAAAACTGGGATTAGTTTGTACTTCCTTCTAGAAGAAAGGATCTCAATGACAGAGCAGTGTAACTGCTGATGTGTATATATATATGGATATGAATATATATGTACAAATATATATCTGTATGTAACACTGCTTTTGGAATACACAAACACATAAAAATACAGTTAATCAATCTTAGAAATGGGAGTGGGTAAGATCTTGCTGCTAGAGACCTGCTTTACTGAACAGGAGGCCAAAATATGTCATATAACCTAGTGGCTAACATAGAATTAAGAGTTACAGGACAGAGTCGTCACATGCCTTTAGCACAGTAATTCAAGCATGCATATTTCAGCTGTATTCAAGGTCTCTAATGAGGTGCATTCTCTTGGAGAAGGATTATGTGCAATATTTATGGTCCATGAAAGCATTCTTTTATTCCTCTATAATTCAAGCCGTGGTCATAGGGGCAGATATCAGCCTCCTTGTATGATGGGTAATATAAAACGTTTGCTCACCTTTTACTATGGCTCTTTTTGCTGTCCTGTGTGTGGCACTCTGGGTCAGGCAGATCTATCTGAGAGGAGAAGATTACGCTTTCCACAAGATGGTGATGGAGAAGCTTTAGAGTATCAGAGGATGGTATGTGCAAGGAGAGGGAAAAAGGGACAGAAAGCAGAGAGCTTGCAGCAGGAATGCAACCTGAGAGACATCTGGCTTCCTTAGGTACCTGATCAGGACAGTGTAGCATGTGTTACAGCAGACGAAGACAAAAGACTTGCTGACCTGGGGGCCAAGATGGACAAAAAGCAGTCCTCTCCTCCAAAAGCATCCTCAGCAGGAACGAATGGCTCTTCAAACATTTTACTTCAGTCTGTCTCAACACAACAGATGTTAGTTTTCTGTGCCTTTAAGAATTACCTCACTCTTTTTTAAAAACCTAGCTTTAGAGACTGTAACCCTTCAGTATCTTTGGGTTTATTCACTAAAAGAAAGGTGGGACAATATCATCTCCAGGATCTTGCTGGCTTGGGAGTCTCGTCTGGAACCAAGTTTGTAAATCACTTCTGCTAGACATATCAATAGAGCTGGGAGAATGTTTTAGGTGAACAGTATATTTCCTGTTAAAATAGGTGTGGGTCATGTTACAAAAATTCACAACTGGCCTGTGCTGCCTGAGGAGACTAGGACGCAAAGTATAGAATTACAAGTGTAGATATTTATTCATGAGCATGATGTGTCCCAGCCAAATTGGGGCACCCTGAATGTGGTTTTACACAGGGTTCTTACACCCTTCAACCATTCAGGTACAACACAATTTGACTAATCACTAATACATACACTACTGGTTACTAATCATAGCGAAACTTCACAAAGCAACTATATTTCTGCAGCGTTATCATCCATCAGCATTCTTGCTTCTTGTCTATTGATCCAGACATCTCTGGAGTTGATCTTGCTATAGTTATCTATCTATAATGCCAGACAATGCTGGGAGGGTTTCAAAGATATATTAGAGGGGCTAGGATGCTAGTGTTATCCTGGTTGCCCAGGGGTACCCTTTACCATTCATGGACAGCTGTAAGATTCTGAGAAGCAAAGTCCTTATTTTGAGGGTCAGACTGTCCTTCTGGTCCTTGTGATGAGGTGGTGTCCTTTAGTTTGTTTTACTTAAACATGAACAATACCAAAGTCTCTAGTGAAATTCCACTACCTCATTACATTGCAGTGTGTAATGTAAATATACATTAGCAAAGTTTATACAATATCATGCTATAAAGACTGATTGATGTAATTGTTCGGGAAGGAAATTTTCATAACAGTCAACTGGGACCATCATGATGAATTAAGAAGATACCTTCAATTAAAAGATAAAAGCTGCTATGGCATAATTCAGTTGTCTTAGCAATGCCTGGGGCCATTTAAGATGCATTAAGGGATCCTGCCTGACCTCCAGCAGCCATTCCAGAAGGTGGTGGGTCTTCTGTAGATCCTCTTTCAGTACCTTGGATAGCCAAGCAAGTTCCTACTGCCAGCAAGGCACCTGTGATTAAATAAGTGAATCAAGGCCCTAGTCAAGACAGCCAAATAGAGTCTGGAGTCAGTTCAAGTGACCAAATGTTGCTGCTTTCCAGGCTCCACTGACTGTATTGACTAGATACCCTGTTTATTTAGTTATCCAAATACAGATATATGCAATGTGGATTTGAACCCCCACCCTAAATCTAACAAAGTTTTATGTTGAAAGAAAACAACCCTCTCCTCCCTTTGTAGTTATTTACTTATTCAGAAGTCTGTATATTTATAGGAGCATATTAAATCTCCTTTGGCATTATATAGGTTTACATACAATTGTTATGTCCTGTGCCCCAAATGCCAGGAGATAGGTCCAGGTAGGTGTAACCCAAGTGTGAGCTGCATTAAGAATCATATACCATGACAACCCTATGATGTAGTAAGACATCCTTCCAGATGGAAAGCCCACTGTTCAATAGCAGATACCTTTATTTCTATATGTACATATTTCAGTTCCCTTCAGATTTTGCTATATTGTAGAAATCACTTTATATCTGCCACTGTGACATGTTATCTAAGCATTTGGTTCAGATTTGGTTCTGAAGACCCAGGTCTTCCTTCACTGTTAGCCTTCTCAGAAGGAAAAGGACTCAGAAGACCTGTTCTTGGTTGCATCTTGATGTTTGCCACATGAAAATGAAGTCCTTAAAAACATTGGCTTCAGAAACTGGGAAAAACAAGTGATTCCTAGGATATATAATAGATTTCCTTGTTGTATGAGACTCACACAGCAGAAAATACTCATCTGCCTCCTGTGGTCCTCTACAAGACAAGTCTAAAGGTAAAGTTGGGGTTTCAGCAGGCAGAACAGTATGTGCAAAAAGTGCCTGGAATTTGTATTCAAGTGAATGGAAAAAAGTTGTGAGAAAAATATCCTAACTTAATTGAATGATTAACCACAGAGAAGGATATCAAGAGCAGAATTAAAGTATACTGAGATTGGAAATACAAACCGATTGGAAGAAAAGTTTGTCCCTGATGTCAAAATGCATGGGTACAAAGTGGGAAATTATGGAAAGGGAGGATGAGATAAACTTTGCAGTTGTGAGAAAGAAACCGGTGATTCCTGGCAGTTTGACGTGGGGCTGTTCCTACATGGGAAAAGAAGTATAAAAGGCAAGGCAGAGGTATGACCCTAGTTGTGTTGAGTATGAGAGCCATCCATGCTCAAGAAAGATGAATTCAAATTGGATGAACCAGGAAGACATCGCAGGAGAATGCCATGAAGGTGGGACCTACAGCTGAACATCTAACCATTGTCTGTCCAAATTAAGAGAGAAATGTAGACTCCCTGGCATGCCATGGAGGAGAGGAAGCTGCAGAGAGCTATCCATTTGTACTTACTGCTGCCTAGGCCCTTGGGGTTTGTGTGTGCGGGGTCTGCCAGCAGCCCCATGGTGACAGATATGTGGCATCCTGTGTCATCTCGAGGTTTCCCTGCCTGCAGCGGCACTTGGAAGCTCACTGCTTGCACAGACAGCAAATTCTTAACTCTGTAAAGCTATTTGGGTTTTAGAAAGAAAAATGGGTCATGTCCCTGGGTAATCTGGCTTCACTGTGTGAATCTAATCTTTTTACAAAATATTTTCTTTTAAGCATATCAAATCTAAATGGTCAAGATTTCTGAGGAATATATAATATAAACAAACTAATTCATTTGTTCTTGAAAATTTCCTTGCAGATTACAATTTGATTAAAAATGTTAACAGATGTCTTTTGAGAGTTTTCTGGTAATAACAAACAGAAACAGTATGTGGAGTGTCTTTATTTGGCTGTACAGCAGTCTTTATATCCAGGATGAGTTAAATTAAGATAAATTAAATGGACTCTTGTTACGGGAATAAGAACCACAGCTTTAATTTACTCTGCTTGAACAGATTCTTTTTTTTACATAAGCTTATCATACTATACAACTATCTCATCTTTATCACTTGATGAAGCACACCTAGCAAAACCACAGAGACAACAGGAGTACATCAGTGCTCTACAGTTAGGAGCCAAATGTAAAGACTGAAGAACTGTGATTTCCTTTGGCTGTTGCTGTCCCTGCCTGTGTCTCTCTTTCCCCCTACACAAATCAAGAAATCACCAAAGTCTTCATTCTGGTTCCACTGCTGCTGAACTCTGGAAATGGGGTTTCACCTGGAGGCTTTGAGTTTGTTCTCAGCATTTATTCCAATGACTGGGAGGTGTATGTAAAATCTGCTTTCAAAAGTTTGGATTACATGAACACACACTTGACAAGAGAAAGACAGTGGAACAGAGTAGTACCTAGACAGGGACTATTTCACTGAAATCTCCACTACGTAAGCTGTGACTTAGATATCAAATTAGAGAAAAAAAATCCAAACATAGAAATTTCATTAGGGCTTATATACATTAGCAAAAATGCTCACATTTTTCAATAAAACCAAATAGGTCAAACTGGTTAGGAGTTTGTATGCATTTTATTTGAGGCTTTCAGTGAGCATGTAGGGTTTTTTTTCTTATTGGACCATTCAAAAATATAGACAACACAATATATATTCACATATGTGAAGCATGACCTTACCATCAATGAAGGATTTGTAATAGCAAAATTTATATGATCCTTTTGATTCACTTTGGTTAGCTGTGTGCCTCTAATTTCCTACCGAATGTGTTTTCAGCTGGCTTCACCTTTTTGGTTTTTGTATATGTTACCTCAAGAATAACTCTAAAAATATTCCTCTAGACATTTCTGCCATACAGTGCGTCTGGAAGGACAGATTCAGCTATTTGCCTCCCTGAATCAGACTTTCCTGAATCAAACTTTCCTGCAGAAAAGCCAGAAGAAACTGCAGAATACAATGAAATAACCAAAAATGAGAAATGCAGAGACACTGGATTTCCCTTGAAATATCTCTTGTAGTCCTGTAAGATTGTGTTACAGCCTCTGGAAAGGGAAAACAAGAATGGGGTGTAACCGTTTACCATCCCAAAGGCCACATGGTCTCTATTGTACCTGCCGCTTTGGGCAACTATTTACATTATTGACTAATACTCTATCCTTCTTTATAGTAGTTGAGCCTGATAGGGATGTTTAAATTGTTAGGCTGCTGTATCCACTGACCCAACTTCTACCTTAATCCACCTTGACTTTCATCCCTGAGTGGGAAAATAATATATAGCTACCAACCCAAATAAAGAAAGAAACAGTGGGAATAGACATGGTCGGATGTGGATTTACTGGGGAAGCAGAAGAGGCAGAAGGATTTTGTGTCTCACCATCCCCGTGAGCTGATGGCGCACAAGAATCTGAATCACGCAGTGGCAGCTGTGCAGTCTATGTCTCTCCTGCACCATCCCTATTCAGCTCAGCATCCCCCTTTGTATGCATTGTGCTCTGGGCATAGCATTAACTTTTCATGCTGCACTATCTCCTTTCCATGCAGGAGAAGAATACCCAGGAAAGTATTTCATACTCCAGCGCTAGAGCAAAAGAAACTACTTTCTGAGAAAAATGTCCTTTTTTTTATGCCTGAGAATGTAGTGTTCAAGACTAATTCAGTGACATCTAGCAGAGTGGGAGAGTTAGAATGCAAACTCCATGGGAAATGCCAGTATTTCAAAATGTAGGTTTAAATTCTAAGAAAATTCTCCAACAATTTGAATTTGTCTGTAAAATGAAGTTGTAATAAACTGCTTCCAATTATTAGAAAGATTTTGTGCGGAATTTATCTGTTAATTTCACTTTATTTTAGCATATAAAAAAATACAACCGTGATGCAAAAAATAATTGTTTAAATGCAAGTTTCAAGCATTCTGTTATAGCAATGTTAAAACATTCAGCTATGTCCTTATTATAACAGGTTTTAATTTTTTAATTACAGTTCTGTTTGAAACTGACAGACCAGCAGAAAATTTTGTTTTATATAGAACCAACATTTTCCAATGAAAGCCTGTTCTAGTGAAAATTGTTTCAGAACTGGTGACAGCTGTAGTACCCATAGGTTTAGATCTTACATGCCCAGCTCTGGGATCAAGATTCATAATGTTGAGTAAGACACCACAAACCCAGCAGCTGAAAATAGCATTAGGCCCACCTTCTTTAAGGAAAAAAAAAAAAAAAATCAGTGGAGACAAAATAGCATACCTTCTGTGTATACATAGGCTTACATTACTCTGCTGAGTCTTCACTGTAGCCAGGTATCTATTTATTTTTTTCCAAGTAGTTTTCCTTTGAGTGCAATGCAATTGACCTAATTCCCCAGTGGGGTCTAGTTGGATTTTGTTGCTGGAATGACGTGACATTCCTGTATATGCTTGTGCATCATCCAGTTAAACTGACTTTAATTTAGAAAT
>JANHGO010000041.1:1263680-1335391 GCA_024606505.1 Aquila spilogaster | reverse complement strand
CACTCCACTCCACTCCACTCCACTCCACTCCACTCCACTCCACTCCACTCCACTCCACTCCACTCCACTCCACTCCATGTATGGCTGCATCCCACTTCTCTGATGCTGTTTTAAGGATTTTCCTTCTTTGTTCTTCAGTGTCCCTCTGTCAGCTCCTACCAGAATTTCACCATTATGTCTAAATCTCTTCATCCCACTGATTCATCCAGAATCAGGAAAGCCTACTAGTACCGAATCTGATTTCTAATACTGGCAGATGATGGCTTCACTCTGATGCGTGCACAAACATGCTCTGTCTGATGGAGACAGGTGCATTCTCCATCTCTGGATACATCACCTGTAGGACAATGATGAAGCAAACCCACTTTTCCAACTGTTCTTAGGAAGTGAGTTCTGATAGCCAGCGTTAATCCCAAATCAAAAAGAATGAAATTATAATGATATGCTGAAATATGGTAATAACAACTTCTTATTGTTCCTTGGCTGTAGCCTGAACCTGATTACCACTACACATGTTTTTGTTTAGCACCAGTGTGTCACTGGAAACATGGAGAAAACCACATGCAGAGAAACATGACATTGCTTTTGAAAGAATTAGCGCATGATGAAGTTAAACTTAGAAATTATGACAAATGTAATAGAGCAACCCTTTAAGCTGCTCTGACACAGCTCGTGGGTGCATTTATCTTCATCTGCATCTTTGTTGCTTTGGTGATTGTTTTATAGTGAGCAACATCACTGGGAGGACCATTATTGGTTACAATCAGTTCGGTCTTACTGGAGCAGGAGCAGCTTATGAGACATTTTCAGCATCTGTTTACATGTTTCTAGGTATCTGGAGCTGATGTTCAGCCTTTCTTCCTGTCATGCCACTTTCTGCTGGGATCTCCGAGCATAAACAGTTGAAATATTTTTGGCTCTGACCGGTGCAGGTGCACTAAATTCTCCATTGGTTCCTGCGGTGTAGTGGTGGAGCTCACATCACTTTTTCCTCTTAAAATTTACTTTCTAGATGTTTCCTTACAGAGCCACTTCCAAAAGACATCTTTTACCACGTGTCCTCTTTGTTGTAGCTAAGCATTTGTGCATTTGTTACAGAGGAATTCACTACATGGTCTCGTTACAGGGGTAATTTGTGCTGCCTATAGATTTGTTGCCACGTTTCTTTCTCTGAACAAGTTTTTCATTACTCACACAGCACCTTCAGTGATCCTGGACTAGATATTTTTTTTCCCTGATACTACTTTGCATCTTTTAAGAATGTTCTTGTAATAGGCCGTTTTCAGTACTGAATGCCCTTCCTTGGTAATTTTACAAGGGCATTTTTTTTGTTAAAAGCCAGGATAATCTGTCATTTAAAGAGCCACATTCACAGGATTGGCATCTTAGTTGTAAGCCAGCAAAAAACTTATTTCCTGTTTAATCCTTGTACTTTGCTTTTATCCCAAGCAGATACATGTATAAGTGAGAATAATCTGCTTAGAAATGAAAATCTTCCAAGTTCTTCATTCTTCAGAGCTTCCCTCTTCATTGCAGCTCCACTGGGCACACCGGACAGAGTTTTCCAGCCAGGCAGTGCTGAGTGCAGGTGAAAGATCTGCTTGGATTTGTAGTTTACTCGTCTCTCTGGCTTTCCTATAATGTTCAGCTTGCTGTTTGAATCCTTTCCAGGCATGTGTTTCTCTGTATAGTTAGGATTGGTGAGAATATCCTTATACAGGCTCCCTGGTATCCATTTGAAACTTTCTGGCACTCTGTGTTGTACTTCTGGCATCACTTAAAATTTTCTTAATAAGCACAACTAGTTTCAAAGTAAAACTATTGTTAGAACCTGAAAATACATGCAGGAATGAAGTAAGACAATGTCCTGAATTTTGCTAGGGGTAACCAGGGAGAGGACTGTTGAGCTCATTGTTTCCATTGCAGTTCCTTTAAAAAAAACAAGGGAATAGCTCTCATCAAGAGTTTTTCTCCTTAAAACTTCTGCGGGTTCAGACTCAAAGTGCTTGTGCTCTGGGCCAGCAATCACAGTGGACCTTGCTCAACTTGAGGGGCAAAAGATGATGTAAACCTGTTAGATCCGCTTATCTTCACTTTTGGGTCTCAAAAACTACAGCCATGAAGTCATAGGATGTGGTCTTCCTGTCTGTAAGTTCCTGCTGAAGTGTTTCACTGACAGCTTGGTTTGTCACAATGATGGAAACAGTAGTGTGTGATAAATCCGAAGGGGCTGACAGTGATTTTGAACTTTGAAACTATCTTATTGGAAATAAGGCACGTTCAGAAATGACAATATCATCTCTCCCAGACAGTCTTCCCAGCCCTTCTGAGTGCCTGGCCATGTTTGCTCTCCATACACAAAAGAATTTGAGAGACACATAACTGCCTGTCCCCATTGCTTCTTTCTACTCTTCAGTTTAATAATAAAAAAAAAAACAGAGAAAGAAATTACTACAATCCAAGCCCGGGATCATTTCTAGGAACAAGGAAAATATGAGCTTAAAAAGGTTCAGCTTGGAAAAATTAGATGTGAGGGAAAAGACAGTGAAAATGACGTTACTTTGCAAACATTAATATTAATATGAATGCCATGGTTGAGAGCCAGGAAAAAAAAACAAAACAGGCAAACAAACCCTAATATTATATATTTACCACTTCCACTGCAGAGAACTAAAGAGAAGCATTTGCGAGGAGCAGTTCAGCAGCTTGTAGAGTCTGTTTTGTATTAGTGAGCACCTGGTTGCTCCAGTCTGCCGTGTTTTCTTATTGCACAGCTGTTTATATATTTCATCTGGAGCAAAACTCAATTTTAAAGAAGGGAATTGGACTTCATTCAATACTGATGCCCCCAGTTCACCCAGATGTATCTAAACAATTTGCTATTGATACTGTCATGTAGCATATATAAAACTATCTTGTGTCCCTTAAGGAAAAAACTGTCACTGACTTCAGGACTTGGCATAATCTGCTCTGATCTGTCCTCACAGCACTGGCCCAAAAGAGACTTCTTCATAACATTAATTCTACCTCAGGGAACTCTTGCTACTGAGCTTTTGTGAATGGGTTGATTTTGAGACTGGTGAATTCTGGCACGTGAGACACTACTTTGCTGCAGATAGCTTGAGAACATCCGCAAGCATGCCCAGAGCCAGTGCATCTTCCCAGGAAAGCTGCAGTCCCATGACAAATTCTGGCATGACTCTGTCATCAGGACTCTGTATTGGTGGTGTTGGTATGGAAACATTCCCCACGGTTCTTTCACGGTCATATTTTAGATGAGACAGATAACTTTCAGGAACGGGTAATTCCCAGAATTATCTGTTAGGTTGTTTGTGGAAAACATAAATCTGAAAAGACTTATCAGAAATACGAAAAAGAAATGGGTCTACTCAATTGATCCTCCATATTATGCCTTGTGTTTTAGGTATATCTGAGGACAGCAGAAAGTGACTCAGTGTAACTTAGTGTATTTAGTGTACTCAGTGTAACTTAGTGTATTTAGTCTTCTTGTTGGCTTTGGATATGCTGAGTTAAGCAGCAACTTTCTATCTTGCTCTGAAATTTGTACAGATACTAGCAGATCAGTTTATGCAAAGTAAGTTGTTATGCTGAGTTTCAAAGGACGTGGAAGAAGATGATTAATTCTGCAGTTTTAGGATTAATACACATTGCATTGTCCATTTATTTATTTATGCATTTATGTATTTTTAACTGAAGAAAACTACAGATGTCAATGCGAGGCTCACATTTGCCTTTTCTGTAGAAACAAAAACTTTCATCCAATCCTAAATTCTTCTTTCACTTCTTCCAGTGCATTCTATAGGCCTACTTTTAAAACACACGTATAATTTGAATAATGTACACTGTACAGTACAGGTACTGTACTCTTCATCAGTTTTATTAGTTATCTTTTTTCTTTAAGAACATCTGCTGCCTGGGGTAACAGAGGAAGTACTGGTTTGGCTCCAGACTGAAGAGATGAAGAATGTCACACCTCTGCTCAGAATAACTGTGGCCTATTTTTCCTTCCATGTCTGCATGTTCATCTCCCCAGTAATATGCAAACAGGAACAGGAACATGAAACTTAAGAACTGAATTGCTCTGAACTTTGAGCCAACTAAACCGCATTTTTTTATTGTCTCTTTTTCATCTCCAAGAGAATTTTGCAACCCAGGGAACTGAAATGACAATCAACTGATTTCTGATATGCCCGTAACAGCTAACCAGAAGCACACACAAACACTTCTTGTAATTCTTGTATTTTAATAATAATTATGCTAATAATTATTTATTATTTCATTATAAGTATTCATAATTATTTTACAATTATTTATTATCCCAGTAATAAAGATGATATTGATGCTCTTGAAAAAAAATACTAGTTTGAGCCCCAGTCAGTAGTCTCCTTTTTTTTTGTGGCTCCTACCTGAATGTGCTACGAGTTTGTATTTGAACCCTGAGTCTGGGGGCTGGGTAGCTGAATCTGCATGCATTAGAGGTGATCCAAGTGAACAAAACACTATAACAGAGCTACCCCATGGAAGTGATGCCAGACTAGAGTGTGGAACACACCGAGTACTACTGCTCTTATGTCTGTCTGTCCTGGAGCAGAATTGGTGGGTTTGGTCACAGACCCTCTCTTAGAAGAAGACAGTTCTAATGGACTGAGCCACTAGACTCTGGCCAGCAGAGAGAAAAGCAGCATCACTAGACTCTCTGGGTCTCCCGGGATTTGTTCCTTCTTGGCATAAACAAGCTGCTTTGCAATTGCAACAAAGAAGGGCTCCACCTGGGCAGTCCTGTGGAGAAAGATGTAAAGACCAGAGCAAGACTGCTGTCTGCCTTTTTCTCTGTGGCATGATGGGAATCCTGACCTATACTGGTGAATTTAGCCCCAACTTCAATTATCCCATTCTTTTTTTGAAAGACATTTAAAGAATAAATCTATTATCAGACATAGGCAGCATGGTTTCAATAAGGAAAAGTCCTCTCTTAGCAATCTGATCTCCTTCTATGATAAGGTCGCCCACTCGGTGGACGTAAGGAAGGCAGCAGACATAATCTTTCTGGGTTTTAGCCAGATCTTCGCTACTGTCCCTTGTGGCATCCTTCTGGACAAACTGTCCAACTGTGAGATGAACAGGTTCATGCTATGCTAGGAGATGCATTGGTTGAACAGCAGATCTCAATGAGTCATTGTGGGTGGGGGTACATCTGGCTGGCAACCAGTCACTGGTCATGTACCCCAGGGCTCAGTTCTAGGACCAGCCCTGTTCAACATTTTTATCAGTGATCAGATGTAGGAGCATAAAGCACCCTTAGCAAGTTTGTTGATGATACTAAACTGGGAGGTGCTATTGACTCTGAAGGGACGAGAGGCCTTGCAGAGGAGTCTAGATATATTGGAACACTGTGCAGTCATCCACAACATGAAGTTCAACACAGGAAAATGCTGAGCTCTGCACCTGGGATGGAGTAATGCCGAACATAGGCATAGACTGGGAGCTGAGTGTCTTGGGAGCAGCTCTGCAGAAAGGGACCTGGGGGTGCTGATGAGAGCAGGCTCAGCATGAGCCAGCAGCATGCTTGGATAGCCAAGAGGGCAAACTGCATTTTGGGATGCAGTAAATGCAGCACAGCCAGCCGGTCAGAAGAGGTGTTTCTTCTCCTATATTTTAGCATGAGTGCAGCCTCATCTTGAATACTGTATGCAGTTCTCATCTCCACAGTCTAAAAAGGATGTTAAGGTTCTTGAATGCTTCCAGAGGAGGGCAACAAAGCTGGCAGCAGGACTGGAGCCGTGTCCTGTGAGGAGAGGCTGAGGACACTTGGGCTGCCCAGCCTGGGAAGGAGGAAGCCGAGAGGTGACCTCAATACCCTCTGCCAATCTATGAGGAGGGGAAGCAGAAGGAAGTCCCAGGCACTTCTCTCTGTTAAACAATGATGGGATGCATGGGAATGGCAAAAAGCTGTGCTAGGGGAGGTTCAGACCGGACATTAGGAAGAATATCTTTACACAGGAGGTGTTCAAACACTGAGACAGGCTTCCTAGTGAGCTGATTAATGCCCTGACTGGCAAGAGGCTCCAGTCGTGCAGGAAGTCCTGGATGGAGCAGGGCACTACAGCTGCTCAGAGAAGCTCCTGCCAGTGCATGGAAGCACTTGCCAGGAGCTTAACACCCCAAATTCCTTCCCTGCCCAGGAGGACCTTCTGGCAGTGGGCCATTCCCAGGCTGCTCTGGGTAGAGATGGGAGTGGAGGGGTATCTCTCAGAGCATACTGTGTGCAGAGCTGTCAGCAGTGGCAGCCACCCCTACAAGCCTGCGGGAAAACTGTCATTCAGCATCTAGGGAAAACATCCTTGACTTGTGAAGGTGTTTTCATCTTGGGGCATAACGTTGCTGGCAAAGGCTGTGGTGCAAGGTCTGCACTTCAGCCTCCGCCAGCGCTCACCTTCTCCCCCTGTCTTCCCAGCGCAGCCATTTAGGGAGTTACAGGACTACTTTGAACACATGGCTCAGTTACACCCTCACCCTATACTTGTTAGCTTCAGCTGGTCAGATTATTCCCTTGGTTCTGTCTTTTCCTGCCCTCACTTATGAACAAAGAAAGCAGTTACTCTTTAAAATGTTACCAGTGATTCAGGCTTTAGGAAATCCTCCTATCCAGTTAAAGTAAATCAGTTCTTTCCTATGTAACTTTTGTCTTCCAGGGCTCGTCTTCTGTGTGGCAATGTTCTGTAAAAGTCAGCAGGCTCCTGCAGAGGAGCAGATCTATCCTTTGGGCACTTTGCAGGCAGCAAATAATGGCCAAAAGGAGGAATGTGGTGACCTTGGCAATATCATAGCTATTTGCACAGCATGCATCCTAATAAGGACTTAATAAGTTCTGTCATCCCAAACTACTTTGTGCTCAGACAGTCTGGATGTCCATGGCATGTTTTGGCCACAAGCCAGATAATCCATCTGCTGACACCAGAGAAAAATGTTTTTACTCTTTTTCTATATCTGGGACATTTGCAGCTCTTCATTTAGATGTCACATTTAGTTATCAAACAATGTTAGAGTTAAAACACACAGTTTTCTGTGTAGCTTTACCAGCTGAGATGAAGGAAAATTAGTTTAGTCAAAAAAATTGCTGAATGTAGCTAATTGTGCTTCTTTCCACTATCAGGTCCAAGACAAAAATCCATATTTCCTATGCTTTTATCTAGTGAGTGTAAGACTATATACAATAGAGGGCTCTGAGGAGTGGTTGTTGTACTATCTCAGAAAGGAAGAACACACTTTAGTGAGAAGGAATATCACTATTACTTATCTCTATGTATAGTTGAAGTATGCAATGGGATATTAATGGAATTTCCATGCTGGTTAAATCCCACCATAGCTTTCGTAAGGTAGTATCAAGTGCAATGAATTACAGAGGTAATCCATGTGCTATTTTAAAGTAGTTTATGACATTCTCACAACCTGATCTAGGATGTGATCTAGCAGTTGGCAACCCTGTCTGCAGCAGGGGAGCTGGAACTTGGTGATCCCAAACCAATATGATTGCTATGATTAAAATAAACAGAACAAGAGATGCACATCAGTGCATGAAGTGGATTAGCATCAGTAGCCTGCAGAGATACATTAACATTTCTTCATATGTTCAAAGAGTTGGTGCACAGTTATTCTTACTGTCACACAGCATACTTGTGCTGAACTGCAACAGGAAGTAAGATGTCTCCTAGTAAAGCAGCTTTGCTGGAAAGGAAGAAGAACCGGATGGATTGGAGAGGACAAGGTGTTTTAAATGGTCAGGAATTATAAGACAGTTTGCAACACACTGCTGCAAAGTGAATGAAAATTGACGTGTTCTTGTCACAAAAAATCCAGTCACAACTTTTTTTTTACCACATTCTTCTTTTGCATCTTAATAAGAGGCTGATTTCAAAGGGTGAAATCACGATCTGACTATAGCTGAAAATGAAATGCTCAATTTCTTCCATGCATGGACATTGCTGGACATGTCCAGTTTCTGCTTTTTCAGAAAAGAATGTTTCAGTCATCTTTGTAAATCATTAAGTATCTTCCAAATTCACACCCCAGAACCTGCAAATCCAGCCGTCACGGGGCGTCTGAAAACAGAGGAGACAAAATCATTAGTGGTTTTAAACGAACATGGCATTTTTTTTTTGGATAATCTCCATTTGGTATATTCCATATGGAGAAAAAGAATGCACACAGCACTCGAAGACAGCATAACTGTTGCTTAACATAATCTCATGTGTCTAAGCATTTCTTTGTTTATTCTAATAGTCAATTTAATATTTACAGAAATTACTTCTTTTCCCCCCTTGGGCAAGAAACGCTTGCAATTTCAACACTGAGTTGTTTAACTTCTTAATGACAACCGCAGTTTGTTTTTGAAAATACTTATTGTACTAATCAACAAGCCATTAATCTTCCCATTCCAATATCTTTCCAAGAAGTGTTGTTTGCAGAAGATGAGCAAAACTGCCCTTGTAAGGGGGTAAGGAACGTTGCTGGCCCAGGTGAAACAGCTATTGGATTGAATGTCCTTTTTTACTGCTTAAACCCTGGCTGCGGCTGCTGCACTGCACCAACCTCCTCCAGTGGACTCTAATCTCTGCAAAAAAGTGAGAGTTAATGGAAAGCATGGCAGGTAGCTCAGCTCACACGTTTTACAAATAAAATGAGCCTTTTTTTTTAATACTGAAGATGAGGAGTGGAAAGAAGGTGAAAGAAGTTGAAAACATGTTTGTTTCCTGCACCAGAGAATGCAGGTTGTTTCTTTGCTATAATTGATGAGCCAGTTTATTTAGGTCTCTCCTGACATATGACACAAAATCATTGTCGAGATATAGCAAGAAATAGCAAGACTGTATTAAAGAGAAGCTAATAAAACAATACCTTTTTTTCTTTTTTGTCTCTGTAATCACACAGGAAAGAAATGAAAATGAAAAACAATCTAGTTTGTTTGCATGGAAACTCCCTATATGTTCTTGATTACCTTGTGTTGACAGCCCTTTGGATTATACTGCTTCTGATGCCAATTTGCACTGAAATTGCAGGCAGAATTTACGAGGTACTGTCACATTTCTAAGCTGCGGGTTTCATACATTTTCATGATGAGCACTGTGTTTTGACAGAAACATTGCCTCTTGGAGAAACTCCCTTCCCTTTCCGAATCTTATGTCGCCGATGAAAAGTACAGCTCACAGCTTTTGGTACAGTCATAAATCAATATTATATTACTCATTGTTTCACTAAAGGGTCCAATTTATTTTCTTCCCTTCACACATTTTTTTTTTCTGTCTTTTTGCCTTCCAAAGCAAATTTCTGCATTAGCTGATTCTCTCTATGATCATTGTCCCCCTTGCCCATGTACACTTTTCCTTAGGTCTCCTCACTTGGATATGTTGTGACTCTTCTCTATCTCTACCATGTTGTCCAGACACTCATGTGCATTACTTCTGGGCATTGCAGTTACGCTGGTGGCAGTGAGTTACTGAGATAGTAACTCAGAAAATTATAACACTAGATCCAGTACTAGCTTGCAAGTGACATCTGAAATAATACTCTCAAGCAAATGCTTTAGTTCACATGTTGCTTGTGGATGAAAGTTACGATCTTTGAAACAGGACTTCCTGCCCACTAACTATGTTTAAACCAGAGTTTTGCTGGAACCCTTCAGCAGCTTCTGCCCCTCCACTGATTAGAGCATTCAGGCTCATTCTTGGAGGATTGTTTCATCAGGCCCTTACAATTAGATATGTAAGCCAGGGATGTAAGGCAAAGAGCTGAGCTTTCAAACACGTTTAATACTGTACTGGGTACAAGTACAGTCTGAAAAACTCTCCACTTTGGGTAGAGGTCCCCATCTTATAAACACTGAATTTATTTTCCTACTTGCTACCATGTTTAAAAACATTTATTAGTATGCCTTCAGCCTGGACCCTTGGCATAGCACTGACTTCTGGATATTGACTTTATTCTAATAATATTCTTCACTCCTATTCCCTCTGGATCTCAAATCAGAGTCTCATAGCTGGAAAATCTTGCACACTTGTACAAGTGCTTTATTGCATAAGGCAATACTCATATGCTTAATAGCTAAGTCAGGAATTCGAGTAACCATGGTGTTTTCTGAAAGCTTGTAATTCAAATGAGGAAATGTCAAACTGATTTGCATTTTCTATAGAACCAATGTAATCCAGGATTAAGTAAAATCAGTTTAGTAAAATTTTTAATGCCTGCTGGCTTAAATGTTTTTACATAGTATTTATGGTTGACTGATTCCTATAAATGAACATTTCAAGTCTATTTACAAAATATAAAAGCTTTGTATGCATCCTGATTAATGCATAAAACGTTATCGCATAAATCCACTTCGTTTTATATATAATGACACGAAAAAAAAGGACTTAAAGATCAAAGAGTGCTATGAAAGCAGTCTTAGCCTTACAAATGAAAAGTTCTAGAGATCCAGCCTTGACAGATACAGATAATTTGTTTGAGATCTATATATTGAGAGAAAAGTTACCTGTAAGGCCATGAAAGAGGTGTTAAGGTGTCTGACTTTCATCTGCTAGATGACAAAGTTTCTTGCACTTTCATAGAAGTTTCATGTGGAAGCTACATTGTATTACTGCTGTTAATATCAGGTTTTGCCTTTTTTTTGAGGGAAAGTTTTGGGGAAATTTTCGCTGTGGTCTCACTACTTTTCTCATGAAGCAGCTACTAATACTCTAGGTGCAAAACCCATCTCCCTTCTAGTATCTAAAAGTGCCATAACCAAGCTGTGGAAGGGGAAAGGAAAACAAAAAGAGAAAGAAAAGGAGTCAGTGAAATCAACTGAAATGTATTATTAGAAAAATACAGACAATAAGGTACAGATGAATTATTTACATGAAATCACAGAATTTTCTATTGGGTGGGAAAGAATTGCTTCAAATCTAAGTTTTCCTGAAAGCAGTGAAACTGTGAACTGCTGTCAAGAAGCTTTTCCTGGGACAATATCCGTAGAAGACACGAACAAATTGATAAACCCAGCCCAGGAAAATTCTCACTGAAGCAATAGCCAAACTGATAGAGAGAACAGCAATGTGACCAACTTCAGACCAGAAGGCTTCCTAGGGAATGTAAAAAGCCATGGATATTTTGGTGAATTTGAGTCTTTGAAAAATGAAGGGATGAGGAAAACGAGAAGCAGGGAACAAAGAATAAGAAACACAAGAGAACACTGAGAAGAAGCTTGGTGAGGGGATTTCAGGGCCCGCTTCTTTTTTTTCCCCCAAATAAAACTCTGCAACAAAGATAGCTGAATCAATTTTTGGTTTATCTTAGCATAAATGTTCAGGGAGACCAAACAGTGGATGTGAGCATGGTGAGGCCGTGGATGGTGTATTTCAGCAGTGGTGATGATAGCGATGTGAAAGACAAGCCATGTTCTGGATGGCCATGAAGATGTTTATGAGCATGGCATTCAGGCTCTTGTTCATCACTAGTAAAAGTGCACAGCTAATTGTGATGAGTATACTGAAAAACAGTGTTTTGTATGTGAGAATTAGCTCTATCCAATAGTGTTGTTGTGCTCTTTGTACCTGTTGTAGTTTTCATGGAAAGAAAAAAGAGGCATTACCTTCAGAACAAACTGCATTAAGGAGCATACTGGTGCCATGCTGGTGAAAAGCAGGTATTGGGCTTTAGCAATTATGCCATTTCAGTTGAACTGACCTAGATTTTCTCCCTCTCTCTCTTTTTTTTTTTTTCCCATGAATTAGTCACTGTAGTCTAATGGTGTGTTTTCTTTCTTGTGCAAAAGATTCCTGATTCAAGTAAATGGTATCTGATAACTTATTCTAAGATATATCACAGCATCACAATGTCTAGGACATCCAGGTATGAAACCTTAGGGAAAGCTGTCAGGGGAAAATTAAATCCCTGCTCCCTGAAGCCTTGTTTAATTCTAAGAGGACAGGTTTTCTCTTGAACAATTAAAAGAGAATTCCCTCTCAAATATCAAATATTAATTCCTTCTCCAAAGAACATTCTTAATATATTCATTCCTCCCCCTTTTTTTTGCTTATCTTCTATGTATCTTCTACATTCAATCTGCAGTAATAACACCAGTTTGAGGAGGAGACCTTCGGGAGGCCCAAAAGAAAGAGGGGAATTGGTCAGACAAGTTTTATCAAATTGCCACTGAAAACAGGAGTCTTTCCATTAACTGCACCTAGAGAGATAAAACTGTCTTCACACCGATAGAAAATGTTCCTTAAACAGTAAATATTAATTACATATGTGATTAATTGTCTTCACCAGAACCTCTTCTGAGGTTTTTCAAAACTCAAGTGAAGAAATCTTGTTTCAGTGTTTACTTCACTGAAGAGGTTCACGTTACTGTACCAAGAAGGCAGGTTTTGGTATTCTGGATCTCTCAGAGCTTCTTAAAATTATGTAGTTCTTGGCAGTGTATTTTTCATCCCAAGTTAAATGTATGGTATTTTTAAATTAAATTATTATGGAAACTGAAAATAATAAGTTTCCAATACACTTACCCAAAGAGGCAAAAAATGTGATATTTTAAAAGGAATGCAAGCAGAATTTGGCTCTGATACATAAAGTGCAGCTTATAACATTCCTCGGGTATTATTTCATCCAGCATACAGCAGCAAATCAGCTTTTTAATTGAAATGGCTTTTCTGAAATTACCAAGAGATCCGAAAATAGAGGAGCTTCCAAACACATTGATTTAACTTCTGGAGAGTCCTTCACTGGGTCATTACTGCCAGGAACAAGATGCTATTGTGTTGATCTGGAGTCATGGCAGGAAAACACAACAAAGATGAAATCAAAGGTCTGTGTCACACATGTTGGCTGAAAAGCGTTTGGGCGGTTAGGAAGGGGATACTTTTCTCTCCTGCTTTTCACACTGCCTCTTGCCCACGTGGTCCCATATTCACTCGGTGAATGGATTTAAGAAATATTTTACACCTTTCTGTGAAAGAAACACAGCGTATGCAACATTCTGTTTTATTGAAATCAACATTAGAGGAAGTTGGAGCGTCACTGTTATGTTACGTATTTCAGCAGAAAGTTAGCTAAAACCATAATGACTTAATCTCAGCCTCTGTGAGCTTCCCCAGAGACATGCTTGGATGTTGACAACTGAAAAATTATCATTATTAATTTAGGGGCTTAAAAATGAAATTTAACATAAGGTCTGGGCTAGTTGTGTGAACTTTAACTTAGAAATGGCGTATCTAAAAGTACCTGACATTTTCATGGTAATGCTTTTGCAAATCAGGCTGCTTTTTCAATATCTCAGATCAGGTGTATGATTCTTGGCCTTACTTGAAAAGTGTTATGACCCCACCTCCCTCAGAATTCCACATAAAAATAGTTGAAATCAGACGGATTCTTCCATCCTGTGGTTGATAACAATAACTGAGATGGTGTTATTGTATAACATCCATGTGGTCTACTCCTAAAAGTACCCATACAGTAGAGCCCTGAACATTGTGGGCTTGTCAAAGGTGCATTTGTGCTGCAGCTCACAGGTGGGGACACAGATGAGGCCCCTGAACTCTGCACACCTGATCTGCATGTGGATCTGAGGCAATAAGTAATTCTGCATGGCTTCCATAACTTTATGATAGGCTATTTAATAGGGCTTCTTTCAACCCACTATCATACTGTGCAATGCTCCCCTAGCTACAGGGCAATGTGACAGTCCTCTGTACTGGGAACCTGTATATCAGCTCTTCCTGGTGTCTCATTGCAGAAATAGCTACCAACCTGCCAGCTGGTGTCTGCTGCTTCAGGAGAGGTGTTCTAGGAGAAGGTGGTGGAGCAATGGAGTATTGCAGAGACCACAAGGTCTTGACACAGTTCTGACAGCATATGGATTTTGGCATGCAAGGACTCTGATGAAGCCTACCTGCTCTGCTACAGGGACTGACATCTGATTTCAGAGGGAAACCTTATCATCTGGAACAAAACACAAAGTTAAGGACTCTTAGCAAAACAATAGCCAGGATCATACTTCAAACTCCTCCAGATCAATACCTGTTCAGAGTAATTGTTCTCTTTCAAACCCTTTTCTACTTGTTCTGAATAGGGGGAGGAACTCAAAGCAATTTGAACTGTGGTACAAAATTTTAAAATAAATGAGGTGTTCTGAATATTGAATTCACTTTAACAGTTCTGTTTTTCTCAACATAACCGTATACACGCAAATATCTCACTTCCCTCAAAACCAAATCACCTACTGGATTAGGAAACTAATTAATTTGAAGTTTTCATCACTCTTAACCACTGAGACAAGAGGTATGAAGTCTTCACAATGTTCTTCTCTTACTTTTGCAATATTCCTCCTACACTCTTGATCAGAAAAGTAAAAAAAGAAAGCAAAAGAAAAGAACAAAAGCAAAACGAGAGCTTTCTCACATTTGTTAGTTCTTTGGAAACCACTTTGACGATTTAATTAAAAACAAAGCTGAAAGAGTCTTCACACTGAAATCTTCTGTGGAAAAACTGAAACTTTCTATTTTGAAATTGTTACAGAAAATGCACTTTAACTGAAACCAAAGCAAATTCCTTTTTCTTTTTTCAAGTTGCTGAATCTCGACGTTCTTCTATAAAAAATGTGTCTGAAAAAATTTGCTTGACCTTATTTCTGAAACCTCAGCCAGTACATTTCTAAAGCAACAAGCTCAAATGCTCTGGCTATTGCCGTTCTTATAGCAGAGCAGTATGTAGCAGCATTTTTAGCACTCAATCTTGAATGCAGTATGATAAACTGTGAGTTTAAGCCTCTTTCAATTTTTACTTGCTGACACAAGACTCACTATAATCCACTGACAAAAATGGGTCTATGTAGGAAAAATATATTTGGCTTCACAGCAGTTTCTAAATCCTCAGTAACTGTGGTTTGTCAGGTTTGCCAGTCAGAAAACAAAGCAATAAGGAAAACACAGATCATAAGAGTGTAAGGGATCCGTGATTCGCTGGTCCGTGTGCTCGGCTACCACTGGCCATCATACGGCCTAAGCTGTAAATACAGCAATTAAATATATCAAAACTCATCTTTAAGCCTGTTGGTTTTGAATGTACTTGATTTTCTAATGTACTGGTTTTAAATATTCAGTAGAATTGTTTGTTCACTATGGTGCTATTTAAGTAGCATAAAATCAGGCACTAATGCATGCTAAGTCTGAAAGTCCAGACAGATAACATTTAGTTTGTGTAGAATCTCTCACTTTCTGAGCATTTGTTGCATAGTTTGTTTTTATGATCTAGTGGAAAGCTTACTGGAGTAGGTGAAAGAAGAAACCTGTGATTAGGATATGTAAGACAATATACAACTGGTTTCTACTTAATTTGGTTTATCTAAGAAAATGGACGAACAGTTTTTGGCTCCAAATGAAAGAGCAGGTACCTTCTAGGAGGTAAATCATATGGAGGATTGTTTTATTGTTCATTAACAAAGCAATTCTCTCAGAAAAAAATCAATGACTATAGGATAAACATTTTTTTGAAGACAAATATATCAGAAAATCAAATTTTTATGTAATCATCATTTGATTAAGTGTGATAAACAACATGAGGTCAAAGAGACACTTGCTAGCAAGTGAGACTGAGTTCTGAGAAAAGGTATAAAGAAGTCATAAGAAGAGATTCCTTCAAGTCTCATAGCGGAGTTAGTAGGAATATTTCCATTTAAGCTTAATGTGTAGATCGTTTGCATTGCTTGGTAACCTGATTTGAGTTTTCTACTTTGTGGTACTTCTCTCTGTTTTACAACAGTTCCAGCAATCCTATGAGCCGATAATGAATTGCTAAGATCACAGTAAAAGCATCCAGTGTCACTGATTGGAGTAGAAGAGGGCACATTCCTCCTTGCTGTCCTTCCAAACCTACTGTCAACTAGTTAGATCCAATGTTGAACCTACCAACACTCTACCTACCTAACTTCCTGTAGCAACAGATTACAGAAGATCACCATTTTCTGAATAATGAAGTATTCCTGCTATTCATTTTAAACAGATCTCCTGTAAATTTTAGTGATTGCAACCTAGTTGTGGAAATGTGGGATTTGGTGAAAACAACCCTGCATACACCTTACCCACTGGCTCTGATTCTGCAATGAGTGTGCTATAGAGGTATAAAATAAATCTGAGAAGTGAAAGAGCAGACACTTCACCCCAACTACAGCAAAAACAATACCTACTGTTTTTCTCCTTGCTTTGTGAGATGGAACGTTCAATGCAGGGTCAGATGACCACCCAGAAATGGAGCAAGGGAGAGGCTGGGAGTCAGAAGGATGCACTGGACCACTGCCACCAGCAGTTAGTTTCAGGTTCCTAAAGTGTAAGTCTTCTGTATTTGTCGTAAGCAAGCAGCAAACCCTTATGAAATATTTGCATAGAAATGTGCTAGATGTTGCTAGACAGCTGAACAGGATTTTACTGCTTCAGACAGCTACAACTGAGAAGATCATTGAAGAGTTTATGACTGGAGGCACCCTCAGCTGTAGTGACCATGCC
Organism: Aquila spilogaster; assembly: GCA_024606505.1. Taxonomy (NCBI): domain Eukaryota; kingdom Metazoa; phylum Chordata; class Aves; order Accipitriformes; family Accipitridae; genus Aquila; species Aquila spilogaster. The sequence goes on along the minus strand of JANHGO010000041.1, from coordinate 1,318,835 downwards.
CTGGTTTGAGTTTGGGACCTCAAGGAATACGAGCAAACAACAATGTCAGGACTCTGAACTTCAGGAGAGCGAACTTCATATAACTGCTGATTGTGATAGGACAAGGGGAAATGTTTTAAACTAAAAGAGGGAAGATTTAGAATAGATTTTAGGGGGAAATTTGTTCACTCAGAGGGTAGTGAGGCTGCCCAGAGGAGTTGTAGATGCCCCATCCCTGGAGGTGTTCAAGGCCATGTGGAAAAGGGCCCTGGGCAACCTGTTCTGGTGCCTGATTTAGTGGTTGGCGACCCTGCCCATGCAGGCCTGTTGGAACTAGATAATCTTTGAGGCCCCTTCTAACCCAAGCCATTCTATGATTCTACAACCCTTTTTTTTTAAAAAAAAAAAAAAAAAGAAAAAGAAAAATCTTGCTTAAAAAATACAATTAAGAGGTACCATAGCTTTTAGGAAATCACTGCAGTATTTCATTTGATCTCAAAAATAGCAGATGAACTTTGTCATCTAGCTGTAAAATCATCTATTATCAAGCTTCTATTCTCTTTGTAAATAATTATCACCTTTGAATGAGCAGCAGTATGCCTTTGAATTACCTGCTTTATTTATTGTGTCTTAGAATCTCAGACACGTTTTTCATCCCTGTCATGCAGTGGTTTCTGAATAAGGTTTTCACAGTGACCACCAAGTCATTCTCAGGGGTTTATTCCAAGGATAAATTGCTCTATCACAGACGTCTGACCTCAAATTAGGTGATATTTGAAAAACATATTCTTATTTCACTTGAAATGGGAAAAATAACTCTAGATTATTATGAATTATACCTCTTATATTTCTGTTATTTGCAATCTCTAGCAGTTAGAGTGTAAGATTTTAATTTCATTAATAGGAAAGTCAATGACTGATCCTTACAGGACATCATTTGAATAATATCTGTGTAATGTACGTTTTCCTAACATCTGTTGGCAACTACTTTTTGAAACCTGTCACTAAGGTACTAAGCCCGTAATATGTCTAATTGTTTTCTTAGCTAGAATTCTTCTTTTTATCTTAAGATTTTAAGACTAACATTTCCTTCAGATATCTAAAATGTAAAAGTTCACCACGATTTATAGTCTTACATAAGTAAGTCCACTCTATGTAGACTTATATAGAGAAATACATCTTAGCTAGAATAATATTACTGGACTATAGTACCAGTGAGATCTGAAATCAGAATTGCAGCTAGCCAGAACTTGTAGGCTTAGAAAATTATGTAAGTTATACACCAGCGCTGAATGTTTTTAGGTCAGGAAAGAAGCAAGAGAAGAAAATATATTCTTAACATTTTTGTTTAAGAAATCCCAGCAGAATAACAGCTGAAAATACTTTCATATTCCTCAAACATTTAAGTGACTAATTAAGAACATTTTTCAAATAATCAGTAGTGTTCTTTTTTTTTTTAAGTTAGTACCGATCCATGGATATTCTAATTTTTAAATGACTTGGCTGCACTATGATGATATGTTTTTCTCTGGAAAAGAAATACAGCCAAATTACTGCCAAGTGAAAAACACAGAGCAAATATGTGAATTACAGTATCTTTTACTGAAGGAGTGCTTTTGTCAATAAGCATTAACATTTGTACTCCTTGAAAACAGATGTTTAAATGCTCTCATGCTTGACTCAGTCTTTTGGCCTTTCAGGACAGACAAACCATGTATTGTTGTCTTTTCACTGACATCTTAGTAATAAGTCTAAGTCATCAGAGCCTCTGTGAATACCAAAGGAGAATGGGTTTGTTCTATACCCTTGCACAAAACAGCTTTTCTTTTTGTGCCCTGATTATTTATCCACTTGCCTCTCCTTTGAGAGAACTTCATTTTGTGCTGCTTCATATATTTAGTCTTGAAGAGTATAATCTGTAGAGCTCTTGAAGATTAGCAAAAAAATCTTTTTTGATTTTCACATAAACCACTCCAAACCTCAAAAATTTGCCTGGAAGAAAAAAGTAATACACTGATTTTCTTGAATTGCTACTGTGGTGCTTCATCACACTTGGTTTTTGGCTGTCCTAGGAACCTCTTTGCATTTCTGTGCCCAGTACTGGGCTCGGAAACTTCATAACCAGTCACAAACCATTGCCTTTGACTAAACTGATTAAGTGCTATAGATTATGGTGAACGATGGGAGATGTAGTCTAGAAAAGGCACTCTGTCTAGACAGGAGGGTGGAATCATGAACAGTCCTACTTACTATACTCCTGTGAGGCACTGTGGCTCCATTTCAGAAATATTTTGGAATCTATGCTTCAGTTTTGTAACTTCTCTGAATATTTTCTATGAAGAAAGTATTTTCTGCTCTATTTTTTTTTAACACTTATATCTCATCATAAAGTAAAATTCATCACAGATTTTGAGACTTGAGTCAAGGTTTTGAGAGAAACAGGCCTTGATCATTGTTTGTCGATACTACTCAGATTAAAAAAATAAGCAGTAAGAGAGTTTACAAACTGTTTCATGTGTTGTTTATGTGGGAAACATTGGTAAGTAAATATGGTATCATAATGGCAGAAAAAAAAAGTTTATAAGAACTGGAAGACACATGGTAAATTAGCTGAAATCAGTCAGAAGTTTGTTGCTAGTTGAAGCAGGACCAGAATCTAATTCTTCAGATGGTATTTTAGAACTCACTTTATGCAAAGCAAAAGATAAGCTAACAAACATTTCAATGAAAGCATTCAATTCAAAACTAGAAGAACATTTGGTCTAGATTGAGAGCTTCTGTGGAGTTAATACTATTTATCTTGCGCCTTGTAAAGTTAGGGGCTAGCACAGTAAGTAAGGTATGAAGCACTTCATGCTCAAAAGATCAAGTACCAAAATACAAGAGAAAAATCGTACTGGTTGAAATAAAATAACAATTGAATTGTACAATACAGTCAATTTACGAACACGAAGCTTCTTGGAATGTTTCATATTTTTCCCTCTATTTATAAGGAGAATAGTTCACTATCTCAGGTCTTCCACTTCAGCTGAAATCACTTCCCAACACCGTTAATATATAATTATAACTTAAGATATTATTCATCTGTCTTCTCTTACGGTAGGTAATGTTTTTCTCTAGGTTCTGGCCAATGAAGGTGGATATTATTAACGTATAATATTAATTTTCTGTGAAAGAGAGTGGCAGAATCTGACTTCTGGAAAATATCATTTTTTAAATAAAATCCTTACATTTTTTTGAGTACATAATTTGAAGTAGTTTGTCATAGACTCCTCTGGGAGGTATTTGCTTATTTTTATACAGCAGTAGGTGATATATTCTGCTTTGTCCAAACAGTGATTTTGTGCAGATGTACCATCTGACATCAAGTAAGGACTGCAGCTGTTTTGACCTCCTCCTATAGTCAAGGGCAGATGCAAAGAAGTACATGGAAACACTTTTCCACACTTTAGATATCTTGTATAGATATAAAGAGAGTGTTGTTGATTCTGGTGCAGATGCTTTTCTTCCATCAACAATGACTCAAATGACTAACTCAGGTATATAATAAACATTGTCACTGTGGTTATTTAAAATTAGATGACCAGAGTCCTACTCATCCAAGAGCTAAACTAATCCCCTCTTCTCGGTTAATATACAGAGACCCTAAAGAATCTATACTAATGAGTACCTAAATGCATCTGTAACTCTTTTTATGCAGGAATAGCAAATCTTTGTAACTCAGTGAAAGATGATTATAGAAATATGGTAATGCAACCTGAAGGAAAAGAAATGAAAAAAAAAGTCAATATTTCCTGACATACACCCATACATTTCCCACTAATATTGAAAGGTTCCTAAGAAGCTACTGAAAAGAGCTTAAATCATGGAATCGTAAAATCATAGAATCATAGTATTATAGTGTAAAAGAATCATAGCATGGCTTGGGTTGAAAGGGACCTTGAACATCATGTAGTTCCAATCCCCTGCTATGAGCAGCCTTGTCCACCACTAAATCAGACACTAGATCAGGTTGCTCAGGGCCCTCCTGGCCTTGAAGACCTCCAGGGATTGAGCAAACACCTCCAGGGATGGAGCAGATCAGGGTGACTCTATGCTGCCAGTGATAAGAGAGAGCACAAGTCAATTCTAAAACTCAGCCGGGCTTTTCTGGACAATGAGGAATGAATAGTAGTCAGGGTACAAAAGATCACTTTCACAATCAATGGGCAGATTCTAACAGAAAGAGTTGCAAGGGTCTATTGGTGTTAGGACTCTCCATGCTGTGGTCAAAGCAGGGAATGACCATATATTTCTCCTTTGAATCGATCTAAGGGGCATGTCCAGAGAAGAGCAAGAAAGCTGGTGAAGGGTCTGGAGCACAGGTCTTATGGTGAGCAGCTGAGGGAACTGGGATTGTTCAATCTGGAGAAGAGGAGGCTCAGGGGAGAACTTATCACTCTCTACAACTGCCTGAAAGGAGGTTGTGGTGAGGTGGGGTCAGCTTATTCTCCTGGATAACAGCGATAGAATCAGAGGTATTGGTCTCAAGTTGCGCCAGGGGAGGTTCAGGTTGGATAATAGGAAATACTTCTCAGAAAAGGTGGTGAGGCATTGGTACAGGCTGCCCTGGGAGGTCGTGGAGTCACTGTCACCTGGAGGCGTTCAGGAAATGTGTAGATGTGGTAATTAGGGACATTGTTTAGTGGGCAATATTGGCAGTAGGTGGATGGTTGGACTAGATGATCTTAGAGTTCTTTTCCAACCTTTATGATTCCACAATTCTGTGATTCTAAGGTACTATGACACAGATTTTTGTCTGTATCCCATTTGGGACAAGGATTGCATATTTGATTCTTTTTTGTTCTAGCTTTTATCCTGATTGATTGTTGTGGTTAAATATACAGCCACGACAACATTTTTTCCCCTAGATAATTTTTTTCCCCTAGATAAAATGCAGAGAAGTAAACTTGAACTGATTATCTAAATAAGGGAAAGCTAATTAGCCTGGTTTAATTTTTAATTGTAACTGTTTCGTGTTGTATCTACATTACGGTGCTACACATGCATAAATATTTTTTACAAAGCCACTATGTTAACTAGCATATCATACAGCCTTATGACTTCGTGTTCTGTATAAGTAAATTTTATTGAGTTCTTTTTAGCACACAAGTGACTTCCCACAATGTTTTCTAATTTATATAAATGATGTCTCTAGCAAAGTTTCTGAGGAATCACATTGCTCTGTAAACTCCCTCACTAGTGGGAAGAGAAAGCTGTCTGAAAACTATTGTTCTGCTCCCAGGAGTATAGGTTTCATGGGAAGGTCTGAATCAGGAATTGCAGCCATATGTAAATACAATTTATTTCACAATAATTGTACAGTTGTAGAAATTATCCAAAAAATAAAAACGATGGTACCTTCTGTATTATATAATATATTGGCTTTATCTCAATTTGCACAGAAATGCGTTTATTCCTAAAGGTGAGAGGTGGTGCTGGCATCAAGGCTCTGCCTTGTTCATTCTAGTATATTCTTTCTGTCATTGTTAACAGATGTTCTGAGGCTCCGTAGAAGCTTTCTTAGAGCTTCCCTGCACCAAGGGCTGACACTCCACAGGCATTACCCACGAGTTTATGAAACACAGTTAACTTGAGGTTAACACTGAGCGTACTACATATTTCTGAAATTTTGTAGTTTTATTTATTCTTGGTCAGCTGAGCTTCCTGTTTTCTATTCTTCTTTCACAAAGCACAACAGCGGTCACATCCAGTCACCTGATCCCGGTCTCTGGAGTCACAGTTGGTAATTACCCGTGCTGTTGCATGGGGCATATGAACTGCAGCTTAATTTCCATGTTTTGGAGAGATAGGGAGATGAACTAATGACAACGATGGATTTAAAGGATTGGCAGTATGCCGGTATTCTGAATAAAATCTTGTGTTATTTTAACCAGAAATTAATTCTTAACATCTAATGCCTCTCAGAATGTTACTTGCCATTGTTAAACAGTACAGATGATACCTGGAGAAGACCCATTTCCCTGCACTTTCCAGAAAGTTCTTTTACAAGTTCTCTGGAACTACGTTAATATTTTAAGTTTACATACTGATTAAATGCATGGAATCAAGGAGACCATTCACATGGAAGCAGAGAAAATCCCCATATTTATCAGTTTTAAGAGTTTGAAGTCCTGTCTCAGATTAAGCTTCTCACATTCACTTGAAACTCTGGTTTGAGTGATTGGAAACTAGCTGATGGATACTACTGTAATTGTAAGGGTTATTAGATAGATCACCGCAGTGTACGGTTGCTCATTTGCAAATGATTAACGAAGTATGAGTGAGCTGATGGTTAAAAAGAGAGCCAGGCAAGTGGCAGTGAGGGGGAAGCGTGAGCTGTTGGAACAAACCTAATTGATGTGGAATGAGGGCAGCAAATGTAGCCACAGAATTTACAGGAAGCACTTGGATGGTATAAATTCTTGTCTAAAGCTGTGGTGTGCTGAAGGGTAAGACAGAGCTCAAGGAGAACTAGCATACAAAATATACCTGGCTTTTTCAGCAGTTAGGCTGTAAAACAGAGAGGAAGGAAGGGCCACATCACTTAAATTTTCCTCTTTCTGGTCTTCTTACTTGACATTAATCATCCTGGTACATTTTCTTCTTTTTTTTTTTGACCATGAAACTACTTCACTCATTTCCTTTCTAAACTGGGCAGACATTAAGGAAAGCCAAATGACACAGCAGTTTCTGAGTGCTAGAGGATAGAATGCTAACAACTTTGCAGACATCATAACGAGAGTAAGAAACTAGCAGTATTTCCTTTTCCTTTGTAATTTAAAACTAATATAATTAAATATAATTTCTTCTGAGGACACACTAGCTGGGGGAATTGTTATGACTGTATGAAACCGATGCATTGGCTTGAAACTCACCATGACCGTAAATGACTAATGGCTGACTTGGAAATGTAATGGTTTGCTCAGTCTGTGCAAAACTGGAATGAAAAATGCTCTGGGTATTGTAGAGAGAGAGGGCTTATTTTTCTGGATTGTGATCCTGGCTGACTCTAAGCTCTAGCAAGCTTCTTTATAGAAGAAAGTACTGGATTACAGAACAGATCTTGGCACTGTGACAGTAGGGTCTTAAAGTTCTTAGGACACAGCTTGAGAAAACCAGATGAATTACATTAATGGTATGTCCACGGCCTCAAAAACTGTGATGGGCTCATGCTTCTTTCTATGCTAGTGTAACTGCTAATGTGTATACTTAAGGAAATGGCTGTATATGTAAAATGATGTATCTATATGTAATACAATTGTTGGAATGCATGATACATAAAAACACATTTAATGAATGTTAGAAATGGGAGTCATTAAGATCTTGCTTCTGGAGACTTGCCTAATTAAAATGGAAGCCAAAATATGTCATGCTGCTTAGTGGGATTTAGTTGTTAGTAGTTTTAGGCTAGAAGACTCACATGCCTCTTACACAAGAAATCAAGCATGCAAAATTTAACTGTATTCAAAGTCTCTAGTGAGGTGCTTTTTCTTGAACAAGGATGATGTTCATTATTTATGGTATATGAGAGCATTCTCATATAGCAATGACTATTAATCCAGCTATTTTTATATTAAATCTTTTATCCTCCACAGTCCTGGTGTAAGTCTCAGCATCTCTACTGCTTCCCTACCACAAAGTTGGAATGTAACTGTCGTTCTTCACAAGTAACACTACATTAGGGTTCTTTAAAGGGAAGATAATATGCACAATTGAAATGAAAAGTGATGTTCTGAAGCTAGTGGAGTAAAATGGCCCAAACCGAAACCTATCCAAAGTTCCCATTAATGTTTGTTCTTACGCCCAAAGCAGCAGCTCTGCTAATTCGATGTTTCTCCCAGGATGCAAAACTAGTGGAAGCATTTCAAAAGGAAGAGCATGAAAGCAGGAAAGTAGGGGAGGAGCTGATAGTTTGGTAATGCTTGGTCTCCTCAAATCTCCAAGGGATGTACAGAGAAGTCTTTTTCTGGGTGGGATGAGATAGGTAACAGCAAACCATTCCAGGAAAATGCTATTTCTGACAGATCTCTCAGTTTCTTCTCCATTCCAGACTATATTTCATACCTTGTTTTCTAGTTTCCTGTTAGAAACGCAAGACTGTCAAGGTCTTTCAGAGTCATTTTCTTGCTACTGGAGGCATATTTCATGTCTCCTTCATGTGCTTACCAGGAGACCTCTGAGAAAGAGCTTTCTGCTGCAATAACTTAATTGGAAATTCATTCCAAAATATAGTTGTCTTAAATAACAGGAAACTTCTGTTTTCCATGCTTTTTATTTCACCTCCTTCTTCTTTGTGAGTGTGTTGGTTCTGTTTTATTTTCTATTTTTCTGCTTCATTTGCAATGTACATAGTGCTGAAAAAACAAAATCTGCTACAACAACCATGAGTCTTTACTTCACGTTTCTAGTTAGACTCTTAATTTCATTGTCATGATTTTTTTTCTTATTTTTTCTGAATAATGCTCTTCTTATATCTATTATACCTGATTATACAATTTTTTTTCAATCTAAAATGAGCCGGACTTGTTATAAACCACAAGAATTCAGTGTTTTATTTTTCACATTTTCTGAAGCAGCACTTCTGGCCACAGATAGTTTCAGCTTCTCTTGGAAGTTGTTCATATTCATATACTAGCTAATGTTGGTTTGCTTATGAGATAAGATGCTGTCCTAAAGAAATATGACTTTAAAAATTTACCAGAGTGAGACATAGCAATTACTCAAAAAAATTAGATGCATGAATGGCTTTAAGCTCTTCAAAGATGGTAGATTTAAGTTTGATATAAGGAAAAAATCTTCTACAGTGAGGGTGGTGAGGCACTGGAACAGGTTGCACAGAGATATGGTGAATGCCCCATCCCTGGAGACTTTCAAGGTGAGGCTGGATAAGGCCCTGGGCAACCTCATCTACCTGTGGTGTTCATTGCAGGGAAGTTGGATTAGGTGGCCTTCAGAGGTCCTTTCCAACTCAAGGGATTCTATGATACTATGATTCTATGCAAGAAATGCAGCTGAAATCTCATTTGTTAGATAAATGGAATATGTTGCAGTAAATCTGACAGTGACCTGGCAACTACAAGTGAAAACTGCAAATTAAATTATATCCTCAGCCTCTATAACAGTGACTGAGTATTAATAGTGACATACTTTTGTTTTGATGAATAAAAATGCTGCCAAATACTTCGAAGCTGGTAATTTAAATTGAAAATCCCTACTAGTGCAAGTAGAAATCAAATCTCACAATACTTACTTCCTGTGTCAACCCTTAGAAGGGGGATGAAAGAAAGTTGTGAAGATCCACTGCCAAAACTACCTGGTCTAATTTTCCCTTCCACTTTTCAATCCTGGTTGATTGTCAAGGATCACATCCACCAACTTCAAGAACAGTCCATTCTGACTTGAGGAAAGCCAGCTAAAGATGGAAGGAAGCCGACATGGATTAACAAGGAGCTATGATAGTCTATGACTGTCTAAATTAGATGACAAGAAATGTTTGTACTTCAAAGGACTCGAAAGTGGATGAACCAGTGATCTTTACAGTATAACAGAAACATTGTGCAATAGTATTTCCAGCTGGAAACAGATGTTGAAATCTAGGTGCTATTCAAGGAAGACCCAGTTAAATAGGTTACAAATTGCAAAGAAATATGTGACAAGACAGGCAAAAATAATTTTTTTTGTACCAAAATCACCTAGAAAAGGTAGAACTGAGTAGTGTTACAGTATGATAATCTTTAGTATGTTTATAACCCATATATTGAACTAGAAAAATATTGATAAAACAAAGGAAAAAGCTTGTAACATTACATATTGAATTCTGGAACTGAAGTACAAAAAAGCCTTGAAATTTCTTTATGAAAGATGTCCAAAACTGTTTGGAACTTATATTCAAGTGAACAGAAAAAGTTGTTGTAAAAATATCCCAACTTAATTGAATGATTAATCACAGGGAAGGATACGAATGGCAGAACCAGAGGCTACTGGGAGTGGAAATCCAGACTTATCAGCTGAAAAGTTTGTCCTTGCGGACAGTGTGCATTGGCACAAAGTGAGGAATTCTAGAAAGGACGAGATAAACTTTGCAGCTATGAAAATCATAGAATCACAGAATGGCTTGGATTGGAAAGGACCCCAAGGATCATCAAGTTCCAACCCCCCTGCCACAGGCAGGGCCACCAACCTCCAGATCTGGTACTAGAACAGGTTGCCCAGGGCCCCATCCAACCAGGCCTTACACATCTCTAGGGATGGGGCATCTGCAACCTCACTGGGCGGCCTGTTCCAGTGCCTCACTACTCTCTCTGTAAAGTACTTCCCCCTGATATCCAGTCTAAACATTCCTTCCTTGAGCTTAAAACCATTCCCCCTTGTCCTGTCACTGTCTACCCTTGTAAAAAGTTGATTTCCCTCCTTTTTATATTCCCCTTTTAAATACCGGAAGGCTGCAATGAGATCTCCTTGCAGTCTTCTCCAGGCTGAACAAGCCAAGTTCCCTCAGCCTGTCTTCATAGGAGAGGTGCTCCAGCCCTCTGATTATCTTTGTGCCCCTCCTCTGGACTCTTTCCAACAGCTCCAGATCTTTCCTGTATTGTGGGCCCCAAATCTGGATGCAGTACTCCACATGGGACCTCACGAGGGCAGAGTAGAGAGAGACAATCACCTCTCTGTCCCTGCTGGCCACCCCTCTTTTGATGGAGCCCGGAATACCATTGGCCTTCTGAGCTGCAAGCACACACTGCTGACTCATGTTCAGGTCCTTCTCCACAGTGCTACTCTCAAGGAGTTCTTCTCTCAGTCTGTATATGTATCCAGGATTACTCTGACTCAAGTGCAAAACCTTGCACTTTGCTATGTTGAACCTCATTAGGTTCACATGGGCCCACCTTTCCAGTTTGTCGAGGTCCTTCTGGGTGGCGTCCCTTCCTTCTAACATGCCAACTGCAACACTCAGCTTGGTGTCATTGGCAAACTTGCTGAGAGTGCACTCAAATCTGTCATCAGTGTCATTGATGAAGATGTTGAAGAGCACCGGTCCCAAGACAGATCCTTAGGGGACACTACTCATCACCGGCCTCCACCTGGACATAATGCCATTCACCACAACCCTCTGTGTATGGCCCTCCAACCAATTCCTTATCCACCGAATAGTCCACCCCTCAAATCTGTATCTCTCTAACTTAGAGGTAAGGATGTGGCGGGGAACCATGTCAAAGGCCTTGCACAAGTTCAGGTAGATGACATCAGTTGCCTTCCCTTTGTCCACTGATGTTACCACCAGATTGGTCAGGCACGACCTTCCCTTGGTTAAACCATGCTGGCTGTCTTGGATCACCCGCTCATCCCTCATGTACCTTAACATGTCTTCTAGGAGGATCTGTTCCATGATATTCCCAGGCACAGAGGTGAGACTCACGAGCCTGTAGCTCCCTGGGTCCTCCTTCCTTCCTTTCTTGAAAATGAGAGTGATGTTTCCCTTTCTCCAGTCTCTGGAACTTACCCTGATAGCCACAACTTTTCAAATATGATGGAGAGTGTCTCAGCAAGCACAACAGCCAGCTCCCTTAGGATCCTGGGGTGCATGTCATCTGGCCCTATAGACTTGTATACATTCAGTTTCATGAATGTATACAAGACCTCATGAGGCGGTCTTGGACTTGTTCTGCCCTTTCAACAGGCGGATTTACTCCCCCAGTTCCCTTCTAGAGGCTCAGGGGTGCAAGATTCAGGGATGTGAGAAACGCATAATCCTGGCTGCCGGTGAAGATCGAAGCAAAAAACTCATTTAGTACCTCAACCTTCTCCATATCTGTTGTAGCCAGTTCTTGTTTCTCTTATACAAAATGAGGTATGCTCTCTTTGGCCTGCCTCATCTGGCCAATGTACCTATAGAATTCCTTCTTGTTATTTTTAACATCCCTCATCAAGTTCAGTTCCATCTGCAATGAGGGACGACTGTCAATTCCTTGCTCTTGTGTGTAGAGTCATTCCTATATGGAAAGAGAAATGTAAACATCAAAGCAGAAGTATAACTCTAGTTGTGATGCAGAGTGCAATAATGCCTTTCATACTCAAGAAAGATGAATTCAAGTTGTTTGAATGGGGAACATATTACAGGAGAAGGCTTTTTTTTTTCGAGGATTTTACAAAGAAAATGAGTAATATCCCAAATGATGTGGCTTCACTGTGTGAGTCTGATCTTTTCTACAAAATGTTTTGTTGTAAGCATATCAAATCTGAGTGGTCAAGACTTCTAAGGAACACATAATACAAACAAACCAATTAACTTGTTGAAATATTTTCTGCAGATCACAAACTCTTTAAAAATGTTAACAGATGTCTTTTGAGATAGTTTTCTGGTAAAAACAAATAGAAATAGTATCTGGAGTGTCTTTGTCCTTCTGCAGCAGTTGTAGAATCCAGAATGAATTAAGATAAATTAAATGGACTTTTGTTATAGAAAGTTGTAATTTACAGTACTTAAACAGAGTTTTGTTTTTTTACATGATCATATGATACTCTACAACTGTCTCATTTTTTCATTTGATTAAACAAACCAAGCAAAGACAAAGGGAGTATATCACTGCTGGACAGATAGGAGCCGAATGTAAAGACCGAGGAAGCACGATTTCCTTTGGCTACTGCTATCTGTGTCTGTCTTTACTCCACACAGATCAAGAAGTAGCCATTCTTAGTTCTGATTCCAGTGCTGTTGAAACTGGGATTTCATCTGGAGGCTTTGAATTTATCCTCAGTACTTATTCCAACAGCTGCGATGTATATGTAAAGTCTGCCTTCAAATGGCAGCAATACACATGACAGCACATTTGAAAAAGATGATGGAACAGATTGGTACATAGCCAGGGACAATCGGTTCACAGCCACTGAAATCTCCATGAGTAAGGCCTCACATTTTGCTTGGGCAGCTATAACTTTAGTACAGTACCTGGGATATCAAATCAGAGAAAAATCAAAGCATATTGCTTTTTTCAGAGGCTTATATATATTAGCAGAAATGGTCATAATAGGAGTCTGTACACATTTCATGTGACTTTCAGTGAGTAAGTATTTTTTTTTTCCTTATTGGTTTGCTCAGTGTGTATAAAATATATATTCACATGTACAAGGCCTACTGCAAAAATAATGCCTTCTATTTTATTATGTTTGACCATGACATCAGAGGTGGATGTTGGTGGTGTGGCACCAGAAGTTGGACCTTCCTGCCAATATTCTATTACATTTTGTTGATGTGTGGCACATGGCAGCAGTGTGGCAGTCTGGCAAAATGGCATCTGACTTGGAAGTGCGTATGAAGGAAAGATGCGTAATTGAATCTCTCTCCATGTGGAGAACACTGCACTCACTAACATTTATCGACACTTGTTGAACATGTATGGAGACAAAACAGTGGATATGAGCACAGTAAAGCAGTGGGTGGTGCATTTCAGTGCAGTGGTGACTTTGTCAGTCAGTGGTGCAGATTTTAATGAGCACAGCATGCAGGCTCTTGTTCATCTCTGGTTAAGATGCATAGCCGATGGTGGTGACTATGTTGAAAAGTGGTGTTTTGTATCTAAGAATTTGCTCTATCAAATAGCAGTATTGTGCTTTTATTAATCTGTTGTAGTTTCCATGGAAATAAATAAGAGGCATTACTTTTGGAACAAGTTATCAGTGTATGTGTGTGTGTGTGTGTGTGTGTATGAAGCATGACTTTATCATGAATGAGGGATTTGTTATAGCAAAATTTCTATGGTCCTTCTGATTTACTTGAGTTAGATGGGTGTCTCTAATTTCCTAGTGTGTTTTCAGCTGGCTTCACCTTTTGGGTTTTTGTGTATGTTACATCAGAAACAACTCTAAAAATATTCCTCTAGACATTTTTGCTGTACAGCGTGTCTGGAAGGGGAGATTCGTCTATTTGCCTTCCTGAATCAGACTTTCCTGAATCAAACTTTCCTGTAGAAAAGCCAGAAGAAACTGCAGAATACAATTAAATAACCAAAAATGAGAATTGCAGAAGTGCTGGATTTCTCTTGAAATGTCTCTTGCAGTCGTGTATGTGTGTTACAGCCTCTGGAAAGAGAAAACAATAATGGGGTGTAATAGGTTTATCATCTCAAAAGCACACAACCTCTGTTGTACTTGATGCTTTGGGCAACTCTTAATGTTATTAATTTATATTGTACCCTTCTGTACATTACCTGATCCCAACAGAGAGGTTTAAATTGTCCTGCCCTGGGCATAGCACTGACTTTCCATGCTGCACTCTTTCCTTTCCATACAGGAGAAGAGCACCCAGACAAGTATTTCATACTCAATCACTAGAGCAAAAGAAACCACTTTCTGAGAAAATGCCTTTTTAATAAATAAATCAATAAATCTTTAAGACGATCGTGTCCAAGGCTAATCCAGTGATCTCTAGAGAAGTTAGAATGGGGGGAACTCCATGGCAAATGTGTCAGTAGTTCAAAATGTAGGTTTGAATTCTGAGAAAGTTCTCAAACTTCCAAAATTGTCCTGCACATTTTCAACACTTGAAACTCTAGTACAGCATCTGCTTACTCACTCATTTATACTGAAAAGACAAAGGAATCTACAGCTCTCAATTTCTGTCAGCATTGTTACAGGGCTCAGCATCAACAGAGAGGCCCAGCTTCCCGATCTTTATTGTCTCTCAAGGTTTATTTTGGATTTATTTGAAGCCAGAAATCAAAACCGACCTAAAGAAATATAATTCAGGTTGATAAAACAGAAAACAATCCTTCTTTCTAACTTTGGTCAAACCAAATTTCTGAGCAGTCAAAATTATTTTTTAAAAATTACATAATTTTTGGGGGGGCATTTTTTCAGTCTCCTTAATCTCTAGACAGTTTCAGTTTCTGTTAGTCTCATATCTTTAAACAGTCATATTGGTTGTATTGCATCATATTGGACATGTTGGTCATGTGTCCAGTCCTGTGCCCCCCAACACAAGAAGGACATGGAGTTGTTGAAGTGGGTCCAGAGGAGGGCCACGAAGATGATCAGAGTGCTGGAGCACCTGCCCTACGAAGACAGGCTGAGAGAGCTGAGGGTCTTCAGCCTGAAGAAGTGAAGGCTCCAGTGGCACCTTACAGTGGCCTTCCAGTGTCTGAAGGGGACCCACAGGAAAGCTGGGGAGGGACTTTTTATAAGGACATGGAGCAACAGGACATGGGAAAATGGTTTTATACTGGAAGAGGGTAGATTTTGACTAGATATTAGGAAGAAATTCTTTACTGTGAGGATGGTGAGACACTGGAACAGGTTGCCCAGGGAGGTTGTGGATGCCCCCTCCCTGGAAGCATTCAAGGACAGGTTGGATGGAGCTTTGAGCAACCTGGTCTAGAGGGAGGTGTCCCTACCTGTAGCAGGGGGTTGGAACTAGATGATCTTAAAGGTCCCTTCCAACTCAAACCATTCAATTGTTCTGTGATTCTATAAAAGTTCAAAATGCTTTTAGTATCTTCCCTGTTGCCAAAGAAACCATTGATCACAAATAATTGTATAATATTTAATATCTCTGAATCTCAGAATCACAGAATTGTAGGTGTTGAAAGGGTATTCCAGAGATCATCGAGTCCAACCCCCCAGCAAAGCAGGCCCCCTGCAGCAGGCTGCACAGGTATGTGTCCAGGCGGGTCTTGAATATCTCCAGAGAAGAAGAATCCACAACTTCCCTGGGCATCCTGTTCCAGTGCTCCATCACCCTTACTGTGAAGAAGTTCCTTCACATATTGTTGCAGAACTTCCTATGAAAAAATATATAAATATAAATAAATACAATAAATATATATAATATATGTAGATATCTGTAGGTTAAATATAATCTTTTGTGCTGGGGACTGTTTTAGATAACACAACACAGAGGCGAATCTAACAGCCCTGTCATTTCTGCCCTTAATGTCTATTATAAACTAAGGATGTGAACAAAGAATTGACCAAAATCAGTCTTTACACTCAAATCTCCTCTGACAGCACAAATAGTAAGCTAGTAAGCTGCTATTAAGTACAGTTCTGCATGAGGGAAAAGTACAGCAATATGTAGTTGTGCATCAGGTCACTTGTTAATTACACATGTCAGTTCTACTACAGCAAGTATTTAAAAGAGTAATGATAGGGTATGCATGCTTACAAATCTCTTTTACTGCTTAGTTTGGCATTTAAAAATTTTGAACTAATTCTTTTGCATGCAAAGTTAATAATTTATGTGCATTTGATTTGATTCCCCTGTTACAATTCATAGCTAGTGTCATACTGTTTTAGTGGATAAGCATGAAATTCTAAACTTCTGTGTTCTGGAATATTTAACGTCTGTGCTTGTTTTGGCTGACCTTGTCTATATGATGTCTACATTGTTAAATACTCTCCAGTTCTACTGCAGGACTGGCCACTTCATATCAGAGCTGAGTCCAACTTCATGATTGTTGGCTGCTGCAGAGAAGGGAAGCTGCTTAATAACAACAACAACACATTTATAAACCAACATCTGTCTTCACCTGTTATTTATCTTTTTTCTTTTATTAAAAAATGGTTGTAGTGCTGTCAACTATTGCTCTGGAGAGTATGCTGGTTAAAACTCTACAGTTGCTGTTCTCAATGTTGCAGTCCCTGCAGCAGCTCTCCTGACCACCTGTGGGAAGTGGGGGCATTCCCAGGATACACAGGGACATGTGCCCATTTTTGCCCATCTCAGTCATCTCTTTCTTTAGTATTGAAATAATAGAATAGAGTAAAATAGAAGGGGGGGACCTACAAATATCATCAACCCATCCAACTGAGGCTGATGGGGTGTTAAGAGAGAGTCTGCTGTGGCAGTGACATAAAGTGCTTGGCAGAGGGACTGAGCACAATGATGTGCTGGTTCCTCACTCAACACAAATGCATTTTCGAACTTTGGTACTTTGGAACCACGTTTTGGCTTAGGAGCAATTCATGGTGTGAGTATATGAAAGTGAATTTGGAAATGGAGGAGGAAAGGTGCCTGGCTTAAGCTGAACCCGAGAAAGGAGTAGGAAATGTATTTACTTAAGTGTTCATTTTATTTTTTTTCTCAATACCAAATGAGTGACACTGCAGGGTCTTGTTCATCACTGGTGAAAATGCATGGCGGTGACTATGTTGCAAAGTCGCGTTTTGTATCTGAGAGTTTGTCCTATCAAATAGTGCTATTGCGCTCTTTGTATCTGTCGTAGTTTCCATGAAATAAATAGAAGGCATATACTGAAGAGGAAGAAGAAACTAACTTTCCTGTGCACCAGAAATAAATTGAATTTCTCAGATATTAAATTTTAACAGAACTATATCATCTTGTTGACACATCTGAAAAGACCTTCCTGAAATATTTTCTTCCTCGTGTTTTTTGAATATACTCCCTTATATATACATATATACATAGATACTAGCAGACTTTACCCTTCCTAATGCCATTTCCTTGTTCTCTTTCTCACTGATAACTTTTATTTCCACATGCTTAAATAGGTATGCACCATTCTAGCATCCCGATACGCCAGAGACAGTGCCAGAAACATGCCTTCCGTATACGAAGAAGCAAAAACAAACAAATGAATGCCTGTTACAAATAATTCACAGCCAGAAGCAAAATCTGAGTTTTGAGAAGCTCACGAGAAACCCTGTAACTAGATCACATAAAGAGATGAAAGCTGTTCACTTCTAGAAATAATACTTTTACAACTGATTTATTTGGAGACAAATTTTGAGGGAGTCTTGGTTAAGGCCCTTTCAAGCATATGGAAGATGCCTGAGATCTGATTTAAGAAGTATGCGCACATAAACTTTTCTAGAATTCAAAATGCATGGGCTCCCGTCTACCCAAAACAATGTCAGGCCATAGATTTTCTATCTCTTGCTAACTTGAATTTCTGAGATACTTTAGGCTTGGTATTAAAAGAAAAAGATATATATGTATGTTTGTGATTTGCATAGCATCACTGAATATCCTGAGATGGAAGGGAGCTGTCAAAGTCTCTCTGCAAGGCCTCTCTTCTACTGAAGGAGTTAACAGCTCCTCCTAAATTAGTATTGTCTGCAAACTTAGTTAAGATGCATTTGTCTCCTTTATCTAGATCACTTATAAAAACACTGAAGAGAACTGGCCCTAAAATGAAGCGTTGGAGAGCCCTACTGGTGACTGGCTGCCAGCCTGATATAACCCCATCTACTATAACCCCTTGAGTCCAACCTATCAGACAGTTATTTACCCACTGTACATTTCCAGCTGTATGCTGCACATTTTGTCCAGAAGGATGTCATGAGAGGGAAGCCTTCCTGAAGGTATATCAAGATACCAGGTAGCTGAGTTTTTCTAGTTTCTTCTTTCTACGTGTATATTTTTTTTCCAAAGGAATTATATGCCTGGTTGTTTCTTTTTTTTTAATTATTATTTTGGAAATCTAGTAGTCCCACTAATTATATTGCATGGTACTTCTAACTGGGCTTCTGTGCATTTCTGCAGCATATGTACAAATAACAGTGCAGGACATTACAATCAGTCTGGAAAGGTTGACGGATGCTCTGTTTGCATGCACATAGTGAATCTGATACCCTTTGACCGCATCAGATTTACTACATGGATTTCTCATCATTTTCTCAGGCTGTGCAGACAAGAACTGATATTTCATTCCTGCATAAAAATGATTACCCAGAGCAATGAATGTTAATCTGTCTTTGCTGATGGTTTTTTATTCATGAATTTTTTCTTCTCAGTTTGCTGCTGCCCAGAGCAGAGTGGATATGGACAGACTCCTACCTGCGCTCACAGAACTTTGTTTCTGTGCTTAAACCTTATCAACAGAGTTCTTTGAGAAGATAATTGTTGAGGGACTTGTTATGTAGTCCGTGAGAACACTGATCAGTGCAAGCTGGGTTTGACATTTTGTGATAGACCATATCAGGGACTGTCTTGAAAAAAAAAGCGTGTGGGTTTTTTTCCCCCTCATAGGATGTTGGCTGCTCAGAAGGGTATCTGCTGCCAGTGCTTCTGTTCTTCAGAGTCATAAACTGTATCTCCTGGCTTGTCGTCCTCCATGTGTTGTTTGGTTTTTACAAGTTTGGCTGATCCTATTCTACTACTCTGGTTAAATAAAGTTCTTCTTGGAAAGAGAACTGGCAACAGTCTTATGGTAAGTAAGGCACATTTTGGAATGAATACCACTTGTTTTCAAACCAAATATAAGGAGTTCTTAGTTCTTCCTATTTAATTGGCATCAGTATGTACTAGAAATTGACAGACCCATCCTAATTTCTTTCAGACTGTAGAAGAATGTTTCTATCTAAAGTAATGTACTCTCCATAGGAAAAATGATTCAATTCCGTACAACTTCCATGTGGAGTATTTTAAACATGAGGTAATTCAGGATCAGATTATGCTTAGGAAAATATTCCATACTGAACTTTCTGCCGTAAAAGTCAGCAACTAAATTCAAGTGGTTCTGCAAATCTTCACAAAATTCATAGCTTCAAATAAAAATACAGGACAACCCAAATGGGGGTTAGACTTCTGAATGGAGATATTACAGCAGTACAAACTGAGATGTCATTGTGGTTGTGAGAGCAGGGCTTGGTTACAAGCAAGCTAGAGAAGGAGAATAAAAACTAAATCAATTAGATAGAAACATAGTCAAAAAGCAGTTTGTGCAGCTGTATTTAGGCACAGTAGAGGGTTTGACAGATACCTGAAATCAGTGTGGGTTAAAAAAAGATCCTGAACAGCGTGATCTAACATGGAAGGTGGCTCTGCTCTGGGCAGGGACTGGACCCAGTATCCTGAGGTCCCTTCCTGCCTGAATTAGTCTATGATTCTGAGAACTAAGATGCACTTCCCAACTGGTATAAGAAAGGAAGTTCACAGCTAATCAGTTATCCCTTCAGGAAAATACATTTAGCTGTCCAGACCTATTTTGTCTGTGGGTTAGAGGCTGGAACTTCTTCCTGTCTTATTTTATCCCTTCATTGGGATGCACAGTGGGAACCTGGATTAATTCTGGGACTGACTGAGAAGCTTTAATTGAGTGGTTCCAGTTGGAGCTGATCCACACCTTGGAATCACCATTAAGGTCCACGATGACACTGATGGAGCAGAAAGGTGCCTGAAGAGGCAGCAATGGCAAAACTGATCCCCATGTAGGCACTCATTCCTCCCCACATTTCTCTTGTCAGAAGTCTTGGAGCTTCATCATCATATCTCTGTTCTCCAAATTTCATGACATGAGACTGGCTTTCTCAAGCCAGGAGTCTGTCACAAATAGAAAATAATTATTTTAAGCCACCCTTCTCTGATTCAGTACTTAAATTTAAATCTCTCTACTGGCCAAAGAATACACAAATTTGTTAATACAGTTTTTGATTTAGTAATCAATTGGTTCTCTGAGAAATTACAATTTTATTTGAAAAGAAGCTATCAGAGAGTAGTCAACAATGTCTTGAAGTACAAAAAAATAATGTACATCATCTGGATTTGATTAAAATTATCCAGAGAATTGTTATATGAAAGAAAATCCTCAGTTCCCAAGTAGTTGGAATCACTGGTGAAATTAGCCATCAGAGTCTTAAATTAAAAGCTTTTTTCTTTTTGAGAATACATTAATCTGAGGTTCTCTGACCGGCAAAGAAAAACAAATAAATATCTATTTAATAGAATGATGTACTTTGAAACTAGAAGGAAATGTTAGATCATCTAGTTTCATTTTCTGTTCGAAATGGATCAAACAACTGCATTCAGTTCACTTCTGCTGTCCTAACACATGTGGCTAAATCTTACCTTTCAAAAAGACATTTAATCTTAGTTTGAAGACATAAGAAAGGTCTTCACCAGAAGGCTGGGCTGTCATCCGGAGAGGCTTTGACAGGCTGGAGTGGAGGGCTGACAGGAATCTCTGTTTTATCTACATCTTTGCCCTGTCCCTCGCTGATAGAGAAAATTCTACTGTGGGAATCAAAAAAGGAGCAGGAAAGCTACTGCATCTGTAGTGCCTCTCAGATCACTGCTTGGTGCATATTTTGTGTTACCTGTGGAGGAAAGTCTGTGTTTTCCTCTTATAGCTATCTCCCCATCTGATATCATCTTTATGTCAGACTTTACTTAAGAAGTATACAAATTTTTTTATCCTTAAGAAAAGTATAGATTCACTTAATGGGTTGATGTAAGCTGAGAGATATTTTTTTCTCATTAGATATTAGAGCAGTTATGAGATACAGCAATTTTCTTCCAACAGCCAGTGTTAATCTCCCAAGTACATGAAAATTAATTCTTTCATTTTTGGGGGATATGGAGTGAATTTCTTCCTTCTTCAGAAGGTGAATTGGCAACAATATTATATTGTTTTTTTTCCCCCCCCATTTATGATTTGCAAAATCTGTAAGAAGGAAAACAATATTTTCAGAGTACATACTTCCTTTGTCTTTAGAACAAGGGTTGTCATCACTTCTTAGCCTACAACACTGAGTTTTCACATATTTCCATGGTTAAAACTCATCACTTTGTTTTTGCAGCTTTCTCGATAATGGGACAATCAATAAACACTGCGAGGGCTGAAAGTCAGCTTGCAAACTGCAGTGTGAATGACACATAGGTAGGTACCTCAAAAGCTTATTGGAGCAAAGCTTACAGAGGCATAGTCTGCATAAGTAGAGTAGTCCTGATAAAACTGGATGAAGTTCCCAACTCGGGATAATCTGCAATAGCCTGTTTCAAACAATTTTGTTTTGAGCAGCAGTAACATTTCATATTGTAGATTAAAAAAAAAATCAACACAGGACTTTGCCTGATTATCCCCCTCATCATCTGAACTGAATCCAAATATATAATTCTACTGAAGAAATGAGGAATGTTTCCCTGGAATTAACTATCAAGCTGTCAAGAACTCAGTTTATTTCTCAAGTCTTGAAGTTATTGTGTGAGAGATTTCACATACTCAGCAAAACAAAGACAACCTCTGTCTCTGATGGGGTATGGAAGGTTGTTCAGCTGTAAGTGAGGATATAAACATAGGAGAGAACTGAGATGTGTCCCTGACATGCCTTTTTCCATTAAAAAGAGGAAAGAAATATCTCTTCTTCCTACGGAGAAGTACCTGAATATTGACCTGAATATTTTTTTTTTAGCATCAGCTGTACAGTTCACAGACTTCATACCACACAGATTACTTGAGTCCATCTCCTGGATGGCAATGACAGGAAACAGATCTGTAGAGAAAAGCATACAATGAAGACAAGCAAGTAATATTGATTGGAAAGAATAATTAATTGCACTCAGAGGGTTGTTGCTTTGCTAGATGATTTACTCAGACTCTTTTAACATTTTTTTTTTCCACCCATCCACATTTGACACTTTCCCACTAGGGTATCTGGCCATTTCTAGGTTCCTTGGGTAAACAAGAGAACCAAGAAGGAAGAAGTCTCTTCTCACCTTGTATAGCTTTAAGTGTTTGTGGAAAAGCATTTGTACTGGTGGAAAAGCATTTGTACTGAAAGATCTTTAGTGCTTACTGCTCCTTGCTGTACGGAAATGCTTAACCTTTAAGTGGAATTTGCTTACACGTCTAAATCTTCTAGTTTATATTCATCAGTGTAGCAGCTTTGCAATTTCCATAGGTTTGTTTGGTGTTTTTCCTTCTGTGATGATATATTCTGCAGAAATAACTTTCAAAGAATCTGACATTATTACTGTGCTGCTTTGAACTTAGAAAATATTTAATGGTTTGATGATGTAAATCTAAGAATGCCCTTTTGGTTTATTTCACTTTTGCTGTGCGTACAGAATCTTGTTTCTTTGCCTTCACAATTAAATTATACTGTTTGTTTTTTTTTCTATTATTATTATTGTTGGCTCCCACTGGTGGAGGACTAGATTCAATCTGGCTTTTATCTGGCAGTTTTGTAGAACTCTATATTCCTGCCCAGTTGATTTTTTCATTAGTTCTTTTATGAGTTGGTTTGCTCACACACATACAAATCTTCAACTGCTGTCTGAGAAACTGGTATAGAGGGTCAATGCCAATTGCCCTGAGCAAAGCCTCTCTTGCAACTTGGTATCTCAGAGCTGTTTTACAGCAGATCTTTTACACATTTCAACAAATGACAAATGTATTAACAATTCAAAGGAAAAGATGTTTTTTCTCATTCACAAAATATAGTGCCAAATAATAAAATGATGTGTATAGTTTAATAAACAATGACTTTTTAATAAACATGCAGTTTAATAAACAATCTACTGTTTTCCTCTCCAACCAATCTGAAAAGTCAGATGACTTTGAAGGTTTATGTGGTGATAGGTTACCCACCAAGTCTGAGTGCTCCCCAAACACGTTGACTCTGCTTTATTTTATTGAATCAAATATATAAATATGTTAAGATAAATGGGGTTAAATAAGAATTTACCCCACTAGTTCCTTTGTCAGGTATTAAACCAATACTTCTAATTTTTTATTATGTAAAGCATTAAAGAGCTAAGAAATAGCTTCCAGTCCTGTCCTTGCCCTTCCTGTTACTATCAATTCCTGGGCCATATTATTGATAATTGCTGTGATACTTGGTTTGATGCTTGTAAATGGATTATATTTACTTTTCTTTTATAGTTGGGGAATGTTTGTAGTCTTTCTAAAACATTTGAAAAGGAGACAGATCAGTGACATATTTATGTTGTACCTGAAAATAATTGTAGGCAAAATGGATTCGTTCGTGCGCGTACTGGTGAGAACTTCTGCATGACTCATACAAACTCTGTCAAAAAACTGCAAATATGGCTTTATTTAGAAATCAAATAACTACATAAATACATACGCCTTTGGTATGTCTCACTGTTTCCATCAATAAGTACTCTGTCTGACTCAAACCAAACCAAATAAAATTGAGAAAAAGATCACTGCGGGCAAGGAAAAGCCTATGCAGCATGGAAAGGTGAAAAACGTGATTCTAAGTGGAAAATCCTGGTGCAAATATTTATGCTTATATCCAGGCATCTGTGGCTTTACTCTATTTCCAACTTCTATGTTAAGATTAAAATAAAACGTACACTTTCTCTGCTTTAAAAAGAAGGGAAAGGAACTATGCCTAGATGTTCTTAACAGGCAAAATTCTGAGAAAGATGTAGATTTTTCTACAGCAGAGGTTCAAGTATTTGAACCAACTTACCAAATATTTAAGAGGATTTTATTAGGTGCTTTCTGCTTCCTTTCTTCCTAACTTGGGCCAGAGGCTGCTAGAATTTGGTCTTTTGGAGGTAACAAATGCTATGACATGGTCAATTCAATCATTAAAGAGGGCAAAGAATCTCTCTGAGCCTGTCTTGATTTAGGACAATTGAGTAGGATCTGTTCTAGAAACCAGGAAATGTAGAGTCTTTCATTATCTCCTATATGACCTCTAGAGAAAGCTATTTAAGGATTAACTAATCTTTTCCTTTCTCTCACAGTTCCTTTTCTTTCACAGTTTATCTGTTCTGTCTACTCTGACTCAAAGATCTTTGAAATGGAACCTGACTCTGCAAATGATGTGTGAAGTCCCTAAATGTTGAAGTGCTCCCAAGAGTTTCCAGTGAAATGTATTTTCTCCAGAAAATGATAAATCCCTACACTGAACAGTTTTCCCAGATACATTAGACCTGAAACAAAACTTTTTCTAAAAAAATGAAAGAAATAATTCTAATGCTCTTTTGTATGAGCTCTGGTCAAAAGCAACAACTGAGAAAATTGAGCAACAAACAGCTGGAAAGGTGAAGTATCTGTTTTGAGCTTATACCTTGATCACTGTCTTCCACATCACAGTCCACAGTCAATGCTGCCTTCTTTCTCTCTTTTTTTCTCTTCTTAGAATTGCATTACTTTGCAGAAGTAAATATGCATGGGTTTTGGGAAGAGGATCAAGATCTCTCACACACTAGGCAATTGCCATAGCTGCTAACCTGTGAGTAAAATTTCTTGACAGTTTCTTGCTTGCTTTTTTCTGTTTACTTGGCTTTTGCTTCTTGCTATGGAAAAAAAAATAATCAAAACCTATTAGATTTGTCTTGATAAGAACTAGGAACATTTATCAAAGCTCATAAAGTTATGTGAATTGGGAAAAGAGCTGGGAAGGGACAGAACCAGGACAACTTATTCAGACTGACCAAAGGGTTGTCCCATACCATATGGTGTTATGCTTAACAATAAAAGCTGGGGAGAGAGGTGGAAAGGGAGAAATATTTAGAGTGATGGTGTTTGTCTTAAGAAACTGCACATGATGAGCCCTGCTTTCCTGGAAGTGTCTGCCGATGGGAAATAGTGAATGAGTTCGTTATTTTGATTTTCTTGTGCACAGCTTTTGCTTTACCTAATAGACTGCCTTTATCTCAACCCATGAGTTCTTGCGCTTTTCCCTTTCCAGTTGTCTCTCCCATTCCATGTGGGGAGACTGAGCAAACAGCTGGGTGGTACTTAGCTGCCTGCTGTGGTTGAACCACAACAGATGTTAATATATAATCTGCAAAAACACAGATCTTTCCCAAATGAATAAACAATTCAAAGGTTTAGCTGGGGATAAGCTAGTACACAAGTAACCACAAATGATAGATTTGTGTTCATATCCCTTACTGGGATACTGGAGCTGCTCGGATTTAGTCACAAGATTTTAATCTACACAAGACACAATCTTCAGAAGACAGACCAAATGAAGTAAAATGTACATATGCCTCAGGAGTGTGGGAGCCACCCAATATTGTGAGTTGTCTAGTCAAAATACTGCATCTTGCATGACACTCTGTGAGGTAGACTCCAGATTAATAGTAGTGTTCAATGCATTTTGTGAATGAAAGATCTTTTTTACTGCCTACATCTTCCTCTGAGGAGAGTACTTTTTTTTAGTGAAAAGGAAAAAGCCTTTTGTCAGTCTTGCTGTGAAAGGAAAAAAAACCCTATATATTTGTTGAGCTTCAACTTTGGTAGGTCCACTGATATCTAATTTCATTCAGAACTTCCATTACCAAGATGTTTCACCTGTATGTGGAAAGGTAGATGTTGAAACCATTCAGAAATGATTTTAAAGCATAAAACAAGCACAAACCCCACACTTTTTTTTCCGTTCAGGCAATCCTGGGAAAGAGTTATGTCTCTCTGCTGTTGCATTCCATAAACAAGTCTTGGATTTTGTGCTATAATATAATTTAAATTAAAAAAATGTAATGGATTTGCTCTGGTAGCTGCCACTAAAGCATTTAAACATTAGAGTGGATTTTCACATTAATGGTTCAACTGGTATATGGGAAAATGTTAATTTTCATTTATATTCAGGCTTCTGAATTAACACATTTTGCCTGAAATCAGAATTAATAGTTTTGACCAATGAAATTAGTTTTCAGACCTTGTGGAATGGCTACTCAGACTTCTTTGGCAACATTTACACTTGCTAGTAATTAGACTGCAGCTGTCAAATTAAAGCTCACTGATGAAAACATTTTCTAAAATCTCAGACTCATTAATGGCTTCATTATTCATTGTGCTCATTCATTATTCATTATTCATTATTCATTTCATTCATTATGCTCACACAGCTATTGAGAAACAGAGGATTTTGACTTCCTATCTCAAAATACAGCCCTTTTCTTTTTCAGTTGTCTCCTGTGATATACAAGAAGTCTAACGTGGCCCTACCAGAAATCCTTCTCCATTCTGAGGGAATCAGTAAATGAAAGAAGTCTGGGACTGGACTGGGAGATTAGCTATTAATTTGCAAATCCTTTTCTTAGACTTGACTGTGCACTCACTAGAATTCATTCTCTTCTACTCACTTCATATATATCATAAGCAAAGAAGGATTAGAAAATAAAGACTGCTATCCCTTTGATTTTATTCATGAGTTGCGAGTCCAACTCACCAAGTTCAAGGCCTTGCTTTTATAGGTAACAACCTTTGTACATTTTCTCAAGGTCAGATCTGTCTGGGTCTTTTGGTTAAACTCATATCATCCATTAGGATCTGTTGTGGCATTTGTAGAAGTTGAAATAATTTATTAAACATATCTATTTTTAAAAGACTTAAGCAGAAATGGAAAACACCTTTAGGTCATCTGGTCCATATCTTTGCCAAAGAGGGATTGTTCCCTTGAGTATAATTTCTAGGATTTTGAATAGACTTCCAGTTTTTTATTGGTATCCTCTTTTGAAAGTTAACCCAGGACTATAGATATAAAGCTCAGATTGTAAACTAAAACTCAATGTTTCCAAGGTACACAGACTGCTGATCCTTCTGGAAATATTGTTCCATTTTGGACTATGTTTCTGTAGTAAATGGAAAGAGAAATATCCATTATTATATTTTGAAGATGTTAATATTTCTGAAATAAAGAAATGGAACCTTCTATTTTAGCAGTAGTTGTTAATGTTGTCAAATGAATGCTGTCCTGCATTCGGTCACCTTTTTGTAAACTTTCTGATATGGGCTGAACAAAACACATCTGAGACAGAACTGTGATTAGGAGTTGTTATCCACTATAGATTTCTTTTGCTTGATCTCTTCCTTTCTTTTTTTGTGAAGAACTGAAATGATGTACAGAGAATCATCAAACAGAAATCTGGTTGAAAAATAGTTGATTTTTTTTTTTCAACTCAATTTATTTATTTCCAAATGTATTTTCACTTAAACCAGAATTAAATGTGGTCTTGATTTGCATTGGATTTATTTTTTAAATCTCAGTAGTAGAGTGAAATGTTCTGTTCAATGTGATATAAAATGGATTATGATGATACATAACTTTGAGTGAAGTCTCCTTGGTCACTTAGAGCAGCTCAACTAAATTAAGTGTTAACTGCAGAGTAGGAAGTTAAATTATAATCAGGCAGTCACAAAGAGGCTGAAAAAATGAATCAAAATACTATCACAGCTTCTATTTTGGTGCATTTACATAAGTCACACTGAAAATAATGACTCTTATTTATTTCCATGGAAATTATAACAGATACTAAGAGCGCTATAACAATATTTGATAGAGTAAATTCTCAGCTACAAGACAGTCTTGGCAAAATAGTCACCACCATTAGCTATGAATTTTTGCCAGCGATGAACAAAAGCATGCATGCTGTACTCATAAAAATCTGCACCAGCGGAAGTGACTTACTGTCATCACTGCTGAAATGCACCACTCACTGCCTCACTGTGCTCACGTCCACTGTTTGATCTCCATAAATGTTCAGCAAGTGTTGACGAATGACAATCGATGGAATTTTATCCACATGGAGGAATTCAGTGGCACATCTTTGCTTCATCCACACTTCCACGTCAGACGTTATTTTGTCAGATTGCCCCTCTTGCTGCCATCTGTCACATGGCAACAAAATGTAATGGAATATTCGATCTCTACTGCCATATGATCAAATGCTTCTGACACTGTGGGCCAACTTAATAAAAAAAGGAGGCATTACTTTCAGAGCAGCCCTTATAGAACACTCATATAATCAAAGAAGGGCAGTTCAGTTCACATTTGTCTTCCTATAAGGAATGGAAGGTACCTATCAGCTGAGCGTACATTCCAGTACACAAAAACTCGATCAAGTATGGCAGAAAGCCAAACTGGATGATCAACTGTCTGAAGTCATACACAAAAGAGAAGTCCACAGAAGGTGAAAGAATATTGGGTGAAATGGGAGGAATATAGAAGCATGGTCCAAGTGTGCAGCACCTCACCGCCCTCTGAAGTAAAAAATTTCTTCCTAAGAGATAACATAAATCTCTCCTCTTTTGGTTTAAAGCCATTCCCCCTTATCCTATCACTATCAGATATTGTAAAAAGTCATTCTCCCCCCAGCTTGTAAGCCCCCTTCAAGTATGGTAAGGCCACATTGAGGTCTCCCTTGAGCCTTCTCTAACAAGCCCAACTCCCTCAAACTTGCTTCATAGGAAAGGTGCTCCAGCCCTTTGATCTTCATGGCTCTCCTCTGGCCCCACTTCAATAGCTCCACATCCCTTCTGTGCTGGGGGCCCCAGGCCTGGACATCATACTCCAGATGAGGCCTCGTGAGGGCAGAGTAGAGGGTGACAGTTCCCTCCCTGTCCCTGCTAGCCAACCCTCATTTGATGTAGCACAGGATACCATATGCCTTCTGGGCTGCAAGAGCACAATGCTGGCTCAGGTCCACTTTTTGTCCATCTCAAAGTCCTAATCCTCAGGGCTGCTCTCAATGAGTTCTTCTCCCAGTCTGTATACATATCTGGGATTGCCCCAACCCAAGTATAATATCTTGCACTTGGGCTTATTAAACCTCATTAGATTCTTGTGGGCTCACTTTTTGAGCTTCTCTCTAGATGGTGTCCCTTCCTGTTGTGTTAACTGCACCACTCAGCTTAGTGTCATCAGCAAAATTGCTGAGGGTAGACTCAATCCCCACTGTCTATGTTATTGGTAAAGATGTTAAAGAGCACCAGGCCCAAGACAGACTCCTGGGGGACACCACACATCACTGGCCTCCACCTGGACATGGAGCTGCTGACCACAACCCTCTGGCTACAACCATCCAACAAATTCTTTATCCACCTAATAAGCCAGCCTTCAAATCCATATCTCTCCAATGTAGAGATAGAGATATGGTGCAGGACCATGTCAAAGGCCTTACACAAGTCCAGGTAGACGACATCAGTTGCCCTTCCTTTGTCGTCACTCCACCATAGAAAACCACCAGACAGATCAGGCACCATCTGCGCCTGGTGAAGCCATGCAGGCTGTCTTGGATCACTTCCTCATATTGCATGTGCTTTAACAACTCTTTCAGGAAGATCTGTTCCATGATCTTCCCTGGCACAGAGGTGAGGCTCAGTGGCCTGTAGTTCCCTGGGTCTTCCTTTCTTCCTTTCTTGAATATAGGACTGGTGTTTCCTTTCTCCAGTCACTGGAACTGCATCTGACAGCCATGATTTTTCAGATACGATGGACAGTAGCTTGGAAACCACAACAGACATTTTTTTCAGAACCCTGCAATGCATGTGATCTGGCCCCATAGCCTTACACACATTCAGCCTCATGAGATGATCTCAGACTTACTCCACTCTTACACTGGAAGGAATTTTGCTCCCCTGACCTCAGCTTAGAATTTCAAGGGCATGAGAGGCGTGAGAAGCCTGACTGGCTGTGAAGACTGAGGCAAAGAACTCGTTAAGTACCTCAGCCTTCTCCTTGTCCGAGGAGGCCAGCTCTCCCTTTTCATTTATCAGAGGTGGTACACTCTCCTTTGCCTGTCTCTTCTGCTGTGTATCTAAAGAAACCCTTTTTGTTGTTTTTCTCATCCATCACCTAATTCAATTCCATCTGTGCCTTGACTTTTCCGATCCCATTCCTGTGCATCCTGTATTCTTCCCATCATCCCTGTATTCTTCCCAGGCCATACATCCCTACTTCCACTGCTTATTCTTTTCCTTTTTTTCCCTGCCCTGGACAGCAGGTCCTGGCTCAGGTATGCTGGTATCCTGCCTCTTCTGCCTCATTTTTTACTGTGGGAGATGGGGAGCTCTTGTGCTCTCAGAAATGTGTTCTTAAAGTGCTGGCAGCTCAGTTCTGTTCCTTTGTCCCTAAGGACAGTTTCCAAGGGGATCTCATCCAACAATTCCTTAAACAGCCTGAAATTCGGTCTCCTGAAATTCAGGGTTTAGCATGGCCTTCAATGTACTCCAGGGTGTCTTTATAGGTGAATCAATGAAACATACTGAATAATAAGAGTAGCTGTTGCTAAATCAATAAACAAAGTAGAAAAAAATAGGAATTCATCTCTATTAGGTAAAAGTTTATTTTTAAATCAGCAATATAAAAACAATGAAAAGGTCTAATACGTAGTAAAAATAGAAGAACAAAGAAAACCTTGTTTCTAGACAAACATACAGATAGTCCCAAAGAAGTTTAAGCATTCCTGAACGTTTAGGAAAGTTCTCTATAAATTAATAGATGCAGCCAAGTTTCCAAATGTGAAAGTGTTCGTGGGAGAGAAAAAAGAAAGCTGAATTTGAAAGAAAAGTGTTCCCAAGAGAAGAGGGGAAGGACAGATGTAAACTGGCCATTTTGCAAGTAGAAAAGCCTATGCTCCAATTTACATCAGTAAATCCAGTTTTTCATGTTATATCCTGACATACTGGACCCTCTTACATTCTTTTATCCCCATTTAATGAACTTGTTCAACATGATTAACATCAGCAATAAGCTAAATGGGACAGAACTGAGACATTTGCACAATTGCTCATTGCTCTTAGCATTGACGGTGTTTTCTTTGCAGTGGTTTCTCACAAGTTGCTGTAAGCAATCATATGTGAGGGCTGCTCTGAAAGTAATGCCTCCTATTTTATTATGTTCTTCCACAATGTCAGAGACGGATGTTGGTGGTGTGGCAGTAGAGGTGGAACCTTCCCACCAATATTCCATTACATTTTGTTGCTGTGTGAGAGATGGCAGCAAAGCAGCAGTCTGACAAAATGGTGTCTGACATGGAAGTGCTTATGAAGGAAAGATGTGTGATTGAATCCCTCCATGTGGAAACCATTGCACTCACTGACATTCATCGATGCTTGCTGAATATTTATGAAGATCAAAGAGAGATGTGAGCACAATGAGGTGGTGAGTGGTGAGTTTCAGCAGTGGAGACAGCAATGTGAAAGACAAGCTATGTTCTGTACAACCATATACTGCTGTCACACCATGAAATGAAGAGTGTCTCCATCAGCTCACTTGCACATAATCAGTGGATTATGACCAGGGAACTGTGTATGGAACTGAATATTGGCTTCAGTGCTTTGGAAATAACAGTGGCAATATTGGAATACAGGAGTTTGTACCAGGTGAATCCTGCAAATATTCACACAGGAACAGAAGTAATGCTGTCTGCAAGTTTTTCAGAATCTGTTGAAACAATATGAGGTACATGAGGCCTGTTTCCAAGATCTCATAATTACCTGTGATGAGACACTGTGTCACTACTGTGAGCTGAAGTCAAAATTGCAGTTCATGGAGTGGTGACATGTAAATTCCCATCAAAGAAAAAGTTCAAGATGCAGCCCTCAGCAGGTGGTGCACTGTGGTGATGTGCACTGTCTTTTGGGATAGGAAAGGTGTGATGCTTCTGGATTTCCTGGAACCCAGGCAAACCATCAAATCTGACCACTACATCATGGTACTGACTAAGCTAAAGGCTTGAACTTGCAGAATTAGACCAGAGAAGAAGACAGTCTTTCACTTGCAACATGATAACGCCAGGATCCATATCAGTTTGAAGACCGTGGATCATACTGCAAATCTTGGCTGGACTGTCCTACCACACCCACCATCTTTTCCGGATTTGGTGCCTCCTGACTTTCATCTGTTCAGGCTGATGAAAGATGGACTGCGTGGGCAACATTCTCCTAGCAATGACACTGTCACAGCAGTTGTGAAACAGTGGATCGCCTCTGCTTGTGCAGATTTTTATGAGCATGGCATGCAGGTTCTTGTTCATTGCCAGTGAAAACACATAGCTTATGGTGGTGACTATGTTGAAAAATAGGTCTTGTAGGTGATAATTTGCTCTGTCAAACAGTGTTATTGTATCTGTTGTAGTTTCCTCAAAAATAAATAGGAGGCATTACTTTTGGAGTGGCCAACATTGTGAGTTATGGAAACATAGCTGAAGGAATAAGAAATCATTTTTAAAATACCTTTGTTATGAAACTTTGGACATGTTAAAAGTAACTAAACTCAAAGAAAAATGGATTTCAGACAACCTGAATCAAGAATCAATTAAAAACACATCTCCCCTTTCAAACAGAAACTGTGGAGCAACTAGTGCTCCATTAATATTGCATTTATCTGTAGCCTAGAAATGTCTGAATCACAAAGTGTAGGCCAGACTGCGAATTCAATTTCAGCCATTCTAAAAGTAGAAATTACAAATATTAGATTTGGTGTTTGTGCTGACTGGATTTTATGTGCTGATGTTAAGATGACTGGCATTGATAAGTATATGTATTTCATACTCTTTATGTGAGCTCGTGTAAGTTAAGTGCAAAAAAATGGGGCCAGGACATAAAATACAGAAGATTCTTTCAACCCATCAAACCTCAGCTCAGACCTAGAGGTGACAGAAATGAAAAATTCAGAAAATTTAGAATTCAGTTTTGTAATAGATTTCCTTGGCAATACAGTTCTGTCTGCTAGACTTATTACCGGTACCTACTTAAATTCCAGATACACTACAAACTAAATATATAACCAATGATAAAAATTCAGAAGATTTTTTTCTAAATAGAATCTGATGGTATTTCATCTGGAGCTTTTAAAAACAACAGTCCTTAACAGAAGGAAAAAGGAACAGAGATTTGTTGGAATAAATATGCACAGAGGGGAAAAAAAGAGAAAGCAATCCAACCAAACAGCCCTATGTGTTGGACCCTTTTCATGATGCATGTCTGAAGCTCACATGATTTGGATAGGCCTTATGTCTCATACTGGGTAGCAGTTGATGGCGCCAGATGCTCCATCAAAGAAAGATAATCGCAAACTGAATCCTGCCAAGCTGTTGATGTATTAAACACTCTGTCTGTAAGTAGCGTTATAAACAGAGAGGCCCTTGCTCTCATCAGTCCTAAAACTGTTGATGTTCAAAAGCAAGTTTTTAAGATTTTTGTATCTGTGAGTGTTACAGAGGCAGAGATACCTTAGTTCCACAGATCATGTCCCAACAACAAAACTGCCTGTAGCTGTTCCTGCCCTCTTCCCCTGCCTGCTTGCTTATTCCTGTCCATTGCTCATCTCATTGGTGCAGAGATGCTTATGGCTCAATGGATTTGCCAATTAATGACACATATATCAGTTAGCTGATTCTGATTAATACTATCATTAAAAAAGGGCTATTTTTAACCTTAGGCCTTTTAATCCATTCCTTGTATTGGTTCATTTCACAGTCTGACAAACAGCTGTGCTGTGCAAGGGGATGGCATGGGAACAAGAAAGAATACCTCTGGGCAAGGGTGGAGAGAACTGAGGAGCAGCCAAGGGAAATATCCGCCGAACCACAGTTTAAACCATGTGATTTCCTTCAGGGCTGTCAGGCAGGGAGCCACATACAAAATCGGTAGTCCTACAGCAGAAAGCTTGTAAAGTAAAAGTAAAGAAAGACAAAAGGCTCCAGTGTCCTGCTTCGCTGATGAGGATTGACAGGTGACTCCCAACAAATGCTAATGCATAATGCTGAACATCACTGCCCTTTCTAGTGACATTTCTGGGTTAGACCTATGGACCTACTCTCCTGCAGATATGACGCTTGCTTAGCACAACAAGAAGGAAATTCCCTGGACATAACTGAAAAAAAAAAAGGAATAAAAAGAAATTTATGATATGATCAAAGCAAAAAGAATAGGAAAGTTCCTTACATGTAGCGTGGCAGATAAAAATATTCCCTTAACTAAGAGTAAAATCCCTCTGAAAGCAGAATACATACACAATTTACAGTCATAGAAAAATACATAAACACTGAACTTTTTCCCTTCATACTTTGTTTACCCTGTGCCATCCATTCTGTAAAAATGTTCGCACATGAATGTTTCTGTTTGTTGAATGTTGAATGTTTCTGAGAGTGAGAATAAGAGAAGAACGTATTTCTAACAACCACTTTGAATGCATTGGTTCAAAATCGCCCAGCATCAGTTTTATTTTGAACTCCACGTGGTAAGAGAGAAATGTAATTTAGATTAGGGCACATATAACGTTAAACTCACATATATTCCATATTTTTTTTTTGAGTAATCCCCTTATGAAGTCAGATGGAAATAATTTTATGGATCTTCACAAAATATGGATTCTGACTCAAGGGAAGACATGAGAAATCCTTTCAGGTTAAAGCAAGAGAAATAGCTTGCCAATAACTTTTATTTATACCTCCTTTTAGGAGAAGTGGCTGATAATATTTTTCACATTTTATCAGGGGTGGGCAACTACTACTATATATCAAGGTTTAAGTAACTGTTTTGCAATGAAAAATGGGTCTTGACTTATTGAAAAGTGTGCATTTCTGAAAATACTTGTCGCTACATGGGCTCTATCTGATCCCAAGTTCAGAGTGTATGCCTACAAAGTACTTCAAAGTGATTCACAATTTGTTATGAATGCAACTTTTCTAATTCTTTTTTTTTTAAATTAATGACTATTACATTTTTGTTTGAGGTCTTGCTGAATGTTAGGAAATGTATTCAATAATTTTTATGCACATGGTCTTGGAGGGACATAACCACACATTGTTCTTTCAATTACTTTATATAACAAGATATAGAAGAGCTTCCAGAAGTTCTGCTCTTTGTTATCCAAAAACCAGACAGAAAAGTCAGAGAAGATAATGCTCTTGGTCATAAAACACCCAAACACACACACATATATATACACTGATTAATAAGGGTGGCTCAAATAAATCTTACCTATCTTTATATTATCATGGTCTTTTATTTGACAGTGTATCTAAAAATAAATATAACACTTGTCACTGAGACTCATGTTTGTAAGAAATACTTCCTAGAATTTCTTGTCACAATTCTCTCAGCTTCATCTAAATTCTTTTCCCCTCAGCAACTGTATTTTCTGAACTCTTTGGACCTTCCTGCCACAGTATTGAATGTGAGCAATTCCAGAATGTGGAGAGGAGAGAATCTCCTCCTTCTTAAAAGCAGAAGTCTTTTATTCAAAATACATGGGAATATCTCCAGAAACTGTTCTTCAATATTAAACAGCATAGTTAATAGGTAATAACATTTCTTTTCTTTTTTCTTTTTTTCCTCAAGAAAATTAATTTCATAAGGCACATACATTTTAGAAGAGATTTTGCAATGGTAAAAGTAGACCTATGCTGCAACTTTGCTTATCAGTGGGAAAGAGTGAGGGAACACACTATCAGAGCCTTAAACTACTTTGTGAAGTATATGTTTTTCTTGTTTCTTTCCCATTCAGTTTAAATCCACTCAAAAGGTGCAAAATATTTTCTTATTGAAAACTTCTTCAGACTTAAATAACAAAATCCTACCATCTACAAAAGCAATCTGAATCTTTCACAGTTCATGAAAAATACTGGTGCCCAGAAACATTCTGTGGAACATTTACATTCCTTCAGAAGAATTTATTTTCCCTCTTAAGGTTGTGATCTTTCATGATATACCCAGTGATTGAGATAATAAAGCATTAGGTGCCTGGCCAGCAATATCACAATAATTCACTTGCATAGGTGTTACAGTACCAGTGAGATGTCCATGTCTGCTGCAGCAAAGTCATCTAGCACTGCAGTTGGCTTTTAAATTAAAAAATTCAAATTGTTTATGCAGTTTATATCAATTATCTATCATATGTAACATACACTGTCTCTTGCCGAGTTTGAAGAATGTTCTGAGTGAACAGGAATAAGCTTCAAATAGATAAAGCCTTCTTGAGAACCTGTTTATTTACATTTCAGATTCTTCAGTTTGGAATGATTATTGTGCCTGCTTTATTTATTCTTTTATAAATATTTCTACAGAAATTTAAGAGTTCTAGCATTTGGTGGGGTTCAACTAAAGAAAATAAAACCTATTCTTCAGAAATGAACCACAAAAAAGGAGCGTCAAAGTAATCGTAACCTGATAATTCCCTGCAGAAAGAAAAGTGAATTAGAAATATCGTGCATCTGCACCAAGAAGCTGTGTCTTCCTCAAGAAGAACCTCTTGCAGTGAAAAAAAGATATAAGGTCTGCTAAGGAATTAACAAGTAACAGAAGACAGAAATATTTTCTATTGTTAAATATTTTACTGCATAGACCGTGTATTTCTAGAGAGGAAATGTGGATCAAGTATGGATAAACAAAAGGGAAAGATAAGATTTTTGAAGTCTGAACATTTTCTATTTTCTCTGCCTCAAAGCATCTGCCTGCTTGGCTTTGTCTGAGTAACTGATGAAGTTTTCTTTCATTTCTTGGTACTTAGGTTTATGCACACTTACGATTTGAACAGTCATGCATTTCACTTCTTTGGTATATGTTTAGTGATATTAAATAAAAATACTGATAGTCAGCAATATGAATCATTGCTTTCTGCCTCGTAATCATCTTTGTCTCAGTTTTGAAGTGATCTGTGACCTAAAGACCTGAAAGAATGATGATTCTATTCAGAACTGCCGTCCTCGGGCCACATCTGGAAGGGCTTTGCTCACTGCTGGGAGCAGTCTTCCCTGAGATCCCAGAGAGAGTGGGACGGACTCCTTCAGGAAGGAAAGACCACTTGAACCTCCCTAAGACCAGAAGTGGTTTCAGATTGATAGGAAATGCAACACTTTCCCTTTCCTCATAAAAGCATTTTAAAGAGTCCTTTATTTTGTTCTGGTTAAAAAAATGTGTTTTTTAACTGACCTTCTAGCTAGATTTGATGCAGATTAGCTGACAAATTCTGCTCCCTAAAAATATCTCCTTGATAAAAATGCTGTCCTTGCATCTGTGAATTAACTCTTCTTTTTTTCTTAAAACCTTGTTAAAAAAATAAATAATGATTTACATACCATGGCAAACCCTATGAGCTACAGTAAGATGTTAAAATGGAGCAATAAACACAAAAACAGCTGTTGCTGCACATGTAAAGCAGGTCAGAACTGAGGCCCAGAGTCCTGTGCTGACAGAACAGCTGTTGACCTGAAGACACAAGCACAGGAGAGTGTATTATGCCTCTCCAACGTGTGGCCAGCAGCATTGCCCAGCTCCCATTTTTTGCTGTTATTTTCTGCACAAGTAGGGGGTTGACATTCACACCATGTATTTTTGATATTCCTTCAGGCAAATATGTTTTTGTTGGGACAGATAAGAATGCCCTTCTTTCACTGTTGTTTGGTAGTCTGACAGCATATTCTTTCGCTGCCAGTGGAATAGAGCCAAACCCAATGAGTTGTGCAGGAGGAATACAGGAGCAGAGAGACCTTGCTGTGCAAGATCCTTCATGGCTGTCTGCACTACTGATAATGTGAGATGAAGATGAATCAGCTGCTTTCTCTGCTGTATTTTTTTTTTTTTTTACCACAATTTTGTCTTTTTTTTTTTTTCTAATGCAAATTCTATGAATGTACATGGAACTCTACCTTCACAGTCATTAATAGTATGCTCTTATGAAAGGAGACCAGTGTCCTCCAGTGGTCTCCATCTTGGTTTCCTCCCAGTTGTGTGAAGAGATCTCTTACCAGTTCACATGTTGTGTTATTATTAGCTTGGGACACAGGGAGATTGGGAGTCACTGTGGGAAGCAGCACTAATTTCTAGATGCAGGTGGTAATTTTCCTTTTGTTTAGTTGCTTTATGCTTGTGTATGAGACATGGCATGATTGCTTCCATTGGGGAATCTCAGAGAAATTACTCTTGGAATAAAATCTCATCTCCTCAAAAGCAGCAATTTAAGAGGCTACGTGAGCTTTTTCCTTATCCAGTTTTCTTGCAAATGACTTTGCCACTGTAACAAAATAGGTAAATTCATGGAACAGAAGAGCTGCAGATTTTAGCTACTGATCTGGAAGAGATATCTTCCTGCCATCTTTAGTTAGAAGCTGTTTCTTGAAGGGCAAAATTACACTTCAGCAGTTAAAAGCTGTTTTCCAATATCGAGTTACTTTGGGAGTGCACAGCTGGATTCCATCTAAGTTATTTAAACTCTTATTAAGAGACTCATCCTTTCAATCATAAACATGATATTTGTGCAGATTTCATAAGAAAAGAAAAACAAAGCTTAGATAGATTAAGTGATATTCGTTTGGAATAGCAGTATTGAGTCCTTGTCATTAACAGAGCATATATCACTTTAAGTAGTCTGTCAAATTCAGCAAGTAGCCATAGAAAGCTGATGAAGAAAAACACCTGCAAAACCCTCCCCACTTTCTATTTATTTTCCTTTGTTATAAGGGTAAGTATGCAGATCTACATACATGTGTACATAAACACACATAAGTATACCTTAGGAACTCAACACAAAAATTCTGGCTTTACTAATAGTATCAGACACTGCAAAATGATTTTCCGATGTAACATATTTGACTCACAATCCCTGGAAACCCTTGTAGCCAGAGAGTCCATATTTATCTTTTCTACCTTAAGAGTCTATTTGCAGAAGCTTTGCCATGCCAGTGGAGAGCCCACCACATATGATCTTTAGTTTCTTTTTATAAAGGGCTGAAGTCTTTGTGTTTCAGACAATGTTAGGAAAGCTATAGAAGAAATTATGCTGGGAAAATGAGTAGCAAAAGCAAGGGATAGGCATATTTGTTTTATTAGCTATGATAAATAGAAGTATCTACTATTGGTGATGATGGGTTGGTGGTTGAACTAGATGATCTTAGCAATCTTTTCCAACTTTAATGATTCTATGATTATCTGCTATTATCTACTATAACCTAGGCATGAGGAAATCAAAGCAAGAATTTTCTCAATACTTTGAAGAACAATGATTCAGTGCTGTAGTTTGGTGACAAAAAGTCACCATGAGTTGCCTATTCAAAAAGTTACTGAATGCTTGTTTAATAACAAATTGTTTTCCCTGCAAAAATACTCATCATATTGCAGAATCAACTATGAATTATGTTACAGAAATACAGTCATTATCGTGTGGAAGTGTCAAAATTCATACTGTATATTGTCACTCTTGACTATAACTACAAAATATGAGTATTTTGGTAGACATCAAGATAGAAACCATTTTCACCAACAGAGCACCAAATATCCCGTTTTTTCATAAAACATACATAAACTGAATAAGCAACTCTTTTCATGTGCCAAATAGTTATTTGTAAAAAGTGACATCTGTAAAATGAATCTTCAAATGTTTAGTATATCTTAGTTTAGATGACTGCAAAGCAAACACAAATATGCTGGAGCCTAGCTGAACTGTTTCCTGCAGTGACACATATATTGTGCCTTGTTTACATATGCAAATCCTACTGGGTATTTCTGTTAGTTGAGGTATGCATAATCATTATAATGTGTAAGTAGACTCATAGGGAGATAATTTGGTTTTCATAGTATAATAAGGTACTTTTCCCCTCAGAATTTTTCTATAGATTGTGTTCCATATAATCTCAGCAGATGGGACTGGGATTAGCAGACGTTACAGAATTAAATGAAAAGCATACATAGAAATTAATTAGCAAGTGAATGAGAAGGCTGTGGATTGTTATGTAAAGACCATGCACAAGTCTCAAAGTCTCATTTTCCACTCCAAACAAGGAGACAGGACTGAAATCTGTGTATTAACTATGTGTACTTGCCGAAGCACATACTTACAGAAACAGTGATAATCATGTCTAGAAAAGACTGCAGAAGGGCATCTAGTCCGCCTCCTTTTCCCTGGAAAGAATAAAATGTTTCATTCCTTGTAGATGTTTATCTAGGAGTTGCCAGTAATTTATCCCTGAAATCAGTATACTTCGAGATGTATGGATGACACTGTTTCAAAAGTCAATTATTAAAATTGTATTCTTTTGTCTGTTGATTCTGTTTGTGCCTATTGGCATATGAAACTTAAAGGAAAGATTTTGCTTCTTTTGGTGTTAAGTACTTGAAAGCCTCCACTCTGTAGCCTACAGAAAATCTACGGGTTCTATTGCACATTTAAGGACATGCATTTCTAATAGAAGACAATCTATTTTTCAGATGAACTATTATTTTTCACTGGACAATGATGATACATGGGGAAGTACTTTATTTGACATATATGAACTCACTCTATATCAATATTCTTAAGCTTTCTTTTGGGAGAAGAGAATGTAATATCCATATTACTTTATGAACAAAACAGACTTTTTCTATTTAGAATACTGCCTCCATATCTTGCTTTATGTTTTTGGGGGTTTTAGCAGATCAGAAGACTTGCTGAGACTATTATGGAAAAAGCTGAAAAGCTGTAGGCAAAAATTTAATACAGGAATTTAGCAAGCAATGCAACATTTTTTGCAGTGAGTTAGAAAATCACCTCTTCAGTTGCTTTAAATCATATGTACATTTCATATTTATGCGTTGTTTATATATAATGATTTTCTTTAGATGAAGAGATACATTATATTGCCTACTACATAATTACTTTTGCCACACTGTCTGAAACAAAATAGCATTTCCTCAGGGGAGAAATTCTATTAAAGATCCAATCTGCAAAATTTACCCACGTGTTTCGCTATACAACATCCAAATATTCCCTCTGAAATCAATGGAAATGCTCCCAGGTCTCAATTCTGCAAGCCACTGTTATTCTACAAAGCATTTAGGCATATTCTCAAGTCCCTTTACTTTTAAAGAGCTGTAAGAACAAGTTTATAATTAAGCAGGGAATTGTGGCAACCATTCCACATTCTCCAAGTGCACTTCAGCCAAATGTCTTTGGGTTTAATCCTTATACCCCAGTTACTACTATAATACATACTATAATATACAGCATCCTTTTCAAATGGAAAAACAGTTTTCTTTAAATGGGTAAATATTAAAGACAGCAGCAGTAACTAAAGTAGAAAGCCATGTGTTGTGAAAATTAATTTGTAGGCCCTAATTTAGAAAACATCAGATTAA
Source organism: Aquila spilogaster (assembly GCA_024606505.1). Lineage (NCBI taxonomy): Eukaryota > Metazoa > Chordata > Aves > Accipitriformes > Accipitridae > Aquila > Aquila spilogaster. The sequence goes on along the minus strand of JANHGO010000041.1, from coordinate 1,277,268 downwards.
ATATTTACAGGCACTTCAGTTAAATGGTTACTGTTTTAAATGCATACCCATGGCAATGTCCACATGTTCAGGGTGAGGGTTTGTTCTCAGACCCTAAGGCAAACTCCACAGCAAATGTAAAGCAAAGCAAAGCAAAGCTGTCTTGCCTCAACCGATTCTCCAGAAATAGAGTTGGTGAATCTAAATGTCCTATAGGGAATCGTCCAAGGAACAGACACCTTATAAATAGTACCTATAAACTCCTGAAAGGTTGCTAACTAGGCAAGGCCAAAGGCTTTCTGGGACTGAAATATCCCAAAGTTAGGGATGACCATAATTGGGTGTTAGGGTCTGGACCTCGTGATCTTTCTGGCACAGACATGTATGGTAGGGCAGATGTGGAGAATAGACATCTGTGTCTAAAGTTTAAATATCAGAATGAATGTGAATAGACTGCCTGAATGAAGAAAAAAAGGGCTACACCTGTTCATGTTTCATAGAACCCTAGAATCATTAAGGTTGGAAGAGAACTCTAAGGTCATCCAGTCCAACTTTAAAATAGAATTGTGGTTACGAATACGGAAAACTGTCCTGTCACCCATACTGCACAAAATAGATTTTCTTTACTGTCAGTAAGATACAATGTACCGAACATGTTTCTCAAGTTACTTCTTGAGATATGTGCCTTTTTAATGTATTACTCTGAATTATTAATTATAAATACATTTTCCAATATCTTTAGCTTTCTTTTGTCCTCATGAATTCACAGATTCTTTCAAATTGGTGGCAATGTATTCATCTCCCCATGGGGTTGCAAATAGTTCTGTTGGTGTATTTCTGCATTGTGCATTAAGAGCTTATTTCAGCTATAGTTTTCACTGGTTTCTTTTTATTACTTTAACCATTCAAATTCAAATTCAATCATAACCAGATTGTTCTAGTCCTTGAGGGGAGGAGTGAAGCTTTAGAAGGGCTGAAGTATTTTAAATAGGAGAATTCTGACCAGTGACTGATGAATAATAAGCACCATCAGCTGAATCATTATTTTTTTTCCTAGAAGTCCACAGGCTTTTGATTCTGGAAGAACTTTTACTGAGTCATACCTCTGGCTTGGATTCAGACAAATAGTTTTGTCAATCTGCAAATAACAGAAGTGGTGAATTGCTAGCTGTCATTTGTGGAAAATTTCCATCAACTCCTGTATGAAATAATGGTACAGCTCTATGGAAGGGTTTATTGCACATCTTTTCTGGTTTAGAATTTCTCTGTGTAGTAAGAAATTTCTTCAGTTACAATTGACTAAATCTACATGAGTTGTGGTTTGTGTCAATAACATCATAAACCATTACACAATTCAGATATGACACTTGGTAGTTCTTCACCTCTAATTTCAGTGTGTTCCTTCGTCCTGACAGAAAAAATATATATAAATAAATAAAATAGCTGGGCTGTCATATGATTTTCTTACACAGAATTCTTCTAACATCTCGAAAATGCATACAGATAACGGTAGGGCAGAGGTTTCTACAAAGACTTTTTCTTCCATCTATACTCGCAAGAAATGCCCACCCTTGGGATGTATGAAAAACATCTGGAGGAAGAAGAATTGAACTTGGTATCAGGGAGGACCTGACAACATCAAAAGATGCAGGAATTGTATGTATGTTAATCTTTGGATTTTGAAGTATTATCTCTGTCCTGACACATAGACTTGTAATTTTTGCACAGATGTTTAAATACTTTCTACCTTTTATGACATCTTGTTTAAGTGGAAAATTCTCTCATCCAAAAAGATGGGGTGATTTAGGTTTGTCACATTCACTTCCAGTGTTAATACTCTTAACAGTATTAAAATGGCTTCCACTGAACATGGCTAAATTTACTTGGGAAACCAATTAAGTATATAATATTAAGGAATTTTAATACTGAATGGGAGTGATTAAAGATGTAATGTGGTTTGATTCATCAAATTTAAATTCACACCTCTAGTGTCTTATGATCAGCTCTCCAGAATTTCCTATTAAGTGCAGCAAAGTAGATTTATTATCTTCTTTCCTACTGGTGAGTTGGAAATGCCTGGAAAAAAAGCTTTTGTAGCGCAGAATATAGCTAACCCAATACACTGCTTTTATCCTTTACAGTGTCCTTGAAAGCCTAGAAGAGAGATGTTTCAGAAGCATAAGCTGAAGATGCCTACTGAAGTTGGACTTCCAACTTACTGCTGAAATTCAGGCAGCTACTGTTAGTACCTTTGACAATTTTGTACCAGTCCACCAGAATTATTTGCAGTCACTCCACAGCAATGCCATTCCCTCTCATGCTCCAATGCAAGGGACACATTTTGTGAGGAATGCCCTATTGACTTGAAGCAAAGACAGAAATGCAGACAGCAATGTGTTTCACTACAGCCTTCTGCACTCCAGAAAAGCCAGAGTTTGTGAAACCTCTGGTTGGCCCCTACAGAATGCCGTTCACTTGCGTTCTGAAGGCAGCACAGTACTGGGCCAGAGAAATAGTGAAATTACTTACAGACCACTCATGTGTTATCCCAAGGCTTTATCTCCCTGATCTGTAATCAAGCAGATCATTCCGGTTTACAAGTGGACTCTGGAAGGGAAAGGCAGACAGTAGATTGGGGCACTGTGGAAGAGGAAATGCGTCAAGTTCAATTCAGCAGAGCAAGCACTTAGAGAAGCAAAAGGGACAAATATCAGCTTCAGAGATGTAAGTCCACTCTTGATTTGACCCGTGAGATAGACCACCTCCTGCTATCTTTTCACTGGTTATATGAGAAGGTAATTGAATTGGGGTTGTAAACACAGCTAACTTCAGGATACTGTATATGTCTTTACTTTATGTTTTATATAACAGAAATTTATTAGTTATGCTTTAATTTATCTTTTTATTATGCTGCTCCTCTTGTCTTTTTATTTTAAGCCAATATGGTCAGGCACCACAGGCATAATATAACCATGGACCATATAACCAATATAACCATGGTCTTATTCTTTTCTGGTAAAGTTACAATATTTCTACTCTAACAGGATTAGAAAAGGTGATAATATACTTCTGTAGGTTATAAATGTACATATTTACAGGTTCAGTAAAACACATCTGATGGTAAAATCAGATATTTTAGCTAGTCATCCATGACAGTTAGTTCTTATCAGTTAGAATTCATTAAAATGAAACATCCTGCCCCCTAAGTTGAGAATCTCCCTTGACTGTTCTCCACATGGTTCTGAATTAAACATATTAAACATATTAATCCTTTTCTGTCAGTCAGTTTCCAGTATATCTGGTAACTTTAAGTTCCACATTCATGTAAAACGCAAGTTGGATAATAATCATCTTTCCCTTTAGAAAGACCTTAAAAATAACCATTCTTGGGGCCTTTATTTAAAGCAATGACTAGAACACTTAAGTCTATAGACTGGACTATGAGTCCCAGTATTATATAGATGAAGAACACAGGAATTTAAGGCAGCACTGGGAGCTGCAGGGTTTTCAGATGTATCTGTCTTCTGGTGAGTTACTCAGTCTACTCACAGCAGAGCTCTTCTAATGCTTTTGACTCCCCACCCCCATGCTGCATCCATATAAGGTAAGTGAAAACTTAGGTTTTTTTTTCTGTCTAATTCTAAGCACTATTCTAAGCATTTAAATTCTAGTTGAGAATTTTAACATTCACATAATGATGCTAAATGGAAAATTTATTCCCTGGTTATTAGCTATGCAGTTTGTATTGTATAGGGCTACACATGCTGTGGATTATTGTGCAAAATATGTGCTGTTTAGAACCAAGTATTAGATTAGACAAATCTGGTCTATTATTGCATCTCTTCAGATCTGGTTTTCCATAGGAAGTAATCAAGATTCACCCCTCAGTCAATACAGAGGTAGATTTAATATCATTTTAATATGAAGAAACTTGTATTAAAGTGTAAAAATCTGGGTCCCTTGAAGTCTGCACTGTCAATATGTATGATAGTCATTGTTACCATGCAACCAGCCTGCTTTATTGAGAACAGAGCATTAATTTAAAAATCTTATGTAGAAATCAACTATGTAGAAAAGTTTCTAAAAAACTGCTACTGATGCATACTGAAAAGTCTAATCCTAAAACCTGCATGGGACTCAGCTGGATAAATTTCACTGAGTCAAAAGCAGGCCAAGTCCTATGCATCATTTTGAATTATTTTTAGGATTAAGTGTTCAGACATCATGAAAGAACCAAGCAGCATTTTGAAAGTTGACTCCTTTAAGTACTATTTCAGAACTATTACATTTCTTTCTGTTAATCCCCATATTTCTGAAGTGTCTATCTAACATTTGATTTCTCAATTACAATAGCTACTGGACAGTGCATATTGCTCCAATTCTGTCGTGTGCAGAATTTGATGCTTGACATTAAAACAACCTTATGCTTTCAATTTTTAAATCCTTACTGGAGTTGGAGGACACCCAGGGTAGATTCATTGTATTGAAACAGCTGATTTGCATGAACCTAGAACTCTCAGGGAGCAACAGTACTGGGACTGTTCTTTAAGAAGAAGTGAGCCCAGAGATAAAGGGTGGCAACAAGGCAAAGGCTCCATCCCATGACACCCAAGCAATGGGAGTCTGGGAATGGAAACTAGGGCAGCCATCAGCCCAGACAGCCACACTAGTCTGCGGTGATGGGTCTAACCCTTTGGTCGAGGCAAAGACTGCAGACACAACCTGAGAAATTGGATGGAAAAGAAGAGCAGAGAGGAATGTATTCACGTATGTGAACCAAATACGTAATTTTTAAGCTCAGCCTTAATATGTGAAATACATCTTCAGAGCTGTAAAATGAGAGCTATCAGAATGTTCACTTGTAGATTTTCTCTTTAATATATATTATTTCAAATTTATTCTTAGTAAGAAAAATATTGCTTACTAGATATTATATTTTTTTCAGAGATTTTTGGATAAATTAAGTGCATGATTCAGTAAGTTTTAAGCTTCACTCTGCAGGGAGTCTGGCTGCTTATCAGGGTTTTATACAAATGATCTCTGTGCCTGAAGTCTGAGCAATTCTTCTGAAGGAGCAACGGAAGTTAGAAATCTGATTTGGCCTAACAAGCAGAATGAAGATGAATGCAGTACATTCATATAGGCTATGGCCTTTTGTCCCTTTCCTCCTTTAAAAAAATGGATTTAAAGAATTTAAGATGTTTTAGTTTTTTTGATCAATTACAAATATGAACTCCAAAGCTCTTCTTTTTATTTTCATGTGCTCTGAGGTTGTTCTTTTATAATTAAAATGTTATTCCTCATTCTAGTTCCCTTCATTTACTGGCAGGGTTTTATCTCTGTGATACGCCAAAAGTTTGAAAATTTTCATAAGTAATGAATCATTAACTTACGGTGATCACAAGCATTTTGAACTGCAGCTGTTGTAGATGTTTTAAGATCTCTGAGGTCATTAATGGAGAGAAAGTTAAGAAAGATAAATCTGCTTATCTATGTAAAAGTAAACTGTCTCCCCTAGCGTGACTGTTTTGGCCTTGTGCATCCTTTTCATTATTTAGTCTGACGGTTTAGCAAACTCAGCTGTCTAGATGAAACTAGAAAATAGGGCAATGAAAAGCATACAGAAATACTAGGGAAAAAAAGGTACAGAAACTCTGTTGTTATTCTTGAAATAACTGGTAACTATGAGGATCTAACTGCAGCTTCTCTGTAGAATTATTTTGCCATAATTAGCTCTCTCTAAAGCTTCATTTTCAGTGGTAAATGCCATTTTCCTCTTTGAAAACAATCTGTAACTCGAAGTATTTTGTGTATCAGTGTCATTTAGCTAGATTAATATCTTCAGAACCAATTCGCTTGCCATTGAATGCAGTGGAGACAATGATCTTATGTCAAAGTTACCATAAATTAGGAAGCAGGAGACAAAAATAACTCTCTTTAGAAAGTTAAATTCCCACCAGTAGTATATACCTGTATCTGGGTTTCCTTTTGTGTATATTTATATGGCATATATGGACTAATCCAAGTGACCTTCAGCAGCTTTATTTATTTATTTATTTTTGCAGGTATGACATATTTTCAATCTGACTGTTCTTGAATTCACATTTTGACACAGCTTCGTGGAACTGCTTGGATAAAAGATGGTAACTACTGAGGAATTTCCAGCGAATTCACAGGAGTCCCTCCAGAGGGCTCACTCTGTACCAAAACAACTATCAAAATAGATGAGTGAAATTTTGTAGTCCAGAAAACCCCATTCGCTGGGAAGGTCAGTGTCACAAGAGAATTTTTCCCCATGGAGAATTTGCTCTTCAAAAATATGACAGGAGATAAAACATTACTGGTACCATGCTATATATTTTTTTTGCTGAAATGGGAACTGCGTGGGTGGTTGACAAACTTGAGGGAGCAAACATGCAGCTGACTAATACTGCCTTTATCTTATCTTTTCCACGGGCTAAAAAACAGCATTGGGAAACACTTGTGAAATGGTCTTTTCCTCATGGTTCTTTAACTTGGTTATATCCTTATTTACTGTTTATATTCTTTCAAGTTCTCCTTTATTGTATCAGAATGCAATGCATGGCAAGAAGGACTGAAGGTAAATAAGTAATAGTAATAATTATTCAGAAGCCTAGTGATTTTTCTTTTGGTCTTTATGTTTGCAAGGCACTGAGTCAGGTCCTCATCATCTAGATTTTAATAGAATGGATAAGATGATTAACATTTCTTTCTGTTAATCTAAGTCCTTCTAATGTATTTATCCTGTGTACAACTGAGCAAGTGTTGCACGTTGATATTTAGCTCTGTTTACCGACATGGATGCTTTTGATAAACTTCTCCTGAAGCCCTCTTTGGTGTTGAGAGAATAACTTTTTGCCATGGGTCATTCCAAAACAAAACAAGTGTTTATGTGAAAGATCAGCTGACAATGCAATTGAAGCTTGTGTAGTTTCCTTTCTGCCTCAAGGAGGACTTGTAGATTGCATTGGATCAGCCAAACCTGAGTTCAAGACCTCATCCAGAGTGTTGAAACTCTTTGGCAAACCTAGATAACATCTGCAAAACCTTGGGCGGATGTTATGTATAGCAGCAATACACTCATCACACATTGCAAACTGTTCAGAATTACACTTTTTTAACTCTTTCAACAAGATGTAGTGCACCAGTAAAGAAGAAAATTGTGATCTTTGCTAAAGTTTGCTGGGCTATATACTTGCGTACATAAAAATATAACCATATATTTATATGTGTACATGTCCGTGTATGAATCTTTATTTTGTTTACAAATAACTATCTTAGATCTCAATGCCAGCCTTACTATATGCAGTAGGAATTATTCTCAGTGAATAATAAAAACGTAGTAAAATAATTACAAGGAAAACCATACCATCAGATCTTAATTTTAATGCTGTGTGATTTTAAAGCTAAGTTTTTTAAAAAGACTCAGTAGATTCACAGCATATCTATCATTTGTTTAGTTTGCCATTACAAATTTGTATTAAAGGCACATAAACAAAACAAAAAGAAATAAAGCAGAAAGTTCATCACAACAATCTTTGATGTACAAAACTATTTTCCATGTGTCTTTTTTTTTTTTCCATAAGGATTTTTCTAATCTCCCACAAAACCATTAAATTATGTAAAATCTTCTCAGGTTTATGAGAAGTCTGTGTAACTCCAAGAAAGGACTGGAAACTGATATTCCTCACCCTTGGAAAACTGTGATGCTTCAATGTTATAATTTGCAGGCAGATAAGAAAAAAAAATGCTTTTACAAACTTCAAAAATCTTAGTTGAAAAAAATAATTTCCTAAATTATTGAAGGTCAGTTCACCACTGAATGATATTTGTTTGAATTTGCATAATGTCTAAGGAGGCTTAAAATTTGTGTGTTTTATCTTTTCAGTCTTCTATTTGCCTTGTTTCTTGGGCAGGCGTCATGGACAATAATATACTACATTCTCAGTGCTTTCAGCCTGTTATTCAGGTCGGGAGTTCAAAGTAAGTTATGAAAGATGTAGTACAAATAGGAATCGTGTCTTCTTAAGATTTACGGCTCCCACAAATAAATATAAAATTGGTCAAAAAGTAAATAAATAAATAAATTTAGAAGTGAGTCAGCACTGCTCCTGAAGTCTCTGCCTTTTTGTGCGTCCTCTCCCCTCTGCGCTCCCTACGGGCTCCCACCTCCATTTTGTGGGTGGAAAATAACTTTGTTTTCTAATCAGTCCAGTTGAATAGTTTTACCCATGAGAATGGTGTGCAAAATGTAAAACTCAGTGACAGCTGAGTAGCGAATTTAATTGTAAGATTAACACAGCGATACAATTTTTATATATGCATTGTAGCAGAGTATTTCCTAATGGTGGTTTAGTGTGCTGGTGAATGTACAAGATCGAGGTGGCCATCACATGCATGGTATGAAGAGAAAAGTGAATTAATAGTAATAAGGGTGAAATTACTGGGGGGAATACAGGGCGTGCACTGGGACTGTGGAAGAAACACACACTCACGTTTACATTTACAAAGACTGTCTTCCATAAATCTTTAAAAAAAATCTTTTCCTATATAATCATAACATTCTTTTTAGCTAGCACTGAACATGGACTCTGGAGTGCTAGCATGTATTTGACTGGAATTACACAAGCATGAACAACTACATGGATTGGTAAAAGTGATCTGGTTGTAGTCGCTGTGCCTCTCATTACCAACTCAGCTAGGCTTGATCTGTGTGACCAGAAGCCATCTTTCCTAGGGAAAGAAGACTTATGCCAACTCATCTCTCTCACTCTTTTTCTTGGCCTATCTTCATCAAACATATTTGAGTCCACGATTAAAAAAGTGAAGATATCAGAGATATTGAGTTCTGACCAGTTCCTTAGAAGAGAGTCCCCGTTAGTTACTCCAATGACAGAATTGAGCTTTGTGCATGTTAGACACCTGGGAAAGTACGGAAATACTCATCTCCAAAACACAGCTTCTTAGGAAATTAGGCCTTACTGTCCCAGGGGTCTTGGAGATACTAGCTTTTCTGTGAATACTTTCACATTCAGCTTGGACAATAGAAATCTACAGGATAAACTACTTTGCCCAGAGATTTTCTTTCACTGCTTTTTTTTTTCTTCTTTAAGAAACTCGTACTCATCACTACACAAGTCTCTACACAAGTGTACTCCAAGGGACCTAACCCTTTCATGTGGTGAAGTCAGCCAAAGGAAACTAGGAGGCCAGTAAGTAAGTCTCACTGTCTGTCTTTGGAGAATAAATTTGCTGAGTTCTGGGAACTTTCCAAACATCTGTACCTTTCCATGTACAGTATCAGAAATGTAAGCATCATTGACAGATATGGATCCTAAATGAGATCTCCTCTTTAGGACAGGCCTGGCAGCACTAAACCTAGTCCTTAACTTTTGCCTCCATTGATTTATATTCTACATGCATTTGGCTGATATGAAGTAGGATCAAGTGAAAGGATTTGGATGTGTCCAGCTTGGCCCCCTTTTCAGGTTCAACAATGTGAGAAGCTACGGGAACCAGCCTTGAGGCTGATAGACATAAAAACATCTAAATCTGAGGCATCTGGCTCCTCACTGCCAGTGGACTATCAGCCAAAGGCAGCAAACAAAAGAGGCAGGGATGAAGTTGGTCAGCTGTTATTAGTCCTCGCAGAAAAGTGTGGCATGAAGAAAGGCTTGCAGCCATCCTACTTCAAAGAATTTATCTGGCAATAAGAGAAATCCTTTTCTGCTGCACCTCCTCCAGAACAACCATGAGATGACTCACAATACCCATTATGCAGGTCCACAGGAAGAGGAAAGCATCCCACAGACCATGAATTCTTCTTATAAAGACTAAATGAAACCTGTCACAAAAATGAATATCCTGATCCACTGACAGAATAAATAATAATAAAAGCAGCGATGAACAAAATGATTTTGATTTGCCTGGAAGATTTTGCTCAGTATTTGTTGTTGTTTGTTTCACTTTTAAAATCATTTCAGTCAAAGATAAGGTTGCATTTGATTTGAATATTTATCTAATGGCTATTCTTGAAATGTTATTAGTTTGTTTTGTATGAAACATTCATGGCCAGAAAGCTAGGCCCATCTCTTATCAGTTAGCTTACGCAGTTATTTTATTTCGCCATATTATCTCCATCCCTCAGATCCAGCAGATATTTAAGTAATCACGTATAAAGTCCCGTATTCTGTGAAAAGGAATGGAAAGGACTTCTCTCAATTGTGTCCCACAGCTTTGGATCTCAGGTTTCCTTAAGAGTAATGTGTGATGTTTTTGTTTTATTTTTTTTTTCCTTTTTTATTTGTTTGTTTTGGTCCAAAAAAGGAGAATTTGTTCCTGTTTTTTTCTGTGTTTTTTTTTTCTTCTTCTTTTTTTTCCCAACTCCTGTGAAGGGATTTAACTGAGGTGTATATCTAACTTTTTGGCTGTAAAATTCATTGTTGGGCAGCTGTCTATGCATCCAGTGGTGAGTGCCTGTAGCTTTGTGAGTGACTGCATGTAAGCTGGGCTCTGGTAACTCATCTCTTTCATATATTACAACTGTGAGGCAAAGTGAGAACAAAATCTACTTTTCACTGGCATTTAAATGTTTCATGTTTGCCACAGAGGCTACCAGGTAGAGCATAGTTCCTCATGGAAAGCTGGAATTTGCTTGACTGTCCTACCTTCAGTTTTCTTTGGGTAGAAAGCATGAAGTTCTATACTACTTCCTAACAGCCAGCTCAGATTTCTCATGTTTTTTGGTTCTTAGGGATGAAGTCTCCTTGATCAGTGCTGTAGGTAATTTAGAGTTCAATTTATGTAAAAGTTAGATGCCTTTGTAAATCTCTTCCTTATTACTCCCTTATTTGTCTGTCATCATCTAGGAAAGGGCAATACCAACAAGAGCCTGTAGCTTGGAAGAAGCTGAGAGCTTCATTTCTAAACAATTTGAAGAGTCTCTTTCATGATCTTGAGTATTTGATGACAGTCCGAGTCTATACAGTCTGTAAAATGATAAACATCTCCTTTGTAAAGGCACTTCCAGCTATTAATACAACTTTCTGGTAGCTAAGAACTTCAAATATATAATGTATGTTGAGTACTTCTACTAATGGAGAAAAGAGAGTGGAGGGAAGAGAAAGTCTACTAGGTTCAAAATAAATACAGATATTAATTTGATATACCTTGTGCAAAACAAACCAATAATTGTGTTTTCTCACAGTTTCCTGACACTGAAATGCTATTGTTTTCCTGATAAAGCAGTCAGGATCCCCAGGTCTTGCCCTAACTTTGCAGGTCACTGGTTTTCAAAAATACACAGAAATAATTATACCTTATTTTATAACACAAAACTTAATCTTATAACAACTAATAACTGCCTTAACTTTGTTATTATCTGAACATGTCCTAAATAAAATAAAATTATAATTGTTTCAGTCTGAAAAAAAAAAAGTAATCTCTGAATGTCAAGTAAAATCATCCAAAACTCTGCCATATCCTTCCCTTTGTTCTTGAATCCATCACCACACCAGATATTCTTGAATAATACCTGTACTACTATGGAAATGGGGAGAATCATTTTTTCAGCATCTTTGTGGAATTGTGGGGCAGAGCTTGTGACTGAAATAGTAAACTTTAAAGAGCCAGTGCAAGTGTGAGGTCCCTTATACCAGGCACTATTTGAAAGAGGTACTGTGTAATACATAATCTTCTGAATTCTGCCCTAGCCTTAGATCTCAAATGGGCCTATGGTTAGCCCCATAAGAATTACTGTCCTAGTAGTCTATCTCAGACATCTCATGGCATTAATGGCAGAAATTATAAGATATGCTCATGAAAGAGTTTGAGGAGATCTTTAACAAAACAATAAGATCTGCTCTTGATAAGTGGAGTTCTGGATTGAATGAAATAGAGTGAAAAACAGATGCAGCCATAGCTGTACTTTTCTTTCCAAATAGCAGCTGTGAGTACAATATGACCCTAAAGACCTGCTCCCACGCTTCTCTCGAAAATCACCCTTCAGCTTTGCCTATCTTTTCTGGCTATTTTCTTAAGCAATAGTAACTTTTTACTTTTCCAGACTGAGTCACAGCCAACCGAGTCTTATATTTACTTTAAACTCTCTCCGACATCCATATGACTACTGAAGATGGTCAGATCATATAATGAAGAGCAGCAGTTTTCATTCTTCTCTCAGCGAGCAGAGCTTAAATCTTTTTCCAGTGAAGCTGTAGATGGCAGCATATCAACTTTCTGCTTCTTGAGAACTGCCTTATGAACTTCACACTTCCAGAAAAGGGCCATGAACTTTGAGGGATTTTTGGACTGCAAATTCAAAGTCACTGTTTTAGAAATACAGCCTTAGCTGTTTGCAAGATCGCTGAATGACCCTGGGGCAGAGGACTCACTGGAACACGGGACTGTTACCAATCCCTTGCACAGGATCCTGATGACCAATGTTTCTTTCCTTGGAGCCATTCATGAATCTTCTCTGTGTTACTCTTTTCTACATTCCGCCTGGCAGAAAAAATTACCCGTAAGTTGAATGCAAAGCTTTATTTCATCTGAAACTTTATTTTTTTGTGCTTTAAATTAAGCTTATTATGTATGAGTAGAGAGTAGGGAGCTGGAATTTTACTACAGTAACTGAAGAGTATTGTCTACTTGGTGTTTATTTTGGCCATAGTACTGCTGAACACTGACAGTCTCACGAGTCCTGTCTGACGATCACTCATCCCAAGATATTCCTACTGCTGTTGTAAGATAACTCCAGACTTTCAGCTGCAGACCTGGCATGCTGATGTCTTGGCTTGTACTAATTGCAAGTGGCCAGATTTTCCTCTCAGCGGAAGTGCTTAAGAAAGGGTGGCATTTGCTCTGGCAAAGTACATGGGGCTGTAAGTCTCGAATGTCTAATTGTCTTAATGGAAGTAATAGATGCCTGAGTATTTCAGTTAGATGGTCAATCAGTTAGAGGGTGCTCCTGGGCTTAGCACAGGAAGCAATCTCAGACAAAACACATTTCTAACTGGTCTTTTCGTCATTTCCTCCCAGAAATATGCTCTGCTACAGTGGAAGGTGGAAAGAGAGGCATCCATGAAGTGTTAAGCTCAAATGGCACTGAAGGCATCAATTTGGAGATTAAAATTTTGGAGGCCTTTATGTTCCAAATTGTTACAGTACAGGTCATCATAGAGAGCAACGTACTGCAAAGTTTGGGTCTAATAAGACTCAACTTTCGCATTTTTGGGTGTTCAAATTAGGAATTTTGGGAGCTGATTGCTGCTGTGTTTTAGAAACTCTCTGTTACTTAACTGTGCGAGGTTTAAAACACAGACTGCAGGGAAAGGGAAGAAATCTCCATAAAAATGTCCAGGAAAAAATCTAAAATGTCTTAAGTTCTTAGGTTAAAACTATTTCAGATGCACTGCAGTCAAACTGATAAGCACAGGATGATGCGGGACTTTCTGAGCGGATCCCCTATGTGCTGCGAGACGGCTTCGCGATATGGGAACAGCGACTCAATGTGAGTTGTGCATAGTGTTCAATTTATTGACAGAATACACACAGTTATATACCCGAGCACATACAGGTGCTACTTTAT
>JANHGO010000041.1:1247169-1263580 GCA_024606505.1 Aquila spilogaster | reverse complement strand
TTTGGGAAGGGGTCTTTCATCAAAGTCTTTTAAATAGGAGAATTTTCTCCTAGTTAATGAAGAATAATAGGCACCTTCAGCTGAATCATTATTTTTCATCCTAAAAGTCCACTAACTTTTGATTCTGGAAGAACCTTCATTAAGTCATATCTTTGGCATGGATTCAGATAAATATTTTTGTCCTCCTGCAAAAAAACAGAAGTGGTGACTTGCCAGCAATCATTTGTGAAAATAATGTGCTCAGTATATAAACTAGGGGGAAAACTGGCCCAGGGGCCGCTGCGTGCGAACTGGCCTGGCATCAGTTGGCACGTGGTGGCAAATTGCATCGTGCATCTCTTGTTCTGTATATTCTAATTCTTTTATCATGTTTATTGTTTTCCATTCCTTTTCTGTCCTATTAAATTGTCTTTATCTTAACCCACAAATTTTACTTTTTTTTTTTTCTGTTTTTCTCCTCCATCCCACTGGGAGCAGGGAGAGTGAGTGAGCGGCTGTGTGGTGTTTAGCTGCCTGCCGGGTTAAACCACGACATTCAGTTAAAACTGACTAGATCTACATGAATTGTGGTTTGGATACTTTGGTGTCAGTATTGTCCAAAACCATTATACAACTCAGAGACAACACTTGATAGTTCTTCGCCTCTGATTTCAGCATGTTCCTTTTTCCTGACAGCAAAAAATTAGCAAGGCTACCATACAAGCTCATTTTCTTACACAGAATTATCCTCCTAAAAGCTCAAAAATACATACGATACATAGTAGAGCGAAGTTCTCTACAAAGCCTGTTTTTATTTTCTTTCACTAAACACTTGCAAGAAGTGGCTACTCTTGGGTTGTATGAAAAACATCTGGAGGAAAAAAAATTAAAGTTAGGGAACCTGATAGATACCAAAAGAGGCAGAAATTCTACATATGCTAATCTTTGGATTTTGAAAAGTTGTCTTTGTTGTCAGGCTTACGTGAGTAATTTTTGCATGGAGATTTAAAAAAAAACAACTATGCCTTTCATGACAGCTTGTTTAAATGGAAAATTGTTTCCAGCAAAATGAATCAGAGTTAGTGATTTAGGTCAGTCACTTTCACTTCCAATGTCAACACTTTTACTGGTATTAAAATGACCTCCACTGAGCATAGTTTAATTTACTTGGGAAGCCAATTAAATATATATAGATAATATTAAGGAATTTTAATACTGAATGGGAGTGATTATGCAAAGGCTTAATGTGGTTTGATTAACCCAATTTAAATTCATACCTCTAGCCACTTTAGATTATCTGTCCTGAGTTTCCAATTAAGTACAGGAAAGCAGCTTTACCATATTCTTTTCTGTTGGTGAGTAGGAAAGACCTGGAAAAAAGCTTTTGTAGTACAAAATACAACTGTAACATAGTACAGTGCTACAGGTCAGCTTGTCATTTTGCCTCTATCTATTATAACAACTTTAAAAACCTTACAAGGGATATTTTTCAAAAGTTTAAGTTGAGATTGTCTGCTGAACTTTGACTTCCAAATGACTGCTGACATTCAGGTATTAAACTCCTATTGGCACCCTTGAAAATTTTGCATCAGTCCACGAGAATTCCTCAATTCACTCTAGAGCAATGCCACTCCCTCCCACCCTCCAACGCAAGAAAGAAATTGTGTGAGAAATGCCCTAAGGACTTGTAGCAAACACTCAGAAATACAGAGCAGTGAGTCACCCCAGCCTTCTGCTCTCTAGGAATGCCAGTGCTTATGAAGCCTACAGCAGACCCCTACTGAAGAAGGCTGTTCATGTATGTCCTGAAGGCAGCATGCTGACGGGCCGGTAAAATAGTGAAATTACTCCTTGAGCATTCATGTGTTAAAGTGAGCCATTACCTCTCTAATATGTAACCAAGAAAATCATCCGGGACTCCAGGAGGTGAAGTGTGCCAGCATCATCAATTTGGGATGTTGTGGAGTGGAAACTACTAAACTCAATTCAGCAGAGCAAGCAGTTAGAGAAGCAAAAGAAACAAATCACACCCTCAGCTCTGCGGGACCACAGAGACCTTGCCAAACCTGCGAGATAGACCACTTCTCAAGATCTTTTCACCAGTTAGATGATAGTGTAATTGAAGGATTTCACAACTAACTTCAGGAATCTGTGTGACTCTTTACTTCAAGCTTTATATCACAGAAACATAATATTTCTGTGTTAATTCCTCTTTTTGTTATGCTGCCTTTTTTGTCTTTTTCTTACTGAAAACCATCTGGCACCATAGGGTGTAATATAACCAGTGACAAGTGTCTTATTCTTTTCCAGTAAAGTTAATGGTATCTCTACTCTATCAGGATTAGAAAAAGTAATAATGTATGTTTAATAAATAAATGTAATAAATTTCTGCAGGCTATAAACTTACATATTTGCAGGCACAGTAAAATACATATGATGATGAAATTAACACCTTCTGTGAGGAATGCTTTTATCCAGTCATCTATGACAGTTCTGAACTGACATTTATCAAACTGAAATACCCAGCCTCCAAATCTGGGAACCTCTCCTGGGTATTCTGCACACAGTTCTGACTTGAGCATATAGGTTTGACCTTTTGTCTCATCTCAGTCAGGTGTCATAATATCTGGTGCCTTTAAATTCCACATTCACATTCAGTCTATGCTAAGGTTTAATAACCCAGCACATTTAAAGGCAAAGGCCAGTTAGAAGACCCTGTTATTTAGCCAAATCATTACACAGATATGCAATCTCTTACCTTCCCCACAAAACTTTTTTTTTCCCCACTTTTTTTTTCCTGTTTTCTCAAATGTAAACAGGGGAATCGTCATTTTTTTTCCTTTAGAAGGATCTTAAAAATAAGTGATCCATAAGCCAATATTCAAATGAATCACTTCAGCACTTAAGTCTGTCTGGAAGAAGACCCTGGACAATGACCCCCAATATTACACAGATGCAGAACACAGGAACGTGAGGCAGCATGGTAGAGTTTTCAGATATGCCTGTCTTCTTGACATTTTCTAGTGGGTTACTCAACCTGCTCACTCTAGATCCCTTCTAATGCTTCTAACTCTCCCCCTGCATCCAAATAAAAAAAGTAGAAATCTAGCCTATTTCTAGGATCTGATTCCAAAATCAGGTGTGATTTCCAACACTAAGCACTTTAATTCTTGTTGAGAATTTAACTTTAGCAAAATGATACTAAAAAAAGGTTATTCTCTGGTTGTTCACTAGGTTGTGTGTTTTATATAGGGTCACACATGATGTGGATTATTGCACAAAGTACAAGCTATTTAGAACCTAGCATTGGGTTGGACAGATTTGCTCTATTATGGCAAATTCTCAGATCTTGCCTTTCCTTATCAAGTAATCGGGATTCATCCCTCAGTCACTGCAGTGTCATATCTACTATCACCTTAATATGTAGAAACTTAACTTAGTCTGTAAAACTCTGAACCCCTGGAATGCTGCTGTGTTAATGTGTATGACATTGTTCTTTCCTAGTGTGGGAGCCAGCCTGCATTTCTGGAAACAGAGCACTCATTTGAAAACCTTATATAGACATTAACTATCCAGAAAGCTTTCTAAAAAGCCTGTTACTTGAAAGTCTAACACTAAAACTTGTGTAGGACTCAGCTGGATAATTTCCACTGATTCAAAAGCAATCATCCATGCCAAACCCTATGCATCATTTTGAATTATTTTTAGGATTAGGTATTCAGGTATCAGGAAAGAACCATGCAACTCTGAAACATGATTCCTGTAAGTACTATTTCAGAACTATTACAGTTCTTCATATTAATCCCTGTGTTTCTGAAGTGTCTATCTAAGTTTGGATTTCTAAATTGCAATAGTTATTGGGGATTGCAAATGGCTCCAACTCTTCTATGTGCAGAATTTGATGCTTCACATTAAAAGAACCCTTTACTTTCAATTCTTAAATACTAGCTGGAGTCAGATACCCAGGATGGAGGTATTGTATTGAAGCAGTTGGTTTGCATGAACCCGGAGCTGTCAGGGAGCAGCAGAAGCAGGGCTGCGCTGCAAGGACAGGTGAGCCCAGAGCCAGCGAGGCGGGCAGGACAGAGACCCATGGTACCCAAACAAGACGAGCAGGGCAGGTCCAGAGATGGTAATCAGGGGAGCCAACGGCCCTGATTGCCAGACAAGTCTGTAGTGATGGGGCAGGCTTGTTTGTAGGTCTGAAGTATCTTCCAGGCTATGGGTGAGAGATGGAGGGCAAAATAGGACAGAGTCTGGGAGAAGTGCTAATCCCTAGTGGGAGCACCTCAGTCCTCAGCTGGACTGGATGCTGACATGATTTTAAGTAGTGAAAAACCAACCTTAATGGTACCTAAGGTAGCTGCTTGCAAAAGTAGATGGATGGTTGTCTCAGCTGACTCCAGAACAGGTATTTTGATATGAAGGAGGTGAGTGAGTGTGGGGGTGAGGAAGGCCAAATAGCAGGGAGCTGACGTGGGGCAGCCTACAGCAAATATACTCCAGCAAAGGCTTTACACTGTGCAGACACAACCTGAGAAATCAAGTGGTAAAGAAGAGCAGAAGGGACTGTGTTCATATGTATGCAGTGTGATTTTCAAGCTTCACCTTTTGCATTCAAATACATGTTAAGAGCTGTAAAGTGAAGGTTAGCAACATGTTCACTTGTAGATTTTCTCTTTAATATGTATTATTCCAAATTTATCCTTTGTATAAAAACTATTGCTTACTGGGTTTTATATTTTTACAGAGATTTCTGTGCAAATTAAGTGCTTGATTCAAGAAATTGTATGGTTGTCCCTTTAGGTAAATCAGCTGTTTATTGGGGTTTTAAGCAAAGGAACTCGGTGCCTGAATTCTGAGCAATGTTTCTGCAAGAGCAAGAAAAGTAAGAAATCTGAGTTATCTTGAAGACCAGAATAGAGATGGATACAATAAATTCATATAGACTATAACCCCTATATCCTTTTTTTCCTTTAAAAATGATTTGAAGATTATAAAATGTTTCAATTTGTTTGAACAATCATGAACATGAACTCCAAAGCTCTTGTTTTTATTTTCATGTGCTCTGGAGTTGTTCTTTTGTCATTAAAATTGTATTCCTCGCTCTGGTCCCTTCCATTTAATGACTGTGTTTTAGCCCTGTGATGTGCCAAAAGTTTGAAAATTACTGTAAGAAATGAAGCAGTAATTTACAGTAATCACTAGCACTTTTAAGTGCAGCTGTTACAAAAGTTTTAAGATCCCTGATGTTGTTAATGGACAGAAAGTTCAAAAAGACAATTCTACTAATCTATGTAAAAGTAAACTGTTGCTTCATGCAATTTTTTGTTATTTAGTCTGGTGGTTTAGCAATTGCAGCTGCCTAAGATGAAAGCAGAAAATAGGTCAACGAAAGTCATGCAGAAATACCGTGGAAAAGACATATTGCTCCTATTCTTGAAGTAACTGGTATCTGGGAGGATCTAACATTAGCTTCTCTTGAATTGTCACATTTTGCTCTCTCTCAAAGATCGTTTTGAAGGGTAAATGGCATTTTCTGCTTTGAAATAATACAGTAACTCGCAGCATTTGCAACATCAGTGCCAATTAGCTAGATTAAAATCTTAGGAACCAATTCACTTTTTGAGAGAAGACAAAGGCTCCACTGCCATTGAAGACAGGGTACTTAATGTCTGTATGTTGAAGTTATCATATATTAGGAAATAAGAGACAAAAATAAATCTAATTAGAAAGTTAAACTCCCATCAGTGCTCATACTTGTGTCTGGGATTCCCTTTGCATCTATTCATATAGTATATGTTCACAAATGTAACTGACCTTGAAAGACTTGTAGTTTTGTTACAGGTATGTCATTACACCCATCTGACTGTTCCCAAATCCTCATTTTGTCACAGCTTGGAAGGACTACTTGTAGAAAGATGATAATTGTTGTGGACTTTTCAGAGAAGTCACAAGATCCTCTCCCAGGAGCTCATTCTATGCCAAAGTAAATATGAAAATAGGTGAGTGGAAATTGATGGTCTGAAAAACTGCATTCTCTGGGAAGCTCAGTGGCACAAGAGGAATTTTTTCCCATACAGAATTTACTGTTCCAAAAATATGTAAAGGGATAAAATATTATTAATACCATGCTATGTTATTTTTGCTGAAATGGGAACAGCATGAGTGGGTGACTAGCTTGAGGGAGTGAAAATGTCCGTTACTGGCAGCTGACTAATGCTGACTCTCTTATCTTTTCAATGGGCTAAAAATCAGCACTGGGAAACACTTGTGAAATGGTCTTTTCTTGTTTACTGTTCTTTGACTTGACTATATTTTTATTTAGCTATTTATATTCCCTCAAATTCTCCTTTATTATATCAGAGTGCAAAGCATAATAAGAAAAACTGAAGGTAAATAAGAAGTGCTAATAATTACTCAAAGGTCTAGTGATTTTTGTTTAGACATTTATGTTTGTAAGGCACTGAATCAGGTTGTTATCAAGGAATAGATTTTAGTAACATGGATAAGATAAAAAGGTTAGAGTTTCTTCCTGTTAACCTGGGTTCTTTTAATGTATTTATCCCGTGTGAGACTAAGCTGGTATTATGTGTTGATACTTAGCTCTGTTTACTCACGGTTGGTGTTGAAAAAATTCTCTTGAGCCCTTCTTTGGTGTTCAGAGGATAACTTTTGGTCATGGGTAATTCCAAAACACAAGAAGTGGATGTAGGGGAATCAGCTGACCAGAGCAATTGTAGCTCATTTAGTTTCCCTTCTATATTGAGGAAGAAATGTTGTAGATTACACCGGATCAGCCAAACCTGAGTTCAAAACTTCATCCACAGTGTTGAAACTCCTTGGCAAAGTGAAGTAACATCTGCAAAGGCTTGGGCAGATGTTATGTATAGTTGTAATACGCTCAACACACATTGCAAACCGGGTTCAAAATTATCATTTTTTTAACCCTTTCATGTGGACATAGTGCATGTATAAAGAAGAAATTTGTAATCTTTGTGAATATTTGCTGGGCTATATACTTGCATATATACATATATATACATTATATATATATTTGTATGTACATATATATATTTGTGTGTGTAAATATAAATTGCTTTATTTTATTTTCAGAATACCATCTTAGATCTTAATCCTGATTATACTGCACTCGGTAAGAATTATACCCAGTGAATATTAGAGTCATAGCAAAACAAGTAAAATAAATACCATCAGGTTTTACTTTTAATACCACATGATTTTAAAGCTGTCTAAGTTTGTTAAAAAGATTTAGTAGAATCAAAACATACCTGTTGTTAGTTTAGTTTGCCATTACAGATTTAAAGACATATGTAAAAAACACAAAGAAACAAAACAGAAAGGTCACCACAGAAATCTTTGATTTACAAAGCTGTTTTCCAGGGGGTTTTAAAGTGGATTTTCCTCATCTCCCACAAAGCTCTTAAATTAAGCCAACTCTTGTCTGTCTTTTAAAATTTTCTATATTAGATAGCAAACCCCCAAAACTTTTTTTGGAAAGTGTGTACATATGACTGTCACTTCTAGTATTGCCCTAAAGGGTGCAGTGCTTTGCTCTACAAAAAGATGTCCTTGCCCTAGGAAGTTTACAAGTGGTTCAGCTCTCTTCATGCTAACAGCTCTGATCTATAAAGCAATTATAAAGCATGCACATGTAGTTTTAAGCATTTGATTTCCCTTAATGAGTTTTTAGTAGACTAAGAGGGATCTGCACATTATCAGATCCAACCTTATGTACTTGATGACACAGGTACTGGTGAGATGGGGAAGCAACAGTTTTGGGAAGGAAATGGGACTTCATAAGTAATTTTATGTAATTCCAAGAAAAGATTGGAACCTGAAATTAATTGCTCACCCTTGGAAAATTTTGATATTTCAGCATTAGTATTTACAGGCAACTAAGGAAAAAGAAGAAAACTATCAAAATGATATATGAAACAGGAACTTTTCAAAAGCTTTCCAACACTTAACTTCAAAAGTTTGGCTTGAAATAAATAATATTCTAAATTGATACATTTTATTGGAAGGCAGCTTAGCACTGAATGATATCTGTTTGAATTAGTATGTTGTCTTAGGAGACTTAAAATTTATGTGTCTTATCTTTTTAGACTCTTCTTTGACAAGCTTCTTGGATGGAAAACATCTTCATAATATGCTGCAGTCATGGGTTTTTCATTCTGTTATTCAGGCGGGAAGATCACAGTCAGTTATGAAAGTTGTATTATGTATAGGAATCTTGCCTTAAGGTGGAAAGGTTATGATCCACTGATATATCTTACTAAAATTTATGTCTGGCACAAATAAATGTTAAATTTATCCAAAAGTGGAAGAAAAAAGAGAAGAAAAAAGAAAAAGAAAATAAAAAATTTAGAATTGAATCAGTACTACTCCTGAAATCTTTGCCATTTTATATCTTTTTTTGCCCCACATCATGTGGGTGGAAAATAATGTAGTTTTCTAATCAATCTGGCTGAGTAGGTTTACTCATGAACATTGTGTGCAAAACCTGAGAGTGCTGAGTAGCAAACTGAATTGTGATTACCAGAACTGCCTAGTTTTTGTATATGTATTGCAGCAGAATGTTGGCTTCAAGTGTGGGCTTACATGCTACCTCAAGAAGGCCCATTACATGCATAGTATGAAGAGAAAGTGAATGAATAGTAATGAGGGTGAAATTATTGGAGGAATAGAAGGCATGCACTGGGACTCTGAAAGAAATGCATACTGATGTTTACATTTGCAAAGAATGTTCTCCAGGAAACTTTTTAAAAAAAAAAATCCCTATGTAAAGGGATAAAATTTATCAGCCTATGTAAAGTGTTGTCATAATGCTCTTTTTAGCTGGCACTGAATACAACTAAATATCCACAGGTAAACTCCTGACTGTTAGTATATACTTGACCCAAATTGTACAAGCATGAACAACTGCATGGATTGGTAAAACAGATCTAGTTCTACCCTTTGCATCACTCTCTTCTTTTCAAAATCCAAGTATAATCAATCCCAACTATAACTGGTTGGGACTTTTACAATCATTCATTTTTTATTAATAAAAATCACTTCAAACCAAAACATGTTGTATGAAGATACCAGATTTGGTGAGACTGTCAACAGAAAAGCTCTTCAGCTGTCCATTGGATTTTCTGCTTAATATGATACTCACTGGGCGTGGAATTTTTGGGAGCAAAACACGTCTTCATGGACAGAAAAAAATTTCTGTCTCAGTCTGGGCTTGATCAATGTATTTGTATGTAACAAAGCCTGCTTTCTTAGGGAAACAGGACTCATACAGACTCCTCTCTCTTTCTCTTTTTCTTGGCCTATCCTCATCTAACAACTTGTGAGCCCGTGGTCAGAGAAGTAGAGCTATCAGAGCTATTAACTTCTGCCAAGAAAGCCTTTACTAATTACCCCAATGGCAGAAGTGAGCTTCCTGCATACTAGACACCTGGAAATGTATATTCATCTCCAAAACATGGCTTCCTAGGAAACTAGGCCTCACTGTCCTCAGGGCTTTTGGAGGTACTAGCTGTTTGTAAATGCATTAACATTTAGCTTGGACAATAGAAATCTACAGGATAAACTGTTTTGCCCAGAGATGTTTCTTTGTTGCTTTGGGGTTTTTTTTAAGAAATACATGCACATCACCACACAAATCTCCACAGAAGTGTGCTCCAAGGGACCAAACCCTGCCATTAGGTGAAGTCAGCCAAAGGAAACTAGGAGGCCAGCAAGTACGTCTCTCTGCCTGTCTTTGGAGAATAAATATGCTGAGGCCTGGGAACTCTCCAAACACCTGCAGCTCTGTGTACAGAATCAGGAGCGTAAGCGTCATCTACAAAAATGGATCCTAAGTGTGCACGGATACCTCATCTCTAGAACACAAACTGGCCTGGCGGCACTTGGCCTAAGCCTTACCCTCCATGTCCATAGCTTTAAATTCCACATGCGTTTGGCTGATGTGAACTAGCAGCAATCGAAAAGATTTGGGTGTGTCCAGCTTGGCCCCCTTTTGAAACTCAGCAGTGTCAGAAGCTGTGGGAACCAGCCACGAGTCTGGTAGACATGAAAGCATCGAAGTTGGGAGTTATCTGGCTCTTCACTGGCCATGGACTATCAGCCAAAAGCAGCAAACAAAAGAGGGAGGAATGAAGTTGGTCAGCTGCTAGTTCACTGCACAGAAAAGTGCCACATGAAGAAGGGTGTGCAGTCATCCTACATTCAAAAAATTTAGCTGGCAACAAAAGAAATTGAGCTCTGCTGCACCTCCCATAGGACAACCATGTGGTGACTCACAAAGTCCATTACGCAGGTCCACAGGAGATGGAAAACATCCCACACACCATGCCTTCCTCTTATACAGACTAAATGAAACCTTATCACAATAATTAATATCCTGGCCCACTGCCAGAGTAAAAAACAACAGAAAAAATATTTCAGTTTGCTTGAAATGTTTTACTCAGTGTTTCTTTGTAGGTTCCACTTCTGAAATCATTTCAGTTAAGGCTAGGCCTACATTTGATTTGAATGTTTGTTTAATGGCTGTTTTCAAAATGTTATTGGAATGTTTTATATGAAACATTCATGGGCCAGAAACATAGGTCCATCTCTTACCAATCAGCTTATAGAGTCATTTTATTCCACCCCATTTTCTCCATCCCTCAGGTCCAGAAGATATTTAATTAATCACACACAGTGACCTGCATTCAATGGGAAGGAGTGAGAGGGACTTTTCTCCCTTCTGCCCCATAGCCTTTGGTCTCAGGTACCCTTAAGAGAATGAGTTTTGTTTGTCTGAAAGAAGGTTTTGATACTGGGTTTCCCACTTTCCTGACCAGCAAGCTGCAGGCAATGAAAGCGGTTAATGGCTACCACCACTTGTTTGTGAAATTGGGACTTATATCTGACTCTTTGTAACATTTGTTGAAGGGCAGGTGTTTAAGGGCTGACATCCACTGGTGAGTGCCTGTGGCTTGATGAGCAACTGCATGTCAGATGGGCTCTGCTAACTCATCTCTTTCATCTGTTACAACTGTGAGGCAAAGTGAAAAAAAAATCTTTTTTCATTGAAGTTTAAATATTTCATCTCATGTTTGCCACAGAGGCTACCAGGTAGAGCATAGTTGCTCATGTGAAGTTGTGGTAACTTGCTTGACTGTCCCACCTTCAGTTTCCTTTGGGTAGTAAGGACAAGGTCCCATACTACTTCCTAACGGTCAGCTCAAATTTCTCACCATTTTAAGTTCTCATCTTTAGAATAAAGGCTCCTTAGTCAGTGCTGAAGATACAGTTAGGCTGCAATATATATAAAAGTTAGGTGCCGTTGTGGATATATTCCTTTGTTTAAGAGTTTACTCTCTCATTTACCTGTCATTATCCAGGAAAATGGCCTGGAAAAAGCTGAGAACTCTATTTCTAACTAATATAATGAGTCTCCTTCACAATCTTGAGTATTTGATTACTGTCCCAGTCTATCCAATCTGTAAAATGGTAAACTTTTCCTTTGTAAAGGTACTTCCAGTTATTAATCCTACATTCTGGTAGCTAAAGACTTAAAATATTTAATGTCTGCTGAGTACTTCTACATATGGAGAAGCAAGAGTGAAGGAAAGGGTGAGCCTTTTAGGTTCAAAATAAGTACAAACATTAATTTGTAAATCTTGTGCTAAGCAAGGCAGTAATCATGTTTTCACGCAGTTTCCTGATGTAGAAATGCTATTGTTTTCTTGATACAGTACTCAGCATCCACAGCTTCTGTCCTAATAATGCAGATTACTGATCACTATTGATTTCCACAAAACCTCAAAAATCAGTTTTTAAATAAAAGACTTCTCATAGAGTATAATTATTATACTTATATAATATAATTATATTATATATACTTATAATATTATAATATATAATATATTATTATATATAATTATCATAGAGTATAATTATTATAGTATAATAATTAACACAAATGTTAATCCTGCATCTATTATTAGCTAAATTGAAGCCATGATTAACGGAATCTTTTTCAGTTGAGGTTAACAGCATGTCCTAAAGGTGAGAAAATTAGAATAAATTTAATCTGAAGGAAAAAAAT
Source organism: Aquila spilogaster (assembly GCA_024606505.1). Taxonomy (NCBI): domain Eukaryota; kingdom Metazoa; phylum Chordata; class Aves; order Accipitriformes; family Accipitridae; genus Aquila; species Aquila spilogaster. The sequence continues at coordinate 1,251,492 of JANHGO010000041.1, read as the reverse complement.
AATCTCTAAATGTCAGGTAGCCTTCTGCAAAGCACTCTGCCACATCCCCCCTGAATCTATTACCACACCAGACGCAGTCTCTGATCATACCTGTACAAGTATGGCAATGGGGAGAATCATTCTTTCAGTGTTTCTGTGGAATTACAGGGCAAAGCTGATGCTTGAAGTAGTACCTTTTAACCTATAAAAAGCCAATACAGGTCCAAGGTTGCTTATGCTGTGCACTATTTGAAAGAGGTGCCATGTAACAAATAACCTTCTGAATTCTGCACTAGCCTTAGATCTCCAATATGCCTACCATTTAGCTCTGTCAGAATTGCTGTCCTAGTAGTCTAAGTTAGAGATCACCATGGCATGAATGGCAGAAATTGCAAGATCTGCTCCTTAAAGAAAAATAGTTTAACCTGTGGGCTGTGTGAAAAGGGGGAAAAAACCCAGATAAGGCCATAGCTGTATTTTTCTTTCCAAATAGCAGCTGTGAGTACAGTACAACCCTAAAGACCTGCTCCCACGCTTCTCCTTAAAGTGACTGACCAGTTTTGCCTATATTTTTTGGCTCTTTTTCTTAGTCAATAGCACCCATTTACTTTTCCAGACTGAGTAACAGCCAGCTAGGTTTTATGTTTACTCTATCCTCTTTCAAACATTCTTGTGTCTACAGAAGATGGCCAGGTCAGATACAGTAGAGCAGTTGGTTTCATCATTTTTGGTTAGTGGAGCATAAATCCTTTTGCCAGTGAAGCTGTAGATGGCAGCATATCAAATTTCTCCTTCTTGAGAATTGTCTTGCTAACTTTGCATTTCCAGAAAAAGTCCATGGACTCGTGGCACTTAATGGACCACAGATTGAAAGCCACTTTTTTAGAAATACAGCCTTAGCTGCTTGTAAGGTCATTGAATGACCCATAGGCAGAGGTGTCACTGGAATTAGGGACTGTCTTCAGTCACTTTCTCAAGCTGCTGATGACCAGTGTCTCTTTTCTTGGAGTCATTCATGAAGCTGCTCCTTGGTACTCTTTTCTACACTCCACCTGGAAGAAAAATCCATGTCAATTGGATGCGAAACTTTGTTTTGTCTGCACAATGATTTTCTTAGGTCTTAAACTAAGTTTGTTAGATATGTGTAAACAGGAGGGAGTATGGGATTATGCTGCAATGACTGAAGAGCGTTTTCTACTTGGTGTTTAGCTTGGCCAAAGTCCTGCTGAACATTGCCAGTCCCATGAGTCTTTTCTTACAATCACTCATCCCTAAATATTCCTACTGCTGTTATAAGGTAATTCCAGATTTTCAGCTGCAGACCTGGCATGCTGATTGCTTGGCTCATGCTAACTGTAAATGGCCAGATTTTCCTCTCTGAGGAAGAGCTTAACAGAAGATGGCATTTGGTCTGGCAAAATACACAGAGCTGTAAGTCTGGAATGTCTAATCTTCTTAATGGAACTAATAGATGCCTGCGTATTTCAGTTAGCTGGTCAGCCAGTCAGAGGGTGCTCCTGGACTTAGCACAGGAAGTAATCTCAGACAAAACACATCTCTAACATTTGCTGGTCTTTTCAGCATTCCCTACTGGAAATACGCTCATGCAGGAGGTAGAAATAAACGGACGCCTGTAAACTTGAAAGCAGATGACGTTTATTGCTAAAACACACACATATTTATAATCACATATTCTGTAAAGTCACTGTACACGTGCACAAGTATAAAATATGATTGGTTATACCAACTCTGTACACGCGTATAAACATAAGACATAATTGGTTATACCAACTCTGTATACACGTATAAACATAAGACATAATTGGTTATACCAACTCTGTATACACGTATAAACATAGGACATAATTGGTTATACCAACTAAAACATGCAAAACTTGTCTCAGTCTAATTCGTCAAGATAAACTGCTGAATTGAGGTTCTTTGTGTCAAGTTCCCTTTATCGTGGAATGCGCACCCGTGTTCTTCTAATTGGTATCTTTCTTTTTTTGTTTTCTTGTTTATTCTGTTCAAGGTCTTCTAAAGGCATCTGGAATGCTCTTGCGACCGTTAGCTAAATATGTGTTCACAATTCCCCCTTTTTTTGTTTTTCGTCAATTAACACCTGCTGTATTGTCCTTTGTAAAGATGTATGAACACAATTAATTAAACACAGTAAAAGCAACATTATAATTAATAAAATACATAAGAATAAAAGAAACCCCGTTTTTTAACGAAGATACAAACCAACTCCTAAGTCCCTATCCCACAGCTAAATGTTCTAAGCTGAAATGACAGTTTTCATAATTGTGTTAAAGCTCTTGTAGCTCCTTCTTGTCTCTGTAGTTCTGTTATCTTGTTTATTAATTGTTTCACTGTCCAAGTTGTTTTTCTGGTAGTTCAAAGTCCGTTCATACTGTAGTTGTTACGTACTCCGGCCCACTCATGCTAACTGTGGTTTACTTACGTTAACTCTAAACAATTAGGCTCAAAGAAATGTCCCCCATTTTTCATGAAATCTCCCACAAGCTCAGCTGTAATGGAAGGTGAGAAGAGAAGCATCCATGAACAGGTACATTGCTAACCTCAAGCTGCACTGAAGGCATGAATTTGGAGGTCAAAAGTCTTTGTATTCCAAGTTTTGGTACAGTTAATAAAAAAGAGCAACCTACAGCAAAGTTCAAGTCTAGTAAGACTCAACTTTTGCACTTCTGTGTGTTCAAATTTGGACTTTTGGGACTGATCACTGCTGTATTTTAAAACCCCTCTGCTACTTAACTTTGAGGAGTTTCGAATGCAGACTGTAGGGAAAGGGAAAAAAATCTCAAAAAAGAATGCCCCCCCCAAATCTCTAAAATTGTAGATTAAAACTAATTCAAACTGATTGTTGCTTCCTGAGTATTCTAGAACTGAGTGGATCATCTGATTAAGCTGCATTAACACTAATGCTTCACAACTTCTCTCAGCCCCTCTTTACTGGCATTCCACAGTTTTAACTTCATAGTATTAGAAGATACTATTAGTAGTCAAATAAGGAGGGGGTATTAGTGATGGGAAATGTGCTTAACATGAATCAATTCTTCTGTTATATGGCAAAGCAATTTCAGGAAACTTTTCATACATTATAATAGAAAACACCCCTGCTTGCTTTCTTGATGAAGAATGAGTCAGCCTCTTCATACACACTTTAAAGGTGGGGAGAGGAAAAAACATGGCTTAAAACTTTTTAACTACTTATAAAGTAAATTAAAAGCAAGAGATTCCTGTAGGTTTCAGTGTATCAGACTTGTCTTTTTTTTTTTTTTATATTTATCTTCACTCTTTTAATTCTTATGACTACGATAGTACTCATTGTAGGTTCTATTTGGCATACTCAGTTAAACCTAGATATACAAAGAGTTTCTAGGGTCCTATGTTTTGCATCCCCTTAGGTGTGTAGGTGTTCTGGTAGCTAAAATCCTTCATTAGAAAATATCAAATTCATAAAAACTTAAGAAATGAAAGTTAATTTCAGGTGAAACCAATGGTTTGTCTTCCCTTGCACTCTGTATGTTCTGGTGGATAGAAGTGGATGCTCAAGGAAAAAATAGGAGACTAATGAAAGTACAGAGGGAGCCTTTCTCATGTCTTCCCAACCTCAGAATCTTAATGGAATGGAATGGAATAGAATAGAATAGAATAATTTCAGTTGGAAGGGACCTACAACAATCATCTAGTCCCACTATCTTACCAATTCAGGGCTGACCAGAAGTTAAAGGATGTTGTTAAGGGCATTGTCCAAATGCCTCTTAAACACTGACAGGCTTGGGGCATTGACCACCTCTCCAGGAAGCCTGTTCCAGTGTTTGACCACACTCTCAGTAGAAAAATGCTTCCTCATGTCCAGTCTAAACTTCCCCTGGTGCAGCTTTGAACCATTCCCACGCATCCTATCACTGGATCCCAGGGAGAAGAGCTCAGCACCTCCCTCTCCACGTCCCCTCCTCAGGAAGCTGCAGAGAGCAATGAGGTCACCCCTCAGCCTCTTTTCCTCCAAGCTAGACAAGCCCAAAGTCCTTAGCTGCTCCTCACAGGACATGCCTTCCAGCCCTTTCACCAGCTTTGCTGCCCTCCTGTCGTGGCAGCTCAGCCCCACGCAGCCGCTCACTCACCTCCCTCACAGTGGGATGGGGGAGAGAATCAGAAGGGTAAAATGAGAAAAAGCATGGGCTGAGATAAAGACAGTTTAATAGGGAAAGCAAAAGCTGCTCACGCAAGCAAAGCAAACCAAGGAATTCATTCACCACTTCCCACGGGCAGGCAGGTGTTCAGCCATCTCCAGGAAAGCAGGGCTCTGTCACGCCTAAC
>JANHGO010000041.1:1222176-1246543 GCA_024606505.1 Aquila spilogaster | reverse complement strand
ATCCGGCATTTGGACTTGTTAAATTTCATCCCATTAATCATTGCCCAATGCGCCAATCTATCTAGATCCCTCTGCAAAGCATCTTGTTTAGGGCCTTCTTGAATCAGAAATGTGTCCAAAGTTTTCATTGTGACTATTATCAAAATTAGTAGTGACATGAAAAATAAATGTGTTGTGGCAAACATAATACATCAGGCTCATGGGACCAGTACCTCCACAGGCAGAGAACATACTTTTTGCCATAAGGCAGTCACAGAGCCGTGCTATCTTCACACTCAGACTTATACCGTGTTTGTCCATGTTAAAGATGAAATTAGGCAATACGACCACGTCGGCACCTGTTTATTAAAGCACAGGGTACTGGTTGCTACCTTTAATATTAGAAATAGAAGATGTATTTTCATAAAATGAAATCACCTATTTCAGTGTTAAGTTACGAGTACAGGAGGTTAGCTTCTGACTAACATCTCTGATAATTGTACAATTGAAGATAGGTTAATAAGCAATAGGCTTTCTCCCCCAACATATACAGCTTTTTATCCTTTTGATTCTGCTCTATGTTCACAAGAAATTCAATTGTTTTAATAGTCTTCCCTGCACAAAGAGTTCATTTCTAGTTTAGCTGTCAGATCATTAGCTACAATAGAAATGTATTGTTTATATGATGGCTTTGCTAGTCTAACATCGTATTTCCTCTGGAGACTGGAATTGCTACTAAAAACATCTGGTGCCCTCATTGTTTTACCAAAGAGAGCTAATGCCCTGATTTCTCGTGATACTTGAAGCTCTTGTATTACAACTACATTTGGATGGCAAAGTATGATTAGTAAAGGGAAAAGCACTACTACTCTCAAGTGATGAAAGGATGCCCCAAATATATCCCTAGCAACCTTCTGTCATTCAGACCTATATTTTCCAAAAGCAGAAACCTATGAACTTCCAAATAAGACCATGGATGAGACACTCAGCCTTGTATAAAATGTTGTTGCAAGTAGGAGTCCTGAGGAGCTTACAGCATAAAGAAGACACAGCCTCCACAGTGCAAACACAGGTCTCTGTGTTTTAAAAATTTAAAGACATTATCTCACAGTGTTTATTATGTGATGTAGTGCTATGTGATCTGGGTGCTTATAGGGCACAATGCAGTCCTAGACAGAAATAACAGTGTTTATCCCAGAAGCAGCAGAGCTGATAATTTGATCTACTGCTCAGACAGCTGAAGCCTCCCTGTAAGGCTGCCTGTCTGAACAATTTTGGCTGAAATACGTATGTGTATGCCATGAAGCTCAGGCCAAGTAAGCCCAAAGTGGCTGGGACATCTAGATCTATACTTCCTATAGCACATTGATGACTTGTGCTAGTTTATATAGTTCTGACATGTCCTGAGCAAGATAGACGAGCAACATGAGGATAAATCAGCTTTAAACCAGGAACAATGAGTTCAAGGCATCGCAGCATATACGTGCATGTCATAAAATTAATTTGCAACATGCATAATGAATCTGGGGCCTGTTGGAATGACTGTAAGTGCACAGATTATGAGTGTAGCACATGAAAAGTAGACGTAATGCATCCTATGTGTCTGGAAATCATTGCCTATGAGTTGTAGAGATTGTTTTAGGATATTCGTCGTCTCTTTGACTTGGAGTTTTGGCTGCTGGATGAAATAGAAAAATAACCAGAGAACGCAGTCTTTTGCTAGTCCCATATTACACACCCACACTGCCTTTGTGTAAACAACTAGATCATTTGGAGATAAATCCATTGGTTGTGCCTGGTACTACCTGCCTCCTACAGACATAACTGTGTGTCTTAGGACTAACTTCTTCAAGGAGGGAGAGTAGGTGCAATGTTGCCCTATTAGGCAGTGTGATGTTCTGCACAGCTGGATGGCTTTCCTGGCTTTGTCAGGGGATGAAAAGAATCTAGTAGTTCATTTTGTTACAGCTCATAGGAAAAGTTTCATGCTCTTTTTATCTGTCTTATGGCTGGCTGGTTACAGGAAGGAGGATTAGTACTCTGTTTCCCACAGATATCTTGGGGTTCTTGCTCTACAAAATACCCATGAAGCTTTACTATCTCTGCTGCATATGCTCATCCTTCCCCTGTTCACACTCCAATTTAAAACCTGCAAATCTATGAATCTGAACACTTTCAGCTCATGTGACCTGCTTGAGTCCTGGGAAAATGTACAGCCAAGTTAACCTTTCAATTCACTCCCTCTGTATAGCTTAGCCATTAACAACAGGGTTGTAGGAATGATAGTGCTAGATGACAATCCCATAAATCACTTCCAGTCCTCTGAGCTAGCACTTTTTATTGTCTTGCTTGGCCTTTAGGTGTCCCTGGTTAGTTAAAAAACCTGTGGTGTGTTGGACACAGCTAGCAGCCAAGCACCCAGCCAGTTGCTTGCTCGCTTGCCCCTCTTGCATTCGGATGGGGGAGAGGATAGGAAGGACAGGAGCAAGAAAGCTTGTGGATTGAAATAAAGACAGGAAAATCAATTACCAATTGCTGTCATGGGCAAAAAAGACTCGACTTGGGGAAATTAACTTAATTTATTGCCAATTAATATAAATATTTAATTACTGACTTGGGTATTGGGAAACAAACAAACAAAAAGACACAAACTTTAAAACACTTAAGCAAAACACACTCCTCCTTTCCCAGGCTCAGCTTTACTTCAGACATTGCTCCTCCCCACCTCGTTATCACCACAGGTTGTGTTCAGTGCCTTCAGCCAGGCAAAAAGCAGTTCAGGATGGGGGTTGCTGTCAGGATGTAGAGGTTTCTCTGTGCCACTCCTTCCTTCTAGCTCATTTCCTATGATCCAACATGGGTCCTTCATGGACTGCCACGCTTCAGGAACATCTGCTCTGCCATGGAGCACCTCCTCTTCCTCTGGCCTTGGTGTTGCCTCTGTTGTGTCCCTCTGATTCCCTCCTCCTCTCCCTGTTGACTCCTTCTCTCCATCTTCCCTCTTCCTCTCTTTCTGGTGTTTTACCCTTTCTTAAATATGTTTTCCCTGAGGCATCCCTAGCTTGGTTGATGGGCTCTGTTGTGTCCTGTGGTGGGTCCGTTGGAGCCACCCACGTGCCAGCTCAGACCCAATGCCTGGCTGGTCTGACGGTCTCTCTCTGATAGTGGGCAGAGCGCGATACCTGATAGGAAGGTGTAAGAGGCAGCAAATGTAGTACAGTCTGATCCCATGTCCATCTCATCTTGATCTGTAGTAGATGGAAGTTGGTTGAAACCCTTCTAACAGGTTTATTCTCATTTTGTGAGACAAAAAACATAGCACCGTACCAGCTACTAGGAAGACAGTTAACTCTATCCCAGCTGAAACTAGGACAGAAGTAAAAAATTAACTTCTCTTCTAAGGTTGGTGTTGCTAGTGGAGCAAAGGAACATAAGCAGAAGGATACCTTTCTACAGAGCAATGAAAATGTTGAGGTGTGAGTATCCAAATAGGTCAGCCAGAAAGGAAGAAGTGTTAATAATTAAAAACAAAACTAGAGAATGGAAAGGAAATTTTAAAAAAAGAACAAGTAAGCAAGTAGCTTATCACAGAAACTACCCTGCAGGCCCTTTTCTACCAAAACCTTGACACTGACCCCCAAAACACAAGCCATGCCACAGATGCCTTCCAGAAATCCTGGTAGCTATAGGAGCATTCAAGTTTTTTTTCCTGTGGAAGTATGGAAAGAATATGCTGACAGAGATGTTTTTAATCATAGCATGAGGAATATACACCAGTCCAACACCTTCATGCACAGGTGTGGTGCTAGAAAGGGATTAAGTCTCTTCAGCCCGGCAGGGCAGCCTGTTGTATGGAAGTGGAAGCAGTCCTTCCATTGCTTTCCATAGCCCCTTCATGAGGGTTTCAGCCTCTGAGAGGTCCCAGGACCCAGCATGTTCTCTGCAGCCCTCAAAGTAGCCCATAGTATGTATTTGTTAAATTGTACAGAGGAAAATGAAATATGAATGTATGTGGGTTTGGCTTTTCATATAAAGATAGCATTTAACATGAAATCTGAAAAACAGTGTACTGTAGTGACCCAGCATATGGTCACAAACTGGGATATTGGGAAGAAGCATGAGATAAAGATATTGTAATTTTTGCATTACTTCTTGTATTTAATGGTTAACTAAACATTTTAGTATAAATATTCAATACAAATCAAACTCCGTAACTACACAAACTTGTATCAAAGATGTGATGAATTTCTGACATTTGTGGTAAACACTAGAGACTTCAAACACAGACTTGATATCTCCATTTAAAGAACTGCTCCTCCAAACCCGTTTGTTTTTAATCATTCCACACTGTAATTTATGATTAATAGCAGAGATGATTTTTATTTTTTTTTTTAATACTAGATGTTATAGGTAATATTGCTTTTATTCTCCAGAGCCTGTGCACAGATTTGTTAAGTACATTGTGTAATCCATCATTTGCCAGTTTTCTGTCAAGGACAGATGATTAGTTAATGATAAATTATTTTTGAAATATAATAAATAGTTGCTGTTGTGTCAAACTGCAAAAATGTCTAGGTTTTGTTTATCTGAGAATCAAATTTTAACAACCTATTTGATTTATATGTTCACTGAAATCCATACTACAGATTAATGGTAATTTTTGCATTCTATTTCCAGTACAATATATTAATTTTCTTCCTAAGACAAATTCTAACCCCGCCCTTTCCATCTGAATAACTGGCAGAACCACAAGCTACATATGGAATGGTGTAAGAGAGAAGGAGTCTCTATATCAGCCCATGAAAATCACCACTGGCCAAAAGATGGCTGAAGGAGCTTTAGTGTCTTTTAGTAAAAGTGCAGTTAAAGGAAGTCTTATTGCAGTTGCTAGTGAGGCTTTTAATTATATAAAGCATTGGGATGAATATACATGTATTTGTTTGATTCTTCATGTCACTGAATTGAATGAAAGAGCATCCTTAGGGTCCACTGTTACAACCTTCTCTAACTTTTATAAAATATGGCCATCAACCAAAACTCTGGAAACCCAGAGTCTGAAGACAGTTCAAGCTGGAATTCAAGTTAATATATTACAAAAGTCATATTTTTGGTGGGGTTTTGCAAAACTTAAAGTTAAATAACAATTTTTTTTGTTTTTAACTTGTTACCATCAGCTACAGGCATTTAGTGAGGATCAGTGGGAAGCTGTGGAGTAGAAACCTAGATGAGACTTGTGTACTTAATGTGTAGTGAGTGACTGACATGTTCATCTGAAATCAGACTGGACAGAGTTGAAAATAATCCAGCTTCTCCATAGGGACAGGTAGCCTTGAATTATCCCTATATAATTTGAAGTTGACGAACAATCAGTTGCTCTATATGTCACAAAAGCCACATCTACACTTTCAAGTTTTTTTTGCTCCCTCTTCCTTCATCATTACATAGTCCACACTGTAGAGATGTTAGTTTACACTTGGCATTCCTTCTGCAATGAATCAGGTAGTTTCCTGACAAAACTGCACATGTGCAAACCAGCCAATCATCTCCAGGGAAGGCTAAGACTGTCCAGTTCAGATGTGAACTGTTTTACCCAGGGATAATAGGGTGCTGGTGTTATGGCTACAGATGGGAGGGGTAACCAGCAAAGGTAAATTCAGCAATAAAGCTTAAAATTTCACCTCAGCATTAGGAGATGTGTTTAATAATGATCTTTGTCTAGATTTATATAGAAATAAGATGTGTTGCAAAAACACTTATTGGGGGTCTAACTTTGCTTTTGTTATTTTCTTCCAGTTCTGTTTGGTTTGTGCTTTTTTTTTAGTTTGTTTTTGGTTTTGTTTTTAACTCCACCCATTGGCTTGCTATAAACTGCATTGTTGTGTTAGGAAAGATTGATTTCATACATGGAGTGCATTGTGGGTAGTTCATCTACGGTTAATATAGGATAACTGGTATTTCATTTGTGTGCATGGAAACCGTATAATTATGGAAAGTTAAAATACAAACACAGACAATTGTGTCACACAAATATATTTTAGTTGTTGGAAAGTATTTTAACAGGACACAGATTCTACATGCTGTTAAAATTTATCCAGCAGCCTTAGAATCAGTAGAAAAGACCATAATTAACAAGCACATTTCTGGCAACAATAATTCAGTCAAGCAGTTGATTAAATGCAGTGTTTATGGGATAATATTCCTTCACTGATAAATCGAGCAACTCACTGTAAATCTCAGGACGGTAACACAACTTTCTCTCTATGATCTTATGAATGCTTTATGTGTCATAAGCTTTATGTGTCATAAGAAGGAAAAAAATATTTTCAGACAATGATTATTCATCCACTTGTCTCAGCTCTAGTCAGATCATGTGCAGAGATGTCACATATTTACTGAAAGCTTACAAATTATTGCTAGAAACCTTTATGTGCAAAAGCTGCTGAAGCCATTGAAAAACTTACTGCTCTTGAAATGGGGCTTGAACCAGTAGCCAAGGCATGCTCAGCAGAGCTGAGGAGGAGCTCACCTTTGTCTGCAACCCACCTTTGCCCAAGTGTGTTTCAGACTGGTGAGTTACTAGGGCTAATTTAGACCAGGCAGAAGGTTGTTTATGTTAGATGCCAAAAACTGATGCAGGGGAGGGAATATGGGTTGTATGCAGGCTACTCCAGCTATCTGATCTATATAATTCATAAAGCATTCATTGTATGCTTTCTAAGTATTTCCCCTCTATAAAGAGAAATCAAATCTCCTTAAATTCCTAATTCTAAACATTCCTTTAGTATGAAAAATACTGTTATTACTATAAGTGAAAGTTTTTCAGTGGGTATATGGCTGTTTGTCCACCAAAATTGCTAGTCATTGTAATGGGAGACTCCCTGCTGCAGGGGACAGAGGCACCCATCTGTCTACCTGACCAATCATCTTGCTATAAACTGCAAGTCTCTCTGAAGCCTTCTCTTCTCCAGGCTGAACAACCCCAACTCTCTCAGCCTGTCCTAATAGGAGAGGTGCTGCAGCCCCCTGATCATCATCTTGGTCCTCCTCTGGACTCGCTCCAACAGGTCCGTGTCCTTCTTATGGTGGGGGCCCCAGAGCTGGATGCAGAACTGCAGGTGGTGTCTCAGGAGAGTGGAGTAGAGGGGGAGAATCACCTCCCTTGACCTGCTGGTCATGCTTCTTTTGAGGCAGCCCAGGATATGGTTGCCTTTCTGGGCTGCAAACGCACATTGCCGGGTCATGTTATGCTTCTTATCAATCAACACCCCCAAGTCCTTCTTCTCAGGGCTGCTCTCAATCCACTCATTGCCCAGCCTGTTTTTGTGCTTGGGATTGCCCTGAACAATGTGCAGGACCTTGCACTTGGCCTTGTTGAACTTCATGAAGTTTGCACAGGCCTAACTCTCAACCCTGTCCAGGCATCCCTTCCCTCCAGCGTGTTGACCACACCACACAGCTTGGTGTTGTCAGCAGACTTGCTGAGCGTGCACTCCATCCCACTGTCCATGTCACCGACAAAGATGTTAAACAGCGCTGGTCCCAATACTGACCTTTGAGGAACCCACTCATCACTGCTATCCACTTGGACAGTGAACTGTTCATCTGAGAACCAGGTAAATAACACAGAGGACACAGTACTTAAAGCACCACTGATTGAAAAACTGTTTGAATTCATCTGTATAGACATAAAATGACGGCGGGATTTTTCTGCAAGCATGTTTAAAAATCAGTTTTGGGGGGTATATTCCTACTTAAAGTAATGGCTTTGAAAACTACAACAGAGTGTAATAAAAGGTGGGGTTTTTTGTCAACAGCTGGAGACACTTCTGTACTCTATCTGGTCAGAGATATAATCTTAAACACAAAATGACTCACCTAGGACTATTTCTGAAAAGCTGTGTATTTTTTATGGAAAGGACATGATTGCAAATGCATCTTGAAGTGCACTTCCTATCTGTAGTTGCAAGGAATTTCTTTCTTCAGTGTCAAGATGACTTATCAAAAACATCAAGCTGTATGATTCTTGGAATGCAACTACATGATCAAAGCACTTAAGGATTATAGTTTCTCTGAGCTAGAGATGTGCAAAGATCAACCAGATTTTATAAAACTTCACAAGTTTATCAAGGCAATTCAAGCTGTGCAGGAATCTTCAGTTATTCTGCTTGAAGGCTAAACTTTGCAGGAAGGTAGACATGTGCTTTCCAGATGAGTGTACAGTCCCTATCTGCATAGCTATGATACTTGATAAACTGTAACTGTAGCAACTGTAGAAAACTACTACCCATATGGTTGTTGAGTCTTGTTCTCTAACATCTCTGAAAGGCAGAAGAGCGCAAGCTGCAGTGCAGATAACATGTAGTGTTTGAAACTGTTTTGATTTTATTTTTATTTATTTTTTTTTTTACAGTATTTTTGACAAACTGTTTTCAATGAGCTTCCTTAGAACAAGGGTTGGAAATTACATTTTGGCAAAACCTTAGTAAAGACAGGGAAGTAAAGGAGTAGACTAATAGGTGCTTTTGATATGATTTTGTGTCATCATGGTCATCTAGTGCTACACTCCAAGTTAATGGAAGGGGCAATAAAATGCAGAGAGTGGTTTGTCTTTGGGCTTACTACAGAAAAAACATTAAAGACAACAAAATAGTATAGATGACTTTTTATAGCTTCCATGAAAAAATGCATGTTAGCTCAAATTGCCAAGCCTCTCTAATGCAATGGGCCTGGCTGTCAATTTTTGCATGTATTTTAGGGTTTAATTGCACCATGTGGCATTATTTCATTGTGCAGATACAGGAGGAAGCATTTTCCTTTGGGGCTGCCTTTCTCAGGTTGTCGTTGTTCCTCTTCTGTAAGGCCTTAACAGACAAAGCAATGTACTACATCAACTTTTCCCCAGAGCAACATGTGTCTTAGACAGTGTTCTTCTGTCTTGCATATACCTACTTTCTTCCCTGCTGTAGCTCCACAAAAAGATATGGACTTGACTGAGGAGCTTCTGGCTATCACCCTGCAGAAAGTAAGATTAAATGATTTTCAATGGATCTTTTTCCTTTACAGTCTACAAAAATAGCCACTTCCTGTGTAAACTTTAAGAGTCTTTGTATCTAATTTAAATGCTAATTTTTGGTGTGTTTTGTTCTGTTGTAGGCATCCTTGATCATAACTAAATTGGGAAAATAGAACAGTTTTAGGAAAATCTGAGAGGTAGGGTTTCATATGAGTAACAGTTGATGTAAAACTGGAAAATGACCTCAAGATCTAGTCCTCTCAGATGTAGGTTTAGATCTCCACTTCCTATAAACTAAATAGCTGAAGGATATATTTAATTCTGAACATATTTAAGAAATAATTTTATTTGAAATTCTTCTGCTTACAAAATAAACAAACACGGCCCTCCATCTGCATGCAATGCCTAAAGGATTTATCATAGCAGAAGGTTTTTAATGGAACTCCATCTTGAGAACATTATAAAGAAAAAAATGTGTAGATCAGGCCAGCAATGGTCATCAAGAAGCTGAGCAGAGTTTTGCTGAACATTTGCCATCCCTGTTCCCCGAGTGCTCCCTTGCTTGCCCCAGACACCCATGTGTGATTCTCGGATGTTGCAGCAGATTCCCTGCTGGCCAAGAATCATCTGGACACACCCAGTATTTTCACTTCATATCCCTCTGGACAACATGTGTCATTAACTCTCTTCCCTCCTAAATAAGCTATTCTGCCCTTCACCAGAGCTTTTATTTTTCTACTCAGTGCTGCTTGCATAGTGAGAAGGACCATAACGAACCACATCTCCCTCCTTCATTGATCTCAGTTTGGAAGCAGCTCAGATTAAGTGAAAAACCCCACAGATGACAACGTGACTTTTGCTGTACATTCCAAATTATCCTTTGCTTTATCTTAAAAACTCCTAAATTAATAGACAATTAAATGGCCTAAATGAGGAAGATTCTTCTCTATGTAAGACTGCCACTCGAATTCTGACTAGGAATTTCATGCTAAGCACAAACCCTGTCTTTGCTCTTTCATTCAGTCTCAAAATTCAGATCTATGTACAAAATTTTTTGTACTTTCTCTAGTTACACGTTCCTTGTTTCATTTGGAGAAATATTATATTTTTACTTGAAGCTGCCATTCGGGTTCTGTAGCCACCTTTGTAAGATTACTTTTCTAGATGAGTGATTGTTCCACAGCTAGTTACCACAGTGAGGAATAAACTTGTAAAGTCACTCAATCCACTGTTCCACCTTCTTTTCAAAAGTGTAAGAAAACATCTGGGAAAGTGCTGATCTCCTCTCTAGTGACCAGCCATAGGACACAAGGAAATGAAATGAAGCTGCGTCAGGGGAAGTTCAGACTGGACATGAGGAAAAGGTTCTTCACCGAGAGGGTGGTCTGTCACTGGAACAGGCTCCCCAGGGAAGTGGTCACAGCACCACTTCTGTCAGAGTTCAAGGCACATCTGGACGATGCTCCTAGTCATATGGTTTAGTTTTAGGTAGTCTTGCAAGGAGCAGGGGGGTGGGCTCAATGGTCCTTCTGGGTCCCTTCCAACTTGAGATATTCTATGATTCTATGATCTTGTAATTTCTAGATTTCTGAAGTTTCTTGGCCAACAGATGGAATATAGAAGTCAGCATGTCTGACGGGAAAGAAAAAGCCAGACCAAATTAGACAGTTCCTTGCTCACCATGATCATTTCATGGAGACCGTTAGATACCTACGTCTCTTGAAGCGCTGTGCAAGACTGGGTCCTGAGAAAAGTTTCAGGGATCTACAGTGCCGGTTAGCCACAAAGCAAACACCAGCTTCTGAGAAACGTACAGAAATGGCATGTGTGAACTTACAGGTTTGATTTCCATAAAAGTGAATGGTTACTGGAAAATTACATCCTAAGAAAATTTCCTTGGTCAGTCCAGCTAAACTTTCTCCTGGACATGAAGCAGCTTCAGGCACCCAGGGCCAGAAGAATCTCATGTGCCTGCCAGCTGGGCAGGGACTTTTGGACTGGCCTCCTGCGTTCGTGTGCCCAGATTCTGTCTAAATTGTGCTTCAGGAATTTCATTCTGGTTTTGTCTATGTTACCATCATTGCAAGACAGAGACAAGAGATGTCTTTTGGTTCTGGCCCTGCAAGTCACACAGCTAGATTGTGGCAGAGTGGAGAAAGCCACTTTTACTCATAGCTGAAACACTGAATCACCTAACCTGTGTGATTTGCTTCCTTGCTAACACTTAACAACATCTATTTGGAGCAAAAACAGGATAAATGTGCTGATTTGCCACAGCATGTTCAGTGATCCTGTTTCTTCTTGAAAAAATGAGGAAAACATTCTCCCAGAGAGGAGAAAAATAGTCAAGTTTCATTCTCTGCATGAGAGTCTTTGACAACAATGAGGGACAGGATTCAAAGCAATTGGACAGTGTTGCATCCTGTTATGACTGAATTAGCTCCAGACCCTAAAAGAGTAGCCGAGTTACTATGTTTACTGCCATACTGGACCATAAGGGTGCTGCTGAAAAGTCCTTGATCTTTTAAAGGGTTTCACTGTTGTGTTCTTCATTGCTCTGGGGTAGTATATCCAATATTTCCCTTTCATCAAGTGCTTTTCTTGAAATGTTTGCTTCTTCTCCTTCTTGAAATTATTTTCCTTTGGTGCTGTGGATTTTCCTTCTGCAAAACTAACCTAATCTAGGAAGTGATCTATCTGCAGTGCTGACATTGCCACAGGTTGAAAACTGATAGTCACGCAGAGAATGAAACTTGACTGTTGTCTCCTCTCCATGAGAATGTCCTTTCTTCACTTTCTCAGGAAGAAACAGGATCACTCAAAAAATATGCATCTATAAAGGAGGAAAATAAATGGGAGGAAGTATGTAGGTGTTATTTTTTCCCCCAAGATCTAACATTAAAAGACAAGTTGTTCCATTTTCAAGTTACATAGGCACATTTCTGTATAATTCTATTCATAACAAAAGTGGGATCTTGCTTAGTTAAGCAGAAACATACACATATACACATCCACAGAGCTTATCCTTGGTGGTTATTTTGCTTTTAAGAAATAATCTCCTTAAATCTCCCCCTTCCCCCAACTCTGGCCTTTCTTTTTTCCCCTTGTGTAAAGCATTTTATTCTTGCCAGAAATAAATCTGACTATGTCCAAATTTATATGAGTCAGAGCTTGGAAAATACACCAGTAGGTTTGCTGTGTCTCTTGGACAGTGTCCATATGTTACAAAGTGTTTAATAGGGTAGTGTAGCTTGTTTCATTTCACTTTTATTCTAGTTAAAAAACACAACAATCATTTTATGCTTAGATAGAAGTTCAGGTTTCCATCAGCCCAAGGTTAAACAGTTTTCTCATGACAAATTCTTAAAGTAATTCCTATCTTTTATTGGCAAGTGGTGGTGGCTTTCCTTAGGGAAATATGCCATGGAGTTTTCAAGTCTTTTGTGTAGCATAGAAAATAAATATGCTCAAATATAAAAATCAACTCTTTCTCTTATTTGATTTACTCTTTTTTATTACAATAAAATGGTGTTGATTTGTGAGCTTAGTAAATTAAATGGACATTACATAATAATGTCTCCTTCTAGTCAATTTAACACGTATATTGTTGCTCTGTCTTTTTTAGTATGTCTTAAAATATGTCTTTTGATGAAATCATCAAAACTTTGCCAAGAGAAAGATGAACAGTAGATCATTTACTATAGATCCTTGCCTTTTTTCAGTCAAAAAAGTTTCATGGCCAGAAGCAATACACAAAGCTTATAAACTCCACATGAAACCTTGGTCTGAGCTTTGATGGACCTATTGTACCACTTACAGTGTTGACTTTCATTTCTAATTAAGCTCTCCTATCACTCTGTGAGTTTTGATTTCTATTCATTTATGTTGTAGATCAGAGACGGCATTTAAAAAAAATGAGACTTCTTTCCCAATTTTTCCAATTAAAAATAGGGTATCCCTGTCCCTCTAATGTTGGTTATAATATTCACATTGACTTTGAGCTCTTATTGGCTCAACCACCAAAACACATACAATGTCATGGCCAATTGGCTATTTCCATATGGACCATTATGTTTAAAATGGAAAGGAGTCTACAGAAGTAGAAACTACCACATCAAGGAGAAGGCAACACTTACTTTGTCACTTCCATCACAGAACAGTGGCAAAACTGGTCCGGGAAACTGTGGAACTGTAGCAAGGGCTCCAAATAGAGCTACTAAGTGCCATATCACTGCAAAGAGTCAATAATAAATATTCAGTTTAAAAACGGATGAAAAGAAGGATCTGAACAAATATAGTTCTCTTTCTCCAATATGCAAGATTTTAAAATATTTAAAATCAAGGGAGTTACTGCAAAGTGAGCTAAATGGCACTAATTTTTCCCAAAGGAAAAGTGTGCCTGATTACACTGATGATTTTCTTTGATAGCTTTATTTTTACTAACATAGAAATAAAGTAGACAATCAGGCTGGAAAAGGATTTGAAAAGGTCATCAAACCTAATAACTTTTTTAACTGCCAGAGGAAAAAAATTCTTTCATATATGTACTTAGTTTTATCTTGAAACTAGTTAGGTTCCTTGTCCCTTGTACTAGAAAGATGTTGCCGTACCTATTCATTATCAAACTTTCTAATCAGTTCTTCAATAAAACAAGTAGGGCTATTTAAATGAAACTTGCAGGTGGCTAATTTCCAGCCAAAATATCTTGGCCAATTCATACCCATGTGATCATGCGTTAATGTTGCCCATTAGCTCCCAAACCACCTGTCCATCTTGTTGTTTATTCCCCAATGATTCTGCAGGTAGTAGCTGTATCTTTTCTCAAGCCTCCTTTATCTAGGCAAAGCAACCCAAACTCATTTAATCTTCTTACACAAAATAGGAAAGAAACAAGGTATCGGTGATCATCCCAAAGTCCTTCTCTTCTGTTCTGATCTGAATTAATCCTGCCTGAACAGAGTCTGCTGATGTCACAGATGGGACCTCACTAGCATCAAGGGTCATGGTATGAATATTTTCCTTTCTCTATTGGAAATACTTGATATGCTATGTCATCACGTTTCTCATGACAACGTCATATATTAAATGAGCATCAGAAAAAGGTTTGTAAGTGTTGGAGGAGTGATGTTCTGCTGTTCTGAACAGTTTTTCAATCAGAGCTTGGGGAAAATACAACCCAAAACCTGACTGGTCTGAAGGTGGAGCTTGATCTACTGTTAAAAGAAGTAAGGATGTTTCCTTCCTCCATTAGAGGCACAGAATCTCATTCAGGTCTCACTCAGACCCAAGGAATATCAGAAAAAAAAAAAAATCACCAAATTAAATTGAGTTATTCTGACATCAAAAGGGACATGAGAGCACAATGCAAATTAAAGAACTCTTTCCTGTCTGTTGAAGAGTCATTTACTTTTTTCAAACAGCAAACATCAGAAAAAATCTTCATTGCCAAACATAGGACTCATGAAAACATGGCTTCTAAATTTAGATAGAAATTGGAACTGTTGAGGCTCAAGTTCTGTTTAACTTTGGCAAAATAAAATGCTGGACTGTTACATTTTACATTTTATTCCTGTAGTCTTCCTGGAAGAATTAGAAATGCTTTCAAGACTTCACGATCAAGACTGGTTTCGTAGCCCAAGTTTCTAGTTAGCTAGAAACACAAGTTTGGAAAGCTATTTTCTCCCAAAAATATTTTGAAAATAACAATGATATTCACAAAATCTAAAACTGAAAATAAAAAGCTATTGTTAAACCTAAGAACTACAAAATTATGCTAAATTACTCACCAATCAATTGGCACGTGCAAGCCCTTTCCCAGCAGTCTCATTCATGACTAAACAAATCATAAATTTATCTTTCTTACCAGGCATTATTCTAAAGAGATTAAACACAATTTTCTTCAGAATTTGTGAAAGCAGACATGTTCTTCAAGGGAAAGAACGGTAATGACTGTTAAAGCCAGTTTACTTAGGCACTTTCCAAAGCCACTCAGATTCATTCTAATGCCCTGTACAAGCTCTGGACTAGGCCATTCATGCATGTAACCAGCCACTAAATTAAAGTTTCTGCATCCCTGCCAGCTGCAACAATGCAAATTCAACCAAACACAAAGAAATACATTTCTTTATAGAAAAAAGGTTCCTGGCAAAAGCTTCTGAATTATATTTACACAATTATCATAGGCCTGCAAGTAATGTGTCTGGTTTAGATTTAGGTTAAAAATACAGAGAAGAAAAATTATTACGTGCACGACTAGCACAAATCACTGTTCTTAGTGCTTTGTTTTGAAATGGGGCAATTTCCTCACACATACATTGCCTTTTTGCATAATTTAAAATTGTATGCAATTTCTTCCTATGTAATTTTAAAATCTCTCTTTGCAAAATATTGTTCCAGTCTCCTCTATTTCATGGAAGGAACAAAATAAATAGATGTTTTTTTCAAAATGGAGCATCTGTGAAATGTACTCACACCATTGGCATCTACAATTTTCACTTATCAGTCGAAGAGCCAGTCTGGAACTTCTGACACCAAAGATCAAGTGTGCAGTACTCAAACCAAGGGATAGACACAAGAAAAAGGAAATGGTGAAATTTGGCAACAAACTCAGAAGTTTTTCAGGTTCATAGCATTTTTTTTTTTCTTCCTCTTCTTCCCCTTACCTGGAAGCCAATTAATACAGCAAAAATTGTAATGAGCAAATTTTGATGAAACCATCTTTGAGAAAAACATCTCAAGTTCAGCATAGAATGGGAATGTCCTTTGATACAAAAACCCCCTCACATTTAGGGCAGTTAACCAGCACGGGGGAGATATAATAAAAGAGTCAATTGCTATTTTATAATCTCTTTAAGCTTTGGTGGAGAGTTCAGACCCATGACAGAACAGGCAATAGCCTATACACTGGGTCTCAGATGTGGAGGACAGTGTTTGATAGCCTTTTTGAGATATTTGTGGCAGTCACCAGGTGCAGACTAGAAGTCCACCTGAGATATAACCTCCAAACCACATGAGGAGCAGATATTTTCATCTATTAAACGGATGGAAATGAGGAGGAATGATGCTGAGGTCAGTGGAGTGGACTCTAGATCTGACATAGCTACATTTGCTTGAATCTGTCTAGAGCCACACATAAATGACTGACAAAAGAAACTGGCTATTGCTGAAGGAACTGGGATGGCCTCCCAGCTTACATAAACTGGTGACACTTAGGTGATCCAGACCTATAACCAAGATCTAGACTTGATCATGTATTTTTCATTCCATCTCCAAAGCTGCTCAGAAAAAACAGGTGACTTCTACAAATACTTGAAGTGTGTTTGAGAGGTGAAATGATCCCCAGCATAACATTCAGTTGTGCTTTTGAAGTTTGTTTATAGACCTCATGTGCCAAGATGTAGAAGATATTTTCCAACATTAATGTCTGATGAAGTCAGAGTTACTCATCTACTGAACTATTTCTTTTTACTTGATTTACATTCAGTTGGATGTGCAAAAGAGTCTCCATCTAGATAGCAGAATGCTTGGTGTCTCAAAAAATTGAAATTCAAAGGCATGTGAGGAAGAAATGTTTTGCATGCAATTGCCATTTGACAAAAATACTTAGTGATTATTTGGTCTTCAGTGAAACCACGATCACCTGTCTATGCTTAGAATCTGTAACCATTCTTAGGCACAATGACAAACAGAGAAACCATTTTATTAGAGCAAAATATTGCAGACTGTAAAGAAAAGTAATGGACAGAGGCAAATACTCACTTTTGATTTCTTCTTAGAAATTATATTCATTACATTAATTCATACCACACCCTTGAGCTCCATCAGTTGTATAAAGAACAGAGTGTCATAATGAGAATGATAATTTTTATTAATAAATATGCTATTTATACTCCAAACAAGAAGTTAACAGCTGGCACTCCAGAATATTGAGTTTATAAAAACAGGCAATAAGGCTCATAGTTTCATCCACTTCTTCCCTCACAGCCTACTTGCTTCATTTATTTATTTCTTATCCTTCCTTGGGTTTTAATACTCACACAAGGAATTGGTTGATGGATGTAGACTGTGGAGAAGCCAATAATGTGTGTTGTTTGTTGTTTTCCCATGCATGATTCCTTGGTGCTTTGTCTGTGGCTGATCAAAAGTGATGGTAAACATGGTAAGATAATTTTACAACATGCAGAAGATATTCTGTTAGGAAAAGGCCAACACCAGCAACTTGTTTCCTTTGAAGTCTCCAGAGCTTAAAAATGTGAACAGTGTCACTCTGCCAACCTCAAGCTGGAATCAAAAACATTCAACAGGTGCTCACCACACTGAAGGACTGCAGGTCAGTTGTTTACTCTATCCCCCTTCTGTAAATAAAAATGTTTAAAGTTGCCAAACTTCATTATTCTGAACAGTGAACAAATAGTAAAATTCAGCATTGAGGTCTCACTACTCAGCACCACTTTTAATGATCAGAATGATGTAAAGCAAGCTAGTGAATTTGGCTGACACAGTTTGGTGAAATGTGTGTTTATTTCTGATAGTCTGTGTGCAGCTATTGGTACAGTTCAGCACCCTTGCATTAACAGTTTCTGCCTTAAGAGAAAAGGGGAGCAGCAAAATTTCAGAGCCTGGAACTGTTATTCTCACATCTCATCCCCTTTCCTCTTCACAGGCAGCATCAGAGATGTTGAGTTGGCAAACAATGATGGTAAGTGCAGTTTTTTTCCCAACAGATAATTCCAGTCTTCAGATTTTGGTTCATTCTGCTCAAGTTGTTCACTTCAAGGAAAAAACAGCTAATTGAGACCATTCTACACCTCATTTTCTGAGACCAGTTTTTAAGGATTTAAGCAATAGATTCAGAAACTTGTAGAAAGCAAGAGTTGGAAGGGGCTTTGCACGGTTATCTCGTCTATTCCCCACTCTGCCACCCCTCTCCAGGCAGCCGAATCAGCCCTTCTGTCATGTCTGACAGATGTCTGGAAATGCCACAGTGTCACTTGGATAATCTGTTCTAGTGCTTAACTGCTCTAATTGCTAGATCATTTCTACTATTGTTTATTCTAAATTCCTTTGCTTCAGTCTAAGTTAATTATTTCTGACCTATTTTATTTGTAGATATCTTTTACTTATTTAAGGACTCATTTCTGTCTTCCCTCTGATTTGTTTCTTTTTCTTCTAAACTTATCATCACTGCCTTTTCAAATCTTTTCTCAAAGGACGTGTTTTCTAGATTGCTCATGATTTGTGTAGGTTCTTTTAACAATTTTTTTTGTCCCAAGCCAAAAAATATATACCATTTGAGACCTTAACACCACTGACTAATGTGAAAGGATTACTTCATATGTTTTATACACAGAGTTTGCCCCTTCACAATCCCAGGAGAAGTTTGTCTATAATTGCACAACCGATTATTCCTATCCATTGTAGGACTTTGCTTTTGGTTTTCTTGAGTTAAATACTAGTTTTTTCACAACATGTATTTCACTTCTCAAGGTCATTTTGAATTCTGTCTTCCAGTGTGCATGAAGATAATCTGCAAATGTACTGTGTATACTCTCTAATCCATCATCATTAATGAAAATATTAGTACTATCAAATTCAGAACAGACTTGTTTCCTTCACTTACTTGTTTATGGGAATGTCAGGTAGGACAGTTGCCACCTGTTGCATATTACCTATCCACAAAGTTTGTTACATTTTTGTAAGAATAAATTAAGTTAGTCTGATACAATTTCTTCTTGACAAACTGGTATTGGTGGATATGTAATTCCTTGTTTTCTTCTGTGTGTTTACAAAGAATTTTTGCTGTTTTTCTGAAATTTGATGTTAAACCAGCTGACCTATTATTCCTTTGTTCCTTCATTTTTTACTTTTTAAAGAAAAGCATTGTCATACTCTATAGGCTCAAAGATAAAAGCTAGAAACTTTGGGTTTACATGAACCATTTTTCTAAGTCTGCTTTGATGAATTTCATTGGGCCCAGCCAACACCTAACTTTCTCAAATATGCCTTAATATTTCCTCTCCCTGGTTTAGTTATATCTTTGTCAGTGCTGCTAAATGTCTTTGCTGCCTGACAGATCCCGACTGAATGACTGACTTAGTGAAGACTCAAGGGTGAGGGCATAAAACACTTGAACAGTCTCAGTATCACCTAACATTCTTATTGAGTTGCAAACTGACTAATTTCTTTTCTTTCCAGCTATTTTAATGTATAAGGTATTTCTTCTTACCTTTTATGTCCTTTGTTGTTTGTATCCCATTTCTTGCCTCTTCTTTCTGATCATGTCCAAGTTATTGTATTACACCAATACTTTGTGGCACCAGCCACCCATCTCACTAACACTTTCTCCATTTCCCCTTTCCCTCTTACCTTGAGATAGGTTATCTGCATGAGGATGAATTTCTACATACCACACAAAGATTACACAGAAGTTTCAAATTCACTGTCTTGAATACAGTGTCCATGCTATTGTAACAGATCTTACTCAGCAATACAGAGCACTTTCAGACTATAAATTATACAAATCTTTTATCAGCCAAAATTACTGTAGAGACCTTGTTAGAGAATACTGGTGTGTTGTATATTAAGACATGCACTTGAAAAGTTGGGAAATAGATTTAGCATAAAAAGGTACTGATTTAACAGGGGAGGGGTTTGGGGGTTTGGTGGTGGTTTTTTTTTTTTTTTTTTTGGTCTGGCATTATTTGCCAAGTATCTTAATGTAAGCTGAAAGGATTATGTGAATCTGTTAAATGTTAAGTAAATACTTAAATGCACACACACATTCTGTGTGATGATCTAATTAAATAGTGTTTGACTTCCTAATTTATCAACATCCACTTTCAAAGGTATCAATTTGCAGTCCTTAGGAAGTTCTTCTTTAAAGTACAGAATGTTTGCTAAGTCTTTTGACTAATGAAATTACTTGATTGTTACAAAATTGTTTTTTCCTTTAGAATCACTTTTCACAAAACCATTGACATCTGCAGAAGATTTATTATTAATTTTCATTAATTTGATTTACTTTTATAGTTTCTATGACAAGTTAGTTTCCATCCTATAGAGCTTGATAAGGGAAAAAAAATAGATCTTTTATTTATTATATGCTATTATGCTTATTCTAGACTATTTCTCTTTTTGTTTAGTGACTCAGTAATATGTCTGCTACGGAATCTAGCAGTGAAGGTCTGAAATTACTTCAAACATATCACAGATGTTATTTCTCATTACAGAGAAAGAAACCCATTCCACACAATGCTTAGGTACCCAAGAATATTTCATATAAAACTGTGCATCTAGGTCTGTAAAAGCAATTCAGAAAGACCTTAGCTACATTGATCAGATGCCCAGGATACTGTAACATGAAAAGAAAAAGGAATTTGAAACCCATACTCCAGAGCACAAAAGTAGCCCAACCATGAGCTGATGAGAAAATGCACATGAGGGTTTTCCCAGCCTCTTCTCTAGAAATTGGATCACCATATACCAAGGAAAGAAAAGTTTCTGAAGGTAGGGGAGTAGGAAAAAGGGTGCAACTACAGTGTAGTGGCAATGAAATTTGGTCATAAATATAACTCCGGTACCAGAATCAAACTTATAATGGCTAATTTTTAGACAAAAGGAAGGAATAACTCAGAAGATCCTCTCGCTTCTCTTCTCTGAGCTGAATGCCCTGATTATGCTCTTGTTAAGGAGGAAGAAGCAAATTTAAGCTTTTAGTTCCAGTTTCAGAAAGATGCCTGTCTTAAGCCCTGATGTAGATGTCTAAACACATGCAGGATACAAATTTCAGGCATAAACTTCTGTCTTAGATTTGTTTCAGGGTCCAGATGCTGAAAACCTTGACATGATGACAAATTTCCTGTGAAAGACTGCGCTGTCCAAATTATTGCTATTTCTTATCAAACATCTTGTTACTTTTCCACTTTCTAGCACAAGTTAGTTTACACCCTATTTCTGAGCCACCGTTGACGAAAGTGTCTACATCTATTCATTCATCCATGACAGTCATGAACTAGGGCTTAGACAGAAACTGCTGAAATGTATCATATATATGATCCTACTCACTTACTTCTTTGCTTCCAGTTACATGACGTTTCCTTTCCAGGCTTGCACTGTACTATGATTTCCTTTTAAGCCAGGAAGCTTGAACTATTTTAGAGCTCAGTGATGGTTCTGACTTGACACTTGAAGTTGTTCTCCAGGATGCCTATGACTTACCTCCATTACTGCCTGTTTGTGGCTAAGAATCCCCTGGAGGTGAGAATTTTTCATGCTTTTATAGTATCCTTAAGTGTTTTCTTTGATATGCAAGCTTCTCTTCATTTTGCAGTTCATTCTGGAGGAGATACTCAGGTCTTTAACCTTTAGCTGTTGAAATCACAAATCCATCTGGTCATACCTGGGCTTCTATTCTTAATGTAATGTGCCTAACAAGATTTTGACTCTGATCAACTTGTCAAGCCCACTCATTCACAGTAGGATGCAAGTGGGGATCATCATTAGCTGAGGGAAATAAATTTGGCACAGTGTGCATACATTCAGCAGTGTGGCAAGAATGGGTGGGGATGGATAGGTCCATCAATCAGAGGATAAAAGTCATTATAATAGAAGAGGGCACCAAAGGAATTTGACATGTCTGCTGTAGCAAAGTAGACTAAGAGGACAGGCATGATAACAGATTTTCAGTAGATCAAAATTTGTAGTTTATATAAACTTATGCCACTGGAAAACTGTTGCAGTTTAGTCTGAGATAGCAGGACCTCATGTCTATTTAGTTATAAGAGTCTTTAGATCTCATTCATTCTACCCTGTCATTTATTCAGAGAACTTGCAGATTCATGTTGTGTTTTGACAGCTACTAGAGCAGACATAACTACAAACTGTTCAGACACAGGCTTGCTTTTAGCACCAGCCTCCTTTTCTACAGCCACAGCCCTAATGATAACACTTCCAAACGTAAGCATGAAAATGACCACACCTGGTAGCAGAATCCCTTTCTTGTCTGCTAGCTAAAGCTGGACATGTTTTTCCGATACCTTGAAATGCCTTGCCTTTCTAAAACCTTAATCTTTCTTGGACCTGTCAGTATGTTTGTTAGTGGGATATTATAAAATTCTGATCCAGAAATAAGTCACACTAAGAGATAGATCTGGATCTGAAAGGGGAAGCAGGATCAGATTTGGGAGGAGGTGGAAAAGCATAGCTCTTGCAGCACGGCGAGTGCTGTGTAGAGCTGTATCTGGAGAGATAACCAAGGCTGGGTGAATAGAGAGGGAGAAAGGGAAATGTGGACAAAGTGAGAAAGGAGCAGAGGAGAGAAAGGTAGAAATGAATTATTCCACGGACTTCAATTTAATTACATCAGGATTGGATTAGACCTATCTTCTGGTGAACTCATCAAGTAATGGAAATGCTTTGTTAAAGTCAAAGCTCTCCAAAGGTTACTACAGACATCACTTTTCTATACCACTGTTCTGGAGGTTTGTAGCTTCTCATTTCTTCCAGAAACAAAACAGAGAGTCCTCATCTCTTAAAGTCAGTTTCCATTACCTTTACTCCTTATAAAGTGTCCGTTGCATTGTTTTTCCTCTCTGGACTCTTGTTCGTGTGGAGTATTCTTTACCCGATTGTGTGTGTAGGAATAACAGAAAGATGAGATGCAGATTTCTTTCTTTGGATTAATTCTGAGGAATTTCAACTTATTTTATAGCACTTTTTAGAAAACTTTCACTTCGACAGATACTCTTATTTTTAGACTAAAATATACCATAGAGACCTTTTCTGTAACTGAAATTGAAGTGGGGTGCTGAATGCTGCCAACTTTCCAAAACCTAAAGAAAATTCAGGTACATTACTTGTTGGCTTGTCCAGCTCACATAATTCTTCTCGGTACACTTAAAAAGAAATTTCCTAGGAAAATGTTCTACGGTACTATAAAACTTTATGCATTTAAAAAGCCATGTATTGATCATGGAAGTAAGATCATGCAGACCATGGAGAACGCATTTGTGTAGGCATGCCAGAGAACAGAACAGGGTGTTTGCAATTTTCCAGATTTTGCATTTTCAGTATTCTATGAAGACAGTACTGAAGGATGTGTTACAATGTCTTGTAATGTACACTAGTTTCCAGACATGTCTTTGTGCTCTGAAATTATGCAGCAGGATATATGACCATTTCTTATCTTTGCCCAAATTCTGTTTCCTGAATGTTGCTCTGTTTTACTGTGGATTTATTTCATTATTCTGCTGAAATCCTGCATTTCTGGGAAAAGTCCGTTTGTTGAGCATTATTAACGCCATGGTTGTACATTTCCCACAAGGGCCATTAAATGTATCAGGAAGATATGTTGGAGACCACAGTTTGGTCTTTGACCTGTGTAATTTTGCTCAAGCAAAGAGATGGCAGCAATGGATTACTTGTAGACTCTAGAAAACCAGATGAAGTGACTTTAAATATTCTTATCCATTGCTACAAAAAATGATATGACAGGTTCATCAATTTTGAACGGAAACTGATAGTGGGTATTGGCAAGTGGAACTGAACTCAAAAGACTGGGCAAATCAATTTTCACCACAAGATTTGGCCTCTGGCCATTTAAAGCAATATTCTTATGTAGTTAAGGATACCAATGGCCTGTGATGCGTTGCTATGCTGAAACTGAAACTCAAAACATAATTTTTTTCATCTCCAAATAGGCAATTTACCTTATTAAGCACAGCATCAGTGGGATAAGAATTTCTTCTGAGAAAGGAAATTGGGCATGGCAAAACAAGACAACTTCCCAGACACTTCAGACACCTGAAGATTAGTAGGACTCTGATCCTGTTACAGAAAAGCTCCTAGCAAAATGTAATGCTTGCACAGGGAAATTGATGTCTCAAACGAAATGGTGGGTCGTTGTTTGGTGTCAAAAGGAGTCTCAGTTGCAAGAGTCCTTGCAATGATGTCTTGAGCTTGATCAGGTGAGTTTCATCAAATCACTGTTCTGCTCAGTTCCCATAATCCAGCTGGCCATGGTCCTGCATGACCACTCCAGGTCATGCATAATTCATTCCTATCAATTATCTAGACTACATAAAAACATCTCCTAAATACATACAAAAGACTGTCACGTGCAGGAACAGTTTCTATTGACTGTTTTTAAATACTTTATCTATGCACTATCTGATCAAATATGGAGAAGGAATTGCCTGGTGTTGTCGTTTAACCCCAGCCAGCAACAAAGCACCACGCAGCTGCTAACTCACTCCCCCCCACCCAGTGGGATGGGGGAGAGAATCGGGGAAAAAAGTAAAACTCGTGCGTTGAGATAAGAAGAGTTTAATAGAACAGAAAGGAAGAAAATAATAATAATAATAATAATAATAATAATAA
>JANHGO010000041.1:1205733-1221941 GCA_024606505.1 Aquila spilogaster | reverse complement strand
CCCAGCCTTCTTGCTGGCTGGGCATGAGAAGCTGAAAAATCCTTGACTTAGTCTAAACACTACTTAGCAACAACTGATACCATCAGTGTGTTATCAGCACTATTCTCATACTAAATCCAAAACATAACACTATACCAGTGTTTTGGGTTTGTGTGGTGGGGTAGCAGGGAGGGGACCACAGGGCCGGCTCCTGTGAGAAGCTCCTGCAAGCTTCCCCGGCTCCAAGCTGGACCCGCCACTGGCCAAGGCTGAGACCATCTCCTCATCCCATGGGGGCTGGCTGGGCTTAAACCACCACAAGCAGCTACTAGAAGGAAAATTATCCCTATCCCAGCCAAAACCAAGACACCTGGGAATGTCTGTGACACTGTAACCAGGATGTTTAACACATTAAAGCATAAGAATTGGACTAACACAGCAGGACCTACCTGGGTAATCTCTAGGCATGCCCAAAGTTCCTACCTAGAGAGCTCCTGTATCAGTCAGTCAAACATTTGTGAAGGTAGCTGTCATGGTAGAGCAGAGAATGACCAGTACAAAACATATCCTGACACGTCACAGTTTTGAGCATGAACTCAGGACTTCTGTTAGTGCTGTGTGTGAAGTTCCAGTGGAGATCCAAGGAAATTGCACAATTCCCATTCTTACAGAATATCTGTAATTTAGAATTGAACAAGCTTACTTCACAACAACAGAAAATGTAAGGAGGACGATGGACATATTGGAAAAACTCTTCCAGTATGCAGCTGTATGGGGAGTCTTAAGATAAATCCAAAATGGGTTTCACATTTCTAGGATGAAAATGAGCTCAGGAAACCTTGGGAAGGGTCTTGAATCAGCCTGAAACATGAGACAGTGGATAGGACATACTTGGTCCCCAGGTTTAAAAGCAAAGTTACCTATAAAACAGGAACCTGGCATCTGAAAATGAAACCACAGTTGTGGAAATGGGGCTGGAAGAGTAACTTTATTAGAGTCACTAATGAACTCACTATCTACATAAAATAAGGAGTTTATTCCTTGTTACCAACTTGCATAAAAATAATAGATTTCATTTGGGCTCCATTGATAGAGATGTATCTTGTAGGCCTGATAAAGAAGCAATAGGAAAGATCCATGTTGACATGTCTGGGAGACAAACAAGTCTGTTAATGATCTGAAAACACTTTCTATATTTTTATTATAGTTCTTACTCCAGGGTTGGTCATACAAAACACCTGTGTATGTGTATGTGTACGTGTATGTGTATTTGTATTACTATTTTTTTTTCAGTTCTACTCCTTGCATTTTTCGAATCCTGAAAGTTACTGGCAACTGCTGCCATATATGCTCTGTGCATATTCACATAGATAAAATGACTACCACAGTAGCTGTCTTCAGAAATGCAAGACACCTCTGAAGTTTAGACACCTGTTCATCTTGGACTACAGTTGCAGATGGGTGATTACTTTAAGGTCCTGTGAAATGACATGTCCAACAAAAGAAGCTGTACAGCCTCCTCCTGCCAGCAGTATTCACTGTCCCTGCACCACTCCAATTTTGCGATGACGTGAGCATTTGTGCTGCCACACAGCAATTATCATTGAGAACAATGAATGTGAATAACTTTTCAGAGCTATTTTTCAGCTGGGAGAGTTCCCTGATCCATCTCAGGGCCTAGCTGGAACAAGGGAAGGCTGACACCGAGGCAGGAGTAAGTGGCAGATTCATTTTGTTTCCTTCTGCGGCAGTGCCAGATTATGCTGCCTTAATTTATTTGTCAGAATACATCTTAAGGTAACCAAGTCAGCTTCTTGTCAAAATATATCCTTTCTGAGTATGCGTTAGTAGGCTTAGAAAGCAGGGAAAAAGACAATAGAGGAGCAACATGAGCAAAGTTTTGGGAGGGAACTGAAAGCAAGGAGAGCAGGAAAGAAGCCATATTTTGGGGCACAGATTGAAAGATTGATTAGGAAAACACGGTTAGAAATCATACTAGCAAAGGTTCATATAGGCTGCATTGTAAATAAGAAAACCTACCTCAAAGAAACATATGTCATACAATCAAAATTTCTTCCTGATTGCAGACAACTCTGAAATGCCCTGACATCTAATACCTTATAAAGCAAAAAAGGCCTTTTCTCTTCTATTCCATATTAGGAGAATCTGATGAAGTTTTATTAGAATTGTTATACTGATTGTTTTAGTAATTTATTGTCTACGGATTATTAAATTAATTTGGTTTCTAGGAAGTCAATTATGATAAACAATTTTCCAATGCATTCTTTTGGCCACTCTAGAAATAGAAGTTGCAATTTTATTTCAGACCTCCAATTATCCTGCCTTTATATATTTTGTTTTACAGTTCATTATAGGCTCCCAAGACTGTAGATCTTGCCCATAAGAGTATTGAAATAACATGGAGAGAATAAATTATATTAAGTTTTAAGTGTCTGGCACACAAACATTTGATTTCTCAAAGTGGTTATGGAATATTCATCTTGAAAATTACCTTTGCATTATGATTGATGGGAACTGGGTTGTTTTTTCAGATGCATCAATTTTTACTCAACTTCAGACTTTTTAGTTGTGTATAATCTGTGAATATTTTAAGGCTAGGTGCAAAGCAAGAAACAGCTTTTTAGAAGATAGAGGCATTCCAGATTAAAATTACTTTTCAATCTTTCTAGTATGAATAGTGC
The DNA here is from genome assembly GCA_024606505.1 of Aquila spilogaster. NCBI lineage: Eukaryota > Metazoa > Chordata > Aves > Accipitriformes > Accipitridae > Aquila > Aquila spilogaster. Next base: position 1,219,260 of record JANHGO010000041.1, on the reverse strand, counting down.
ATTGTTTACAAGTGTCACAGTGTAATAGCTATGCATAGAAATGTTTAGCAACTAGTGATGTTTTTAATGCAAGCTTTAAAGTTTCTCATATACAGAGTGACCTTAAGTACTAATTAAGGTAAATAGGATTTTGGTAAACCCTATCCTAAAAGTGTTTAAATAAATAAGTACAAAACCAGAAGGAGTTCCTTCAACAAAGAGCAAAGTTGCATTTCTAGGACAAATTCCTTCCCAGAACCTTGAATTTCTCTGGTCTGTTTCTAATCTAATTTTTGGTTTGGTACACTGAATATTTAATTGTCTTTCTTAATCATCTTAATTATCTTGATTGACTTTCTTCTTTATTCAGAAGGAACAAAAATGTGAACCAAAACTGGTTGAAAACTGGAGGATTGTGCTGCCACTCTGTTAAAAAAAGCAACTGCAACTTCTTCTACAACTTTTTTGACTTGAGCAAAGCAACATTTTCAAATTAAGGACCAAACCAACATCTCTCTCTTGATCTCATCTTGATACCCACTCCACAGACTTGTTATTTCTGCAAGTAACTTGTCTGTTATTGAAACACTGAAAGAAACTTTCCTTTCAGGAATTCTCACTAGACCTATGAGCTCAGTAATTACATTTAATGATTTCCTTTAGAAAACCCCATTTCTTTCTTGACAGGCTTGGCAGCTTATTCCACCTTTTGAATATATTCAGTGCTCCAGGAGGTCTTGACTTAAAAAGAGTGGATGAAATGGAGTTAAAGAAATTTTATTGACTCATTTCAATAAATGAGGCTTGCAAACTAAGGCTCATTCTAAGGGCTACTTGCAAACTTTGATTTGGTCTCCTGTTAATTTTTAGCTTTCTCTTTTCACCCATTTTGTTTCCTGTTTGGTTTCCAATATGTGACATCCATTTAAGATCATTCATCATTTACATATTCCTTTTTTTTTTTTTTTAAATAATGAAGTCCAGGAGCTCAAAGAAAAATGCATGATTCTCTAGACATGAAAAACTTTAAAGCAAGTCTTAGTGAGGAACAACTTACTGACTTTTAGTACAAGATCCCATGGTACAGGATGAAGGGACAGATGGTTTCTATATGCATAGACAAAAAGATCAAATAAAGTATTTTTTATTCTTTCTAAGAATATTCAGGGAATAAAACTTGTGATACTTGGGTCCAAGCTATGCTCCTTGACTTTATTGCTTTGGTGATGTTCAGTAGCTACATCTTATTTGAGTCTCCTTTGTGCTGCCTCCATCTTAGAGATTTAAAGCTTATATGAAACCAGATGCCATCTAAAACTGCATACTGAAAGATCTCTTGCCCTCTCAACTGCCTCTTTTGCAAGTGGGTGTAGAGGTTATATATATATATATTAATTTAACTGTCTGTGTTTTATCCAGTTCTATTTCAATGTGTCCTTCTTAAGCCATAAATGCTGTTCTTGCTATTGAGAATAAGCTCCATTTTACTAAGCTAAGTCTTATTCATCTGGGCAAAGACTAAACAGAGGCACCCTAACCTGCAGTGCAGTTCACTTACCAGAATAAAACTTGTGGCCCTCCCTCTGCCTCACATACTAATGCAGAGGTTAACAGAGCAGAAAGTGAGGAGAGTGAGGTGAGGAGTTTGGTTTGCTTTCAGCTGTTGATGTGATTGAATGTAGATGAGATCAGAGCATTGTGGTGGGCATCAGCATCTATTAGAAGAGGGATTATTGCTGAAAGCCCTGTGAGGTCCCTCATTTCTTTGTGCTGTATTTATCAGCTCCCCTCCCCAACCTGTAACCAAATCTACACAACTAATGGAACTGGGAAAAGGAAGCATGTGCAATGTAAATATTTCCTAAGGCAAAGAGCAGAGGTTTTCTCCTCAGGGCTAAAGCATTATGATCTATGAAAATGCCCCCAAAAATCTGTGGAGTAGCTCTCTAGTTATAACTGCCAGTGGCAATGAGCTGCTGTGGGTGCAAAGCAGCACCTGCATGCTGCTGGCATCCATCTGTGGGTAAGCAGAAGTGTTACTTAGAAGTTAAGAGAGATGGTGTTTGCTTTTGCTTGAAAATCCTCCCCCCCCCTTTTTTTTTTTGGTGTTTTTACCATGAGAGGCAAACATTTGAACATGTGAAGAAGGCTACATTTTCAGTGTGTGACGTTTCCTATCTCTAACTGGCTCAGGGCTATAATGTATGTGAGTAGTGGCAGGACATGAATCACAGCAGTCTGTCCCGCACCACTCACTGATATAAGAAGATGTGGGAGGGAGCAAGGGTAGACAAGAACAGGGGGCCATTGCTTATGCATCAAACATGAGGTCTTCTAGCTCAGCAAAGATTGAAATTCAAATGCTGGATGGGTAATTCAGTAACTGCAACTTTTATACATCCAAAGTATTAAAAAAAAAAGTCAAAATTTTAGAGATTTTCTGAAAATATCTCACATTTAAATGTGGAGCCAAAAGCAGAATCAGGGAGAAAAAAGTTGTGTGGGCAAACAGGGTTCCTGTTGACTGAAGTTCACTCTGACCCTATATCATTTTAGCAGGGTAGTTGTAACTTTACAGCATTAGCCATAGCCCTGCTTTTTGTCAACAGTCCTTGCTTATGCCTCTGCTGAGCAGCAGCACACTTCCTTGCCACGGGATTTTCAAACTACCTGTATGAGCATCCCTCTTTAAATGTTTGGGGTTGCACAGAGAGGATGTATAAAAAGCTGAAAATCTGGGAATTTATCTGTCCGTTTTGTGAACTCAGACCAGTTGAGGTCAGATTCTGGGACAAAGGAGAGCAGTACCTCTCTGTGGTGCTGCATGGACTCCTGTGGTCGTGGGTTCCAGTTCTTTTGTTGCTTTTTCCTCCAGGAGCCACTGTGATGTGTGACTCAGTGCCCTGAAGGCAATGTGGGCAGCCAGGTTATTTGAGCAAACAGTTATGAGCTGAGTCTGCTTATTACATCAAGATACCAGGATATACTGGAGATTGCTTTTTTTAGAGGTAGCCAAATAAAAGCCAAGGATCTGAAGTTAGGAACTGGGTTTAATTTTGTATCTGAGTTTGTAGATCATAATTCTCAAAAGGAGAGAAACTCAGTCCATTGGGTTTTAACAAAGCAGTCTATGGAATAGACCAATTCTTAACTCCAATAGTTCAAAATTGATCTCGACCTATAATACAGGACTATGAAATTTACATTCATGGTTATGGTTTGTGTCTCTTCTTTAAAGATTTTTAAAATGAATCTTATTTTTTTTTAACTTCTTTGCATCTGCCTGCCCATATCTCAGTCTTTGTTTTCACGCTCTCCAACAGAAAGGAGTGCGCTGCCCTCTGTATTTGTGTATGTTGGCTGAGGGGTGTCACTGTCGTTTTCTTATCCTGTTGAGGCAGGATGAGTTTAACCAGAACTTCCTCAGAGTTTGCTGGTATCATTGTTCACGCAGGATGGTTGATAATAGAAGTTCCTTTCCAGAAAGGCTGAACAGGAAAAGAAACTTCTTTGCAATTATGCAATGCTCACATGGGAAAACTGAAGCCCCTCTTTTTGTGTTGCTTCTCAAAGCAATGAAAGATGCATCTGCTAAGGGGAGGTAGAAGTCTCAGAAGCCAGCACTTATGAAAGTGAATACTGCTGAAATTTAAAAAATAGAAAAAAAGATTTCTCAGTAAAAACTACATAATTTTCAGAAAACTTTTCAGTTCAGAAAACTATTTTTCTGCCAAAATCAGAAAAGCCAGAAATTACCCCACCTCATGACTATTTCTTTTTGTCATACCATCTTTCTAACTGAGAACAAAGCCTTTCAAAAGCACAGCATGAAACCCTATTTCTTACAGATAGCAGTAGGCATGGGCAAGGGAGGCAGGTAGCTGCTGACATCAAATCGTTGGTGAAAACAGAAAAATCCAAAGTTATTCTGTCCACTCTACAGGGCCTGGGAAATTTTGCTGGGTGCTGCAACTGCTGAGGGAGTCAAAGGAGTGCATGGGGATACACAAATATGCTTCATTAGCAACTGCGTTACTCTTGCTCCTCACAGGATGCTCCTTTCTTAGTTAGAGCAGCAAGAACTTGGCCCATCCTCCTTGGGGTGAAATTACATTTTTTTTCCCAATTCTGAGGTGCTTAAACTGGCTTTGTCTTTGTATCTTCATTCAGAGTCCTTCCAGACACAACATAATAATCAGGAGGATGGTGGCACGCTAAGCTGCTCCACATATTTTGCCATTCCCATCATCTGGTGCCAGAACAGAACATCCAGATGAGTCTCTCTGCAGAAGATATGCCAGGAATAGGGTGTCCACACACATTTGCAGATTTTCACGCCAAATTAAACAATCGCCTGGAATTAGGTTCATCCTTCGCAGGATGCTATGTAGAGGGTGGGTTGAGAAAACATCTGAAATTAAGAAATAAGATAAAGCCAAGCCTTTATGGGTGGCTGTTATTGCTGCTGCCTCTGAAGAAGGGTGAGCTGGGTGGGTGCAGTAGTGGGAAGGCAGATGAGAGGCTAGAAGGAAAAGGGGAAAGGGAAAAGAACTTGGGGATTTGAAAGCCTCTGAGTTGGGAAGGAGGCAGTTGAGAGGACATCTCATGGGAGGTTCTTAGGCTGGATAAATATCTCACTATGGTCATGTACGTGAGATATTTTCTCCAGTTACAGTATGGTTTAAAGCTGAGGTGGGACATGGGAACCATCTTGTGCTGGACGTATGCCTCAGGGAAAAACCTGCACGATAGTGGAGCCTGTGCAGCCACAACATGAAATATCTCCTATGTCTGGAAGCAGATAGTAACCACGTACTTTGTAAAGTCCCCATTGTTGTGGAGTCAGAAAAGACACAGCTGCACTCATTTCCTTTGAGGGCTCCCCAAAAGGAAGTAAAAGCCTGTTCAATTCACTATGATGGGTATACAGTGATATATTCCCGTTGGTTCCAATAGCCACAGTATCTGAAATCTTTCCCACAGTATCTGAAAAAGCTCATCCAAACAAAATTGCAATCCACAACTTGTTGAGAACATCTGTGAAATTAAGATAGTAAGTAAAAATTCTGGAAGGAGACTAAGATACAACAGGAACCAAAGGGTTGGCAAAAGGATTAGAAGCAGGTACTGCAATTAATTTTTCCCTTCTGCACAGTGGAGCTATTGCTTCAATATAGTGAATTTAAACATTAAGCCTGGCTTTCATTCTTACAAACACATATGAGTATTTTTCAAAGACTGTTCTCTGAATGCACTCAAGTATAAATATAGCATTCAGAGCACTGGTGTAATAGTACTTTTAAAAGTGGACGTATTTGTTTTTCACATGTGAGAAATGGGTGAACTATATCACTGATAAATGTTATTTATCTGCTTTTAGCTTCAACTACGCACAGGTGACACTGAAAGCCTGATCCTGTCTGCTGTTGAAGACTCAGTCACCCATTGAGGTCAACAGGAGTTAAAGGTGAAGTCAAGGTTTGTCTGAGCAAAATTTTAAAGATGTTTCAAAGTCTGCAGGACTGAATGAGAGAGGTTATTAGATATATTTATTTCCCAGGAAATCAATGGAAATTAAGGTGCTGAATAGTTTATAAACATTTGCCTGCTAAGGGTTGTGTGGTACTGTCTGCCCCTCCACCTCCACTGAGCTTAGGAGATCGGGGTGTTGAACTTAGTATTTCCTGAAGTAAGGAGGTTTTATTACCCCATATTAATATATGTCTTTAAAAATGGTGGGAAAGCAGCATTTTCAGCTGCAGCAAATTTGAGCAAAATCCCATTGCTATGTGCACTATACGGGAGTTGATCCTGTGCCTGCTGAAGTCAGTGGACAGGCTCCAGCTGAATTAAATAGGCTTTGGGTCAGATCCAGAAAGGCAGTAGGGAATTGCAATCAGACACTTTAAACTTATCATGAGTTTGTCTTGGAAATTCTGCTCACAAAAGGCTGTCTCATCTGGACACAGAAAGACTTGGTCTCCTGAACTGCTGTTTAGCAATAGATGCTCTCGTTTTTGCCAATGTGAATAGCTTTTGCACTCGGTGTGAGCTAGGACCTGCACTAATCCTAAATGTCTGGAATTTAATTAATAACAACAGTATCTTCGGTCATATAATATGGCAGGCTTTATATGGCACTTTGCCGTGCACTACAACTTTGGACTGGTGAGAGTTTAAATTAAGTGCTAATATAACAGGCTTAATTTCACTTGTTTACAAAAAACTAGAAGACAGCAGGAGCTCTGAGAAAGATAGCTACTAAACACTTTTGAATATTTTCAGTCTATCTTTAGTGATGCTATTGGTTTTGTCAAGAATGTTTTGAGAACATTTTCTGGTTTTCCTCGTGCGTGGAAGTGTGAAGAAAGTCCAGTGCTGTTTAAAAATATTCTTCTAGGTTTATATTACTGATAGTGTAAGCAGATTAATTTTACCGTCATGTTTGACTTCAACAATGTAATACATTGCAAAACAAATTTAGGGAGAATATTCCCAGTTTTCTTTGTAATTTTATTCAGTGTTTTTCTGAAAAAGCTGTGCACTAAAGGTAAACTCTTTGTTTCAGTTCTAATTAGAGTATTTCTTTTTAAGATATTAACTACAGTGGAATCTTCCATAGCTGTGAAAAATCAGTTTACTTAATAAAGTAGTAAAGCTTTGGCATAATTAAAAAAAGAAATCTTGGCTCAACTAAATTTTGAATGCGTGTAAGCAAAAGGGAAGGAAGTAAGGGAGACAATATGCATAAAAAGCTTTATCATAGTTCAAGATACCAATTGCTTCCCTATTGCATTTCATAAAAAAAGAAAAGATGTTCTGTCTGGATTTAATATTTATTGTGACTTATAAAATAACATAATGTTAGGTAAATTTTTCCTTAGAATGTGTAATTAAAGTAAGGATGGGAGAAGACTAGGATGGAATAAACACAGTAACACCAAGATCCAGGTTTAACAGGGTAATGTTTATGGATATAACAAGAATTTTCAGACACATGGATGTAAGTCTAGGTAATAAAATAAAAATACATCAGTGATGTATTTTACCCTAGAATATCTTACATTTACATAATGTTTATCAATCATAAGGGTATTGAATACAATTGCACATCAAATACAACATTTTCAAACAGATTGCCAGCAGTTTATGTCTGTGCCACACTATATAGCACACAGAGGCATATGTGCTGTAAATATTTCCTGCCAGGTCTGTAAGAGATGTGAGGTGTTTTGCATGGCTGCGGAGACAGGACCTGCAGTGCTGATGGAGCAGGCGGAACAGGCGACCTGTGGTGATGGACTGCCCTGTGAAGGGAGGCAGCAGCATTTGACTCCTGCACCTTCCCAGTGCGTGCTCTATGGCAGCGATGCTGAGTTTGGACATAGGGCAAGTTTCAGATGGTTGGGCTGCAGGATATGTGGTGAGATGATGGGTGAAAATGGAAATAGATTCCTGCTTACACTCGCTAAAGCACAGCTTTAAGTTGGCAAAGTTGGTGAAGGCTTGGTATCTCAATTTTGATGTCCCTTGCAGGAGGCCAGAGTCTGGTTCACAGATGCAGTGTGGGAGCTCTGGTGTTTAGCTGGTGGGATGCTTTCAGCTGTAGGTCACGGATTTCTGCTAAGTATTACCTGTGCACCTCTTCACAGTGAAACTAATGAAATCTCGTTGCTTACAGTTGGTTTTGTTTTTTTTTTTTTTATGGTGTGTTTGACATTTCTGGTGTCCAGTGAGGCTTCTCCTGCAGTTAAAGCATTCATAACATCGCCCTCCCCCTTAGACTCTTTGTTGTCTAATAAATGGTGAGTTCATGCTGCAGTCTTTACTTCACTAAGGGTGTTTAGATTCTCCTCAAGGTATACCAGGCTGCCTCTGCTCATGAATTATGCAGAAACTTCATAACTTCGAGATCTCTGTCAAATCTGGTTGAACTGGGCCAATATATTTAGAAATTATTTGTGAGGTTCATACATAAAAAAAGAGATGATATAATCCTTTTTTACTTAGGAAAGCAGGTTGAAAAAACCTATTTTCTAAGCATTTTCAACATGGTGAAAGAGCAGGTAAGATTTTTGGAGAGGTTATGGCAAAGTTTGCATTTCTTTCTTCGTATAGTTTCTAACAGGCACCTGTAGATACATACAGGTCACCTTGGAGATGTTTATGACAGATGAAGAAAATTCAGAACATTACAACCACATGCCATTATGGTTTTTTTTTTGTTTCCTTCCTGTTTTTCTTTCCTCCAAATCATATGCATTTTAAAATCGACAGATAAAACCACTGTGTCCTGAGGGAGAATTAACTGTGAGTGAGCAGTTTGGGACAGCAAAGGCCACTTTTTACTTTGGATGCTTTTCCATTCACAGCATGAGAACATAAATATATGTGCAGACCATGAAACAAACAGATTATTACCTTCACCCTTTGCTTCTTTGTGCCCTGCTTTCTATTAGATGAAAGAGACTGGAAGGCTGCTTTGTACTGTGGATTGTTTTTCCCAAGGTATACTTTGGATACTTGGAGGCTGAGAGAGGTTTTATGTAATTTCCTTGGGTGTTGCCACTTGTGATGGTGCCTGCTTTGAAGTGTCATCGCACCTAAACCCAGCAGCAGCAGCTTTCCTCTTCCTTCTGAACACAGAAACTCATTTTTCTTCCTAAAGAGCTTTTATCAGTTCTTCTCTGTCTCACACAAGAACAAAAGGTTTCCTCAAATCTCTTCGATTTTCACCACCTATGACATTGTCATGGTTTAAGTCCAGCCAGTAACTAAGCACTACACAGCTGCTCACTCACTCTCCCCCGCAGAAGAATGGGGGAGAGAATTGGGAAAAAGAAAGTAAAACTCATGGCTTGAGATAAAGACAGTTTAATAGGACAGAAAAGGAAGGGAAAATACTACTACTACTACTACTACTAGTAAGAGAATATGCAAAACAAGTGATGCACAATACAATTGCTCACCACCTGCTGACTGATGCCCGGCCAATCCCAGAGCTGCGGTGCCCCCCGGCCAACTCCTCCCAGTTTATATACTGGGCATGACATAATATGGTATGGAATACCCCTTTGGCTCATTTGGGACAGCTGTCCTTGCTGTGTCCCCTCCCGGTTTCTTGTGTATTCCCAGCCTCCACTGGCAGGGCAATATGAGAAGCTGGGAAGTCCTTGACTTGGAATAAACGCTAGTTAGTGACAACTAAAACCATCAGTGTGTTATCAACATTCTTCTGATACTAAATCCAAAACACAGCACTATACCAGCTACTAAGAAGAAAATTAACTTTATTCCAGCCTAAACCAGGACAGACATTTACCAGTCTTATGGCTGTATCAGGGACATAATTTTTTTCTTTTGATGGTTGAAGGCACTGTGAGGACATCTTCCTAAAAGCTGGCTGAGTCCTGGTGCTGAGAGGTGAACCTTTACTGCTAGTCCCTCAAAGATAGTAAGACAAAAGGAGAAGATATGCAGTGATTTTAACTGCAGACCTAATCACTGAATCCAAATGAAAGCCAGATAACGAAAAAGGTTCCTGTTCTTCTACAGTCCCAAGCATTTCACCTGTTGACTGCCTGCTCCCCAGTCTCTAAATAATACTATCTCAGATTTGCCAAGCTCTCATCTTTACCACAAGGTGCATCAGTCTTTGAACAGATTAACCCTAAGGTAGTTGCATGTGAGCTAGAGGTAGAGCCAAGTTTTTAAAAGTTTACAGTTATTGTGGGAATAGGAATGTCCAGTCTTGGGTATGAAATACTGAGCCATCAGATTTCTGAATCAGGAAGTCTTGTGCACCTCTCTGTCCACAGCTGAGATGAAAAATCTTGATCCAGGTGGCTGCAGGGTATGCTACATGGCAGTGAGAGCTTACCTGTGACTATGGACAGCACATTTTGAAAAGCTACAGTAAAGCACCTTCACAAATACTTAATTAAGCCCTTCAATCCCTATTCATCTCCTCAAGAGTCCTATGTGGGCTGACAGCACCACATAGCTCCTTGTTTATTTACAGAACGTGCAGATCATGGTCAGGGCTAATTGCAAGCTTCACAAAACTTACAGAAAGCACGGAGGCAAGGCCTTTAACTCTTTATTCTAGCATGTTTTCTTGTCGATACAGGATTGTCCTGCAGAATTTTCATGTCCAAACAAGCATGCTGAATTACGGACCTTTTACCACTTTTCTTTCAGAGTATTTCAGTAGCTCAAATCTCCTTTCAAGGAAGTTCTTCCTGGTACTGCAATGAATCTAAATGTTTATCTTACTTTCATAACAGCACTTCTGATTCAACTGTTTATATTGGCAGCCTCACAGATGACTTTGTATTCAAGGAGTTAGTTATCTTGAACAGGCTGTGTCTGCTCTATTGGGCATTGCGCTTAGAGCCTGAGCAAGCCCATATGTTAGCATGCGTACCTGCTGTATGGAAAACTGCTGGTGTGCACCATGCACAGGTGGGTGTTGTGACAGAAGTAACAGTCTAACCTGTCAGGAGAAGATATATGATTTCATTTGTTATGCAAATGAAAGGGCACTGTGGCATGGGAGGGAGGACAAAGCTCTCCACAGAGGGGATCTGTGCAGTGTGCTGTGGGAAAACCTCCCCAAGGTCTGCCTGGTGCTGCACAAATCTCCAGCGTCTGGAGGGATGTAAGATTTACTCACTATCTATATTCCTCTTTTTATTCTATCTTATTAAGCATGCTACTTTATTAAACCATTTGTTGTTGGGCCTTTCCTCTTTTTATTCTATCTTATTAAGCATGCTACTTTATTAAACCATTTGTTGTTGGGCCTTTCTTATCAAGATCCAGAAAGCACCCTGCATCATCTCTCTCTCCTCATTCCCCTGCCACATGCAGAAAACTCTTTTACCACATATATATTTGCTGCCTTTCAGTTTTACTGGAAGTCCATCATGATGTTATGAAAAAAAATGAGCAGCAAAATTGAAGACTTCTTTGGGTTTTGTAATTCAGACATTTTCTAGTTTGCAGCCTCTCATTCAGAACTGGTTAGCTTTTCTAGAAACACTTCTTTGGGTAAATTATGGAGAACAGATTTGATAATTCAACACAAAGTCTGACTTTCTGTTTTCTGTCACCCTGTATCGTTTTTCAGTGGTATCTGTTCTCCATGTTTTCCTTTCATTAGTTGAATTATATGGCTATAGTATACCCAACAAAAACTTCCTGATCAGTTTTACCTTAATCCCCCAATGTGCTTAGTTTTAAGCGCTCACCTAATCCCAGAAAAATGAATGGAGCTCTTAATGAATTTAAACATATTTCCAGGTGATAGCTGGTATGAATTATCCTATTACCATTGTCCCAAGCTATTTGGTTGTGCAAACAAAGCACAATAATGACGCAGCCCTTCAATGTAAAATGTTATTCACAAAATATTCTAAACATAGGATAAAAAGAGTGCCAAAAAAAGGCTTTTAAATGCAAGATAAATAAAGAGAAAGAATGGCCCAGGAGGAATGCTGGGGCACATTTTTGAAATGCATACAACTAGGAAGATTAAGGTATTAATGAAATGATCTGAAAAGGCATCTATATCCAATAACAGGTTTTTTTACACAAAAAACCGTGTTCCAGTTAAAATATTTCTATTTATCAAGCTATATAACACTTTTTACTGTGATATATACTGTTTTAAGCATGTACACAGGCAAAGGTTTAACATCAGTGGGTTATCTTTTACAATGACTTGCTTTAACACCATGCCTGTCTGTCAAACTTAAATTAATAATAATAATAAAAGAACTTATTTTACTAAATGCCATGGAAAATCTAGTTCTCTGCTCCACGACCAAGTAGCTAGGGATCTTAGCTGGAACTGAAGAGGAGCCGTCTATTGTTTCCTCCTGGTTGAGATGTTGTCTAGATCATTCCTTCTTTAGTCTTCATTAATCTCTACGGTCTACTAGACCTCGTAACAAATTAAGATAGGATATCAGAGCTGATAGACATTGCAGGTCTCCTCTCCTGCCTTGTGTGGTGCAGGAGTTCTGTAATCCAAAAAATCTATAGCAAGTTTTCAAAATGCTTTTTTGGCACTTCTGTATGTTTTCCCCTCCTCTCTTGGCTAATAGCAGTCTCTCTCCCTAGTCTTCCTGCAGCTGCCTGAAACATGGCAGCAGTCTTTGCCCCGGCATGGTCTTTGTCCTCCCAGAGGTTACTGCCTTGTCACAGGGTGAAGGGGGTCTCCTTACCTCAGCCACTCCAGTTCAATGCCCTGAACAGGTGAGGCAGGTAATAAATACACTGTCACAACAGTGCAGGGTAAGATTTTGAATCAGCCCAACAGGACTCAGCAGAAGAGATTTGCCAAGGACCTTCGAAAACTGTAAAATTTCAAATATTTGAGTGGATGTGACCTCCTGCTGTTCTATAGAAAAATCTCAACATCCATTCTTTATTCCGTAGAACCATTTTTTATGCCATAACGTAAGTGTATAGTTGTCATCAGTAAATAAAACATATATTCTGTAAACTGTGCCTAAATAAATATTATAAATGTGTGTAGGTGGCTGAAAAGAATAAGGCTGATTATTTTTGTAGTAACTATCCTTTACTGAAGGTCACTTTTATCTTCAACTAACTTTCAATAAAGAAAATTTTTAGAACCAAGGTCTAGGAATTGCCTCATAAACAAGGATGGCAATTTAGAGCAAGCACCTGAAGGAGATATGTTTTAAACTGCTCAGCTGCCTCTAACCTTTAGGAATCAAACTGTTGTGCAGAATTTTCAGCCTTTACCTCAGCTTTGCAACTCCCTGCAGCATACATGAGGAGGGTTAGACATCTGAGATTGGGATCCACAAAAAAACTGCTTGCCCAGCAAGCAGCTGGTAGTAAACACTGGTAAACAGGGGTGTTCCAGGCATTCTCCGGGGTTTAGGACATTTATTTATACAGCCGCCAAACCCCTCCTTTCAGTCAGGATTGTCATCTAAGTCTTTTCTTTCAAAAGCTGTCAAAAGCTGAATAGGTGATGGAAGATACAACTCTTTCCTTCAAAATATAATACCATAAGAAGAGTAATGTTATTCCCTCTCACTTCAGTTGCTGTGTGTTTGGGTGGTTCAGTGATGATGAGGAGGTGGACCTTGCCTTTGCCTCAGGGGTTTTAAGACCACAGCACTATGGCGCAGAAGGTAGTTGAAGGCACCACATCCTCCTGGACAAGTTGTTCAACCATGGGATGAGTGGGTTCATGGTGTGCTGGGTGAAGAACTGGCTGAAGGGCAGGGCCCAAAGGCTTGTAGTCAATGGGGCTACATCTGGCTGGCAACCGGTCACCAGCGTTGTTCTTCAGGGTTCAATTCTAGGGCCAGTTCTGTCCAATATATTTGTCAATGATCTGGATGCAGGAGTTGAATGCATGACAAACAAGTTTGCTGATGATACCAAACTGGGAGGTGCTGTTGACTTTTTTGAGGGACAAGATGCCTTGCAGAGGGATCTAGATAGATTGGCGCATTGGGCAATGATTAATGGGATGAAATTTAACAAGTCCAAATGCCGGAT
>JANHGO010000041.1:1168891-1201514 GCA_024606505.1 Aquila spilogaster | reverse complement strand
GTGCACTGTGGTTTGTTTATCTTAGTTCAGCTGCCTTTATAGAAGAGATATCAACTGAATTATCAAAACAGAGACAATTCATGTCCAGCTTTTTCTCCTATGGGACCCCCAAGTCCTTCTTAATGAGTTCTTCTCCCAGTCTATACACATATTTGGGATTACCCTGACTCAAGTGTAACACTTGGCCTTGTTGAACCTCATTAGATTCAAATGGACCCACTTCTCTGGCTTATCCAGGTCCCTCTTGATAAACATGAAAGGTGGGCCCTTGTGAACATAATGAGGTACAACAAAGCAAAGTGCAACGTTTTGGGTCACGATAATCCCAGATATGTATACAGACTGAGAGAAGAAATTCTTGAGAGCAGCCCTGCTGAGAAGGACTTAGGGGGGCTGGCTGATGAAAAACAATATGAGCCAGCAGTGTGCGCCTGCAGCCTGGAAGGCCAATGGTATCCTGGGTTCCATCAGAGGAGGGATAGCCAGCAGGGCAGGGGAGGTGATTGTCCTCTGCTCTGCACTCATGAGGCCCCAGCAGGAGTGCAATGTCCAAGCCTGAGGCCCCCAGTACAGGAGGGATGTTGAGATTTTGGAGATGATCCAGAGGAGGGCCAAGATGATGATCCAAGGGCTGGAGTACCTCTACTATGAAGATATGAAGACAGACTGAAGGAATTGGGCTTGCTCAGCCTGGAAAAGAGAAGGCTGTAGGGAGACCTCAATGTGGCCTTCCAGTATTTAGAGAGAGATTACAAATACGAGGCAAACCAACTTTTTGCAAGGATAGATAGTGATAGGACAAGGGGAAATGATCTCAAACTAAAGGAGATTTAGATTAGAGGTCAGGGGAAGTTTTTTTACTGAGAGTGTGGTAAGGTGCTGGAACGTGCTACCTAGAGAGGCTGTGGATTCCCTGTTCCTGGAGGTGTTTGAGGCCAGGTTGGATGTGGCCCTGGGCTAGTACTTGATCTAGCAGTTGGCAACTCTGTCTGTGGCAGAGTGGTTGGAACTTTATGATCCTTGAGGTGCCTTCCAACCCAAGTAATTCTATGATTCTATGATAAGAAGAAGCCTCAGAGATGCCTGGGATTTTCAGCATTTACTCATCTCAGAGGTTCCAATTGTCTGGCTATTCATGAATTTCTGTTCATAGCTCTTTTGAATCTCATTCTGAGCTTCCTATTTCACCAGAATTCTCTTTTCAGCCCTGGGACCATGCAGAATATAAAGGCTGTTTTAAGATCTAATTAAGATCTAGTTCAATTTTCTTTTTTATTCTTATTTTTGACAAGCCTAAAGTTTAATGATTTGAATTCAGATTATAATACCATATTGAAAAGATAATTAAAACATCTATCTGAAAGAAATAGTGATTTGGAGGGCATTTACAGTTTTAAATACATTCTTGATTATGCATTATGCATTAAGCATAGATTACTAGAACTTTGAGATGAATCTGATCCAAATGAGAGTTCACTAAGCTCGTTAATTTACCATGAGAACATTTAAGTACTCATAAGGTAACATGTTCCACAAACAAATCCACTAATACCAGTGAATATTTCTGCCAAAAATTTCTCGTTACAGTTTCTTATCTGTACTTGCCCTTGGCCCAGCTGACAGGCATCCTGAGCATTAGCTATTCATGTTTATCAGAGACACTCCTCACCTTGCTGAAGGTAACTGCCTAGTTTTTAGATGGCTAAAGTTAATCTCATTCACAATATGCAAGTGGAGAGCAAAAAGTTTATTGTAAATTCATGCTGACTTTGTTACAAAGCTCCCTTGTGTAGACAAACTCACTGACATTTTGGGACCTTTTGTGGAACTAGATGCTGTCTAGTAGAAGATGCCATTTGGGGTTCTAGCACAAAAGAAAAAAACAACAGAAAAACATAGTCTTTAAATTATCAATTGGTTTATTGAAAGCAGACATCTCTTGTAAATCCCTCCTACAAATCCTATCTTATGTATACACTTAGTTCACCACAACTACAGAAAATTGCTTATGTTCTGATATTTGTTAAATAGATACTTTTCATGACTGTGGCCAATGTCTCTGTCTAAATGGTCAAATCATGTGTTTCAGAAAAATGAAGTGTGACATTTATCATCTTGCGTTCATAATGCCTAGAAATTATTTTTTTTTGTAGCAGTGAAGAGTGAATAGACATTATCTTCTTCATCTCTTGCATTTATATATATATATTGCAGGTCTTATAAAGGACCAAAGAAAGGTTTGGGTTTTTTTTACAAGAATTTTTACGCTATGAGGTAGTTTTAATCTCCAGCATCTTTCCGACTAAATCTGATTCTAATAAACTTCATAGTTGATTCTTGAGAAACAGTCATTGTCAAGCAGCAATAAAAGTAAATAATGTAGTGTTTGATTCAAGTTCTAAATATCTGGATGCAAGCTACTTCCAAATACTTGTCATAAGTAGCATCATCCAAAAGTGCTGATCCCTGCTTCTAGTCACATTCCAAGTGCTTTGGATGTTGTTACAGTAAATAGTGGTGACTCATTTCAGTGTACAGTCATCTGTTGGATCTGGAATTTAGACTTCAGGAAAACATTACACAGATGTCAGAGGCACACATTTAATTGATTTATTTATATTTGAGGGGAGGGGAGAAGGCTTCTTTAGAACCCCTCTCCAAGCCTGAAGGATACTCCTTTCTGATTCCTCCCCTGCATCCTTGTGGCCCTTGTGGTCCTTTTGGCCATGAGGAGCAGGACACACCTTACTTAGCTGCCAAACACTTATCATTCTGGAATAGGGCTCCCTGCCATCTACAGCTAAACATGAGAAATATGGAAATATGACCCAACAGAACAAAGCACCCTTGGGATCTAACTTCATAAAATATAGCAGAATCTCTATTTCACACATTTGAGTGATTTTTCTTTTTTTTTTTTTTTTTTATCTTCTGGCCAGCATTTTGTGCATGGAATTCTAATGCCTTCCTTTCTGTAGCTTGCAGGTGGCATAGTTTTAATCATTTTGAGGGCAACTCATGAGCATATGGCTGTGTGGGGGTGATGGTGATAATGGAGATACAGATTTTCTGTATGACTCCTTTTATTAGGCTGATGAAATAAGGACATCCCCTTTGCAGTTACTTCATTGTTTTGCCTGTGATTGCTGGTGCAATGCATTTGGATAGCTGTTGTTTCACATCACATTCTGACAACTTAGCTGTGAAAGGATGAGATCCCACATCCGGCATTACAAGACATTTATATTCCTTCAATTTCCTTTCGAACTGCTGTGAATTGGCATATTGGGTACATAGTAGTTACTTAATGACACAAACACACAATTAACTGTTATAATCTGATAACAAATTAAAGTAGGAATAATACTTCTGATGAGAAGATGTATGAGAACCGTAAGGAGAAAATCCTAACCGAATATATATCTTGTTCATTTTTGTTTGAATATGTTTTGGATTCAGTTTAGAGTGAGAAAAATGCTGACATGGGCTTTGATCTTGGTGGCATGTGCCATCAAATAGGTACATTTTCTCTCACCTGTGGAGAACCTGACTGTGCCAAAACTACACTTCTGATTATGAATGCAGGAACTGTAACTTTGGTAAGAGAGTGAGCTATGTTCCTGACTGTACTCAGATTAGGGCAGAAAAGCATAGACTGACTTTTAGCTGAGTGAGGCTTGATCATCAGAGAGTAGCAGACCAGCATTCTGTTCACAGTGTTAATTCTGTTTCAATTGTTGTTAAAAACTTACATGATACAGACTCTAAAAATGACACACGATCCTACATAATTTTGCAGGTGCCAAAAAGGACATAACACAATACCCATCTTCCCTGTACTCAAAAATGACTTCCAAATTAAGACATACAGTAAGACTATTCTTTAATTATAAATTTCAGTTGTCCTAGCTAGACGCTTCTATCAAGCATATGTCTGAGATCTGAACTGACCTGAAAGCAAATGGAAATTTGGAAATGTGGAACTTTTTAGAATAGCGTTTGGCAATTCAAGTTATTATAATGATGCCATTTAGGGCAGATTTAAATACAGAATTTAAGGAATAAGAGTCTGGCATTTTCTAGGTAAAACTGTTCTAATCATAAATTCATCAAACATTATAAATGTATTTCAAATGAAGCTTTTGTATATTAAATTAAAAATGTTATTTTATGCATACTCAGATAGAAAATGAATTGGTAATTGATGGAAGCATTTATATATTCAGTCAAACGTACTTTCAGTCGTTCATTTAATTAATTCTTCACAATTTCTACAACACTCAGGTGGAATTCATCTCAACCAGCTTGTGCAAGTTGAATCTTTTAAGTTTATTTTAAATGAGTCATTTCAACTTCCTATCACAATAAAAAGAAAAATTACCTTCTGTGAACAACATAAATAAGCTAAGAGAAACTCCTGAGGTGGCTTTTTTTTTCTCAATTTCTTTTTGGAAGTAGCCTTGGAGATTCTCCTAATCTAAACACTGAACCTTTAGACTACTGAAAACAGGTGAAATAAATTCCACCATGATTACAATGGGTCTACATAAATTTAACGGTAGTGCATGTATGGGTTACAAGATCATAGTACATGCTTATTTTCTGTTCTATTTATTTTGAAAATGACAAATGTGATTTAGAGAGGCTATCTAGGAAAGATTTTAGTCCATTTTTCATTAATAAGAATGAATGCTTAGCACGCTTTTAGGTTTCAAGTTTTATGTGCATAGTAAGTACAGAATGGAAGAGAATTTCATCTGGACAATATATTGCTAAAAAGAAAGGACGTATCACACACATACTACAGAATGAAAGAATGAAAAAATTCTGTATAAGATGTACCTTTAAATAAGCTGTAGGAATGCTGATATTTCTTATCTATGGTGCAAATGAAATGAAAACATTCTCAACGGTATATTAACAGTTGCTGAAAGTAAGACCTGAAAACTGACACAAGGAAGAAGTGCTATTTAATTTTAATTAGAAAAAAAAAGAAGCACATAGTTAATATCTTATTGATAGATCACAATGCAAACTGATAGACTTCACATACAATAAATTATATTTTGCCATTAACAACAGTAAATATCAAGTAATGATTAAGAGCTTGGAAATATAGTGCAGCAGAAAGATTTGCATTGATTGCATGGGCCTTGGAATGAACCTTGGAACCATGAATAATGAAGAACAGTCATTAGCTAGCAGATACACCCTATGACTGAGTGGGACCATGAGATGCTTTTCTAGTATTTCATTTCCGGGCTTGGAAGAGAGTGTGATGGCTGGCAAGGGAAGTACCAGCTACTCAGCTCCTCATTTTCTGGGCTATAAGGTTTTCTCCTTCTCTGTCACATTGCAAGAAGGGTCAAAAAAGACCATGCTGATCCATGTTCACCTCCCTTGGCTAAAGAGAAGCATATGTGGCTGTCCTACAAGTAAAATGTTATACATCCCAAATATGTCAGAATTGAAAAGACCTGAGCTGTCTTACATGGTATGTGAAGTTTATCTCTGTATGAACTAGCAGCTAGTACAAACCAGCATAAATTCTTTCCTAGTCACTGGGGAAACCCAGGTACTTATAGAAGCTGTTCATCCAGCCATGTAAACTTATTTATAGCAGATAGGATGAATTACATTGTGAAGGGGCCCCTCTCCCTCTGCTGATAATAAGGTCCAGGCTGTAAATTCAAGGCAGACCTCCAGCTTCAGCTGGCTCATGTAGGTAATGCATATGCTGTTAGTGTGTGTATATATGGAAGAGAATGTGCAAGGTTTTGTATTCTAGCCTTTATTGGTTGGTAAGGGAACAAACAAAACACTGAAGACTCAGGTCTACCAATCATGCAATAACCGCTTTTTTAGATATTATTTTTTAAATTATTTTTTATTTGATGAACAAATAGCAGCTTCAAAAAGTGGAATAGTGATGAATTATGCCAGTCAGTGGGTAGCCATGTCTGCACAAAAATCACAGGAGAAACTCTGCCAGGTTCCTCCGCAGGAGTCCCAGCCCTGACATGGATAATGGCCTAGTCCATGGCAGAGCTGCTGTTCTTTGCACCACAAAAGGGGAACAAAGACCTTGATTCTTCAGAAGTGCAGTGCAGCTTACCTTTTTTTTTTCATCTTGCTTTTCTTGATATACACCACGAAAGCCAGTGATTGTATTTGGTCTCAGTATTTGATCTGACATACAATGAACAGTTTACTGCATCATAAATGCTTGTCAGTTGTTGAACCATAAACTTTCCCCACAGCATTTAAGACAGTTGAACTTGGGAGATCAGAAGGATTGACTCAGTATGTGATATCTTTACAAAAATCTGGGAGGAAGATCAACAGTTCTTTATGTTATATCTAATGCCATGAAAACACATTTATTGCATATCACCAAATGTGACAACACACTATAAATCCATGCTGTTTCTCAGACTTAAATAAAGGGGCTGATCCATTTTGTCTTGCGGTGGTGTCTTGAGAATACAAAATAGCACTGTTCATTCCAATTCAGGATTTCAGTTTGCACAGTACTTTTGATCCCAGATAACTTGCACAGCTTGTGAAATCAAGTTAAACAAAATAAGCGTAAGTTTGTGAATATTATATTAATTCATACTTTGTAACTTTTTATGAAAGCAATGATTTTCCTGTGATAATGTCATTAAAAAACATTGCTCTAGAGCTTGCCAGCTTTGTCACTATTTTCTGCTGCAATGACTGTAACTAATGAACTTAAGTTTCTGTTGAAGTAACGTAATAACATTTCACATAAATTTTGTCTGAAATTTTCTCTTACACTTATCTGCAGTAATATGGAGACTTGTAAGCAATTTTTTACTGTTGCAGGAAGTGAAGATGATAGGATAAAAAATGCTAGCATGTTTCAGGGATCCTATTCTTCACAGGAAGTATTTTGCTATGAATTTACAACAATAAATCAGCATCATTAATACTAGTATTATTAGTATAATTAGCTGTAGTCTGAGTGGGCACAGTTTGAGTATCTAACTGAAGTCAAGGCCATGTGAAAATGACCGCACACAAAACCAAGGTGGGATTCACTTTATATATAAAAACACAAAGTTATAACAAAGTTAGGTTTTATTCTACACTAATTATTTTAGGCTGCTGTTGTAGACAAAAAAAAAAAAAAGAAAACCTTTTTTACTATACTTGTATAGTATATACATAAAGAAGAAATGTTGTTGTTGAGCTAAATGTAATAATTATCATAGATACATAATCTGCTTTTCAACATGTCGTATTTTTAAGCTCTGTACAACCATAAACTTTTCTTTTATTAGTTATGGGACTAAGATTTTCTCTGGGAGTTTGCAGGGTCTGTTCCTGTGACCATAAGCTTACAAAGCATGCCATGAAGTACAGAACTTACAGGCAACATAGTCTTTTGTGTGATTCTGTGAGACAGTGAAATATTTCTGAAGAAATGTAGATGAATGCTCAAGTACACAAAGGCAACACTCAG
This sequence comes from Aquila spilogaster, assembly GCA_024606505.1. Classification (NCBI taxonomy): domain Eukaryota; kingdom Metazoa; phylum Chordata; class Aves; order Accipitriformes; family Accipitridae; genus Aquila; species Aquila spilogaster. The sequence goes on along the minus strand of JANHGO010000041.1, from coordinate 1,194,025 downwards.
AGCATACAAATCCAACACTCAGCATATAGCTATGGATCATGTCGTGGTGCCTATTGACATCAAAATGCAACCGCTTAACTCTGGGTCACAGCTTTTATTTCCTTTGGGTCATAGAGTTATACCCTGATGCCCTTAAACTGTCAGGGAAAATCAAAGTCTCATCTAACATAGTTCTTCAGTATTCAGAAAATCTTTTCCTTTCTCAGTGTATCTCATATTGCAAGCAAAATTGAAAGCATTTGTCTCATTTGCATCTATTTTTTCATTTTCCACTTTTCATTTGCCTCAGTTTTTCAAAGTTCTTAGGTGTATCTGAGCCAGTTTTATTATTAGCCTTCTCTTTACCAATTTGCTCACTTAAGTTGGTATTTGGGGTTCAGCAGATGGTGGGAGAAGCTGCCTCAGAACAACTGTGTAGGTAATTTCCACTGAAATGCATTGATTTAAGCAGAGCAGTTAAAAAACAGCTTTTCAGAGAAAGCTTAAATGTTCAAGTTCCACTCTAATCATTTGAATATCAATAAATGAGAAGCAATTTTCTAGTTTGGGTTGTCTAGCAGGGACTCCCTTCCATTTTACCCTTTGTTTAATCACTTTCAGTCCAGATGTAATCATGGTATGTTTGCTATGACTGAGTCCATGGAAGTTATTTACTTACATATATTTATCAGTAAATACCTCTCAGACTAATTGCTTAAACATTTCTCAAACGAGACCCACATCAGAAAGATCTGAAGGAAATACATTTCTGAGTCTAGTCCTTCTGTCTTTCCTGAAGAGGTGCTTGCGTGCAAAAACCTTCAGAAAAGTGATTTTTTTTTTAATTCAGAGAAGATAGTTTTAATTCTTATTGAATATATTATTAAAGCCAATAGCTTCTTATAGGGAATTTATTTTCATACATGCTTCATTATGCCAAATTGCACATTTTCCCCCTGAATGCAACTTCCAAATTAGTCTGTTTTGTTTTCTGACCATCAACTTGAGCAGCACGCTTGAAAATTTAAAATAAAATGAAAAAAAGGACAACAAAGCTAGAGCACAAACAAAAACAATGTCACACTGAACATCTGTGGGTTGCACGTGAAAGTCGTAATATCCCATAAGAGCTGGCTTTTGAACTGGCCTTCCAGGGGATGTTATGAGTTAGAAGTTTCACACATTTGAGAAAACTTAATGCTTGTAATATGAGAATTATTGCAAGATACAGTTGCTACTTTTTTAATCATCCAAGTTCTTAATAAGTTAATGAATTTTCTTGATAATGAAGAGAATATTAGAAAAAAGAATGAAGCTTGCAGGATGTGTTTGCAGAAACAACCATGCATTCAAGTGTAAATTTTCTTCCAGCTCTGAGGTCTGGGGAGCTGATGTTCTATCCAGCAAATCACTTAGGTGACACAAACATCATTAGCGTTTTGATGTACAACCACTGACTGAAATGCTTGTCCCTGTTTCCACAGTTCCTATAGCTGGAGGGAAAGTGGACCTGAGCTTCAGTGAGACCGGATGCTGATAAGAGTATGATGCCCTTATCCACAGTGGATTCAATATGCATTTAATGCATTACATTAGAACATACATCAACTAATATTTATTTAATTCTGTAACAAACAACAGAAAAATCATATTATGCCATTTTCTTGATAGCAGGTTCATAAGTAATGATAAGGTTGATCAGATTAATTGTTCAGCTAGACATGGGATTTTAGATGGTGGATATATTTCCTGTGCAAATATACACAACTGATATATGTATTTTTCTACCACTACTCAGTCTAGAGATAATCTTATTCAGCTATTCTAAAATCCAGTATAAAAGTCAAATTACGATCTGAGGTAAATGTTTATGCTCTGGTGGTGTTCAATAGAAAGATGTAGATTCAGGAAATGATTATTTCCACTTTTAATGGGTACTTATTTCCAAGTGAGTTGAGTCCTTCTGTAAAATGTTTCGAAGTTGATTACAGAGGGAGCCTAAATTATTGGTGGACAACACACTTACTCAGATATGGCTAAATTTAAGTGAAATTAATATTGAGTTAAGTCATTCATAATTAGTAATTCTGCTCCAGTGACTGGATTGGCACTGAAATTTTGAATCACTATTAAAACTAGCATGCAATAAAGCAACGGATTACAGGACAAATGAGAATGACTTGCTAAGAAGGATTCATAGCCCTGTTCAAAGGTTGCTGAGCTGATTAGTCTCTCTAGGTCTCATAGCTTGTGTGGTCAAGGATGTAATAAATAAATAAATGAAAATTCTTCAAGAGACGATAAGACATATAGAATCATAGAATATCCTGAATTGGAAGGGTCTCACAAGGATCATTGAATCCAAGTTCTGGCTTCACAGAACATCATTCAACATTCAAATCCTAGGTCTGAGAGCGTTGTCTAAATGCTTCTTGAACTCTGGCATCATGGGGCCATGACCACTGCCCTGGGGAGCCTGTTCTATGCCTACCGCTCTCTGCTGAAGAACCTTTTCCTAACACCCAACCTGGAACCCTCCTGTGAATATGTTGTAGTTTAATCTGGCAGGAAGCTGAACACCACACAGCCATTAGCTCACTCCCTCCTAGGTGGGCTGAGGGAGAATTGGAAACACAATACAAGTAGAACTTGTGAACTTGTGTGTTGAGACAAAAGCCATCTGCTAGCGCAGAAAAAGAAAAAAATAAAGCAACTATAACAATATATATAATCCATAACTCAATTACTTGACACCCACTGACTAACGCCCAGCTAACAATACATCTGCTGCTGGCCAGTGCCCCAGCAGCAACACAATATCTCACCACTCTCCAGCTGACACTCAGCAATCCCCAAGCATCAGGCACCCTTGGCCAGGTCCTCACAGCTTTATAGCCCTACGCATAATATCACATGGTATGGAATAGCCCCATGCCTAATCCAGGCCAGCTGTCCTGTCTCCGTTCTGTCCACTGCCGTTGTGCCAAGATAGTGCTTCTGCTAAGTGGCCCAGCCTGTTTTTGGATGTTCTTCTATCACTCAGCAACAACAAAAACATTGGTGTGCTATTAACACTGTCTCAGCTGAAACCAGGACAATAGATCAGTTAGCAAGTAAAGAGTTTTCTTCCCATTTTTTTTTAGTAAAAATAAAACTGTTTCTTCAAACACTTGCAATGCTGAGTCTCTGATTAGGTCCAAAGCCAAGATTTCTGAATTTCCAAGTTTTTAATATATAGAGAGACGCTTCTGTTCAGACTTCTATCTCTTCTATCTCTTTGATCTCTAGAAGTCCCTTTCAACCCCTACAATTCTGTGATTCTGTTCTGGAGGTATTCAAGACCCGCCTGGACGCCTACCTGTGCTACCTGGTCTAGGGATCCTGCTTTGGAAGGGGGGTTGGACTAGATGATCTCTAGAGGTCCCTTCCAACCCCTACAATTCTGTGATTCTGTGATTTCAGGGCTGAATATAGCATTAGATAGGCTACAGTAAACTCTTAGAATGTTTTCAGTCCTGTAAGTTGAGTGAAGATGCCAGGAGACATGCATGAATCAACAAACAGCTCCTGGCAATGCTAAGACATAAAAAGGAAACATACAAGGTGTAAGCAGGTACAAGAAACCTGGTAGGAATTTAGAAAACTTGTATGAGCATGCAAAGATGCAGTTAGGAAAGCTGAAGCCCTGATGGAATCAAATCTGCTAGGGATGCCAAAGACAACAAGAAGGGAAGACTAAGGAAAATGTGAGTTTGCTGCTGAATGGGATGGGAGACTTAGTTACATGGGCTGGTGAAAAAAGAGGTTCTGAATGCCTTCTTTGCCTCAGTCTTTACCAGCAAGTCTCATCTTCAGGAATTTCAGGTTCCAGAAAGCAAGGGAAAATGGTGGAGCAAGGGATATATACCTTTGTTGGAAAAGAATCAGGTCAGGGAATACTTAAGCGAACTAGGCAATTGTTAAGTCCATGGACTCTAAGGAAATGCACTCACAAGTGCTAAAGGAACTGGCTGATGCCATTTTGAGGCCACTATTACTCATCTTCAGATGTTCATGGTGACTGAGAAAAATGCCTGAGGACTGGAAGAAAGTGAATGCCATTTCTAAGTTCAAGAAAGTTGAGAAGGAGGACCTGCAAAACTGCAGGATGATCAGTCTCACCTCAGTCCCTGAGAATGAGACAGGAGTGGTAATCCTGCAAACCATTTCTAGGCACATGAAGAACAAGAAAGACATCAGGATTAGACAATGTGGATTATCAAGGAGAAGTCATACTTTACCAAGTAGATAAATTACTATGCTGGAATTACTGGTCTGGTAGATGAGTGGAGAACAGTGGATATTATCTGCATGGACTGTAGCAGGACTTCTGATGCTTTCTCTCAAAATATTCTCATAGAAAAACTGATGGTGTGTGAACTAGATGAGTAAACAGTGAGTTGGATCAAAAAGTGGCTGAATAGATTGGTCCAGAGGGTGATCATTAGCAAGAAATCTAGATGGAGGTCAGTAAGTAGTGTACCCCAGGGGTCAGTACTGTTCTGGTCCTGTTTAACACCTTCATCAATAATCTGGATGATGTAGCAGAGTGTAACTTCAGCAAATGTGGAGATGACACAAAACTGGGAGGTGTGGCTGATACACCAGAGGGTTGTACTGCCATCCAGAGGGACCCTAAAAGGACAGAGAAATTGGCTAACAGGAACCTCATATAATTCATCAATGAGAAATGCAAAGTCTTTTACCTGGAAAAGAACACCTCCAGGCACCAGGACATGCTAAGGGCCACCTGACTGGAAAACAGCTTGGTGGAAAATGACCTGGGGGTCTTTGTTGGACACCAAGCTGAATGTGATCCAGGAACTGTGGTGAAGAAGGCTAAGGACATTCTTGCTGCATTGAGGAAAGTGCTGCCACCAGATAGAGGGAGGTATTCCTTCTAATCCACTCAGCACTTGTGAGGCCACATCTGGAGTGCTGTGTCCAGTTCTGGGTTTCTAAGCAAAAGAGAAATCTGGAGTTACTGGAGTGATCTTAGCAAAGGCTGCTAAGATGTTGAGAGACAGTGTATCTCTCCTATTAGGAAAGGAAGGATTAGTGCAAAGTAACAGCTTAAGAAGGTTGAATTCTGTCATCCATGGATGACAGCCTATGGATCTGTATTTGTCTTTATGTCTTAGAATCTCCCACATGGCTATATGTTTGTTCTGTAACCCAAAGAACACGTGAAATGTGAAATCTTGTGTGACCTTCAGAGGAACGTATAGCTGTTGGCATAAATAACTGTAGATGTCATGAACATCTATAAGATGCTGGGATACCTTTCAACTCAGACTCGAAAGGGAAAAATAACAATTTCTGGAAAATGATACATCCTATTTTTAAAAAGGAATCCAACACACAAAAGAGATGTCTTTGGATGAACTGTTAACTTTCCTTTGATTATTAAAGGGGATCCAAACAGCTGAATTTAAATAGATATCTGTAAGACTGCTAAAGCTAAAGATGATAAATAGCATGCTTTGAGGAAAAAATGTTAAACAGGGTCAAAGTAGAAATGCACTTAGACTAAACTGTATGAGCTAGAACTGAGGGTCACTGAGGAAATCAACTAAATAAATTAAATTAAATTAAGAAAACTTTTTATTTTACTTCTTTGTACATCCATATTTGGTGAGCTGATCTTGAAGCAATAGCTAAGGTCTTTGTTCTAAGTACATCTCCTTTAACTTCTAAAGTTTGAGCCTGATACAACTGGAGTTTATCTACATTTCCTCTGTGGTGTTGCTCTCAGGACATTTTCTGGAAGTAGAACCATCAGCTGAGGAATAGTCCTCCTGCTCCTGGAACTGCTTAGTATGTTGCATGTGATTCAGTGACCTGGATAAATATACACAGATGCAGGCATTAACTGTGAGCAGAGGTTCCAATTTAAGTCTTTGGACAAGTGGACAAATTATGTATCTCACCTGCCATGTCCACAACCTCTAGAGATTATCAGCCATCCAAAGCAAGGAACTCTTCCTGTGCTCTCCTAAGCACAGACTTTCCACAAGATTCATTTCACTGCTTGTTCCAATTTAGTTCTATGTTGGCAAAATTTTACAATGTGAAGAACTAATTTTATGAGAGATGTAAGAACTCCCAAGAATAATCTTTCTGGAAATGTATGCCAATGAATTTGCTATTGATTTATTTAACAAAATGATGCCTTTTTTCTCTTTTGGAAATGACATCCTATGTATCAATCTTTATGATTAAGAAAAAATGACAGAGAGAAAGAAGCTCAAACTATGATATTATTTTTTACCACTTAGCACTTTCTAGAATGTCTTATGATGAATTTGGAATTGTGAGCTCTGAGTCTGATTGAAAATTCAGAAGACTAAAGTTAGCAAAGAAGAATTTAACTTTACTCCAACGCGAACAGAAAAATACCCTTCTACTGATTTCCCATTTTCACTGACATCAGCAAATTAAGAATTTCTGAAATATTACCTTAAAAAAAAAATTACAGAATTTATTTAACAAAAATGCAGTCTTCCAAAATGAGGGGCAGACTTTTGAAAATGAAAAATAAAGCTGGAATATTATCATTCACAATAAAAAAGTTTGGAGGAAATATGTTAAACTTGTTTGATTTGAAAATTAACTTTTTCACTTGTTTGTTATCACTATTTTCAGAGAAAAAAAAAAGATGCTTATCAGATTATGTTTCTGTTGGCAACAATAAAAAAAATCAAACTTGGCTTGAACAGTGGTGCCATATTTTCCAATCTTGACATGATAGATTAACTGTCTTTTCAAAACTTGCTAATACTAGGAAAGCAAAAACTGACTCATGTTTTGGTCTCTTGTGTAAGTAACAGAGTTCTGCTTGCATCCAAGATAACCTTCATGAATCTCCATTTGGCTTAGCTCATATAGCAATCTCATTTGACACATCTGGAAAGCTCTTGACTTCATAGATGTCTGCCCGTACGTTTGCAGGCAGTACTGGAGGTGGACTTGATTCCTTACTGGACTATACCTTGTAGAGGTATAAAATGGTAAGGAAAGAGACACTTTTAAATCATTTTATAAGCTACAGGGGAACTAAATGCATTCTGTGTCTCCCTTTACCCTTAAATTACAGCATACAACATAAAAATACTGGTTTTACAAGAGACTGCACAACAGATCTCCAAATGTGCTGCAAGATGGGACTATGCTGTGCTCTCTTCAGGAGGGTATGTACTGATTTGGTGTGTTTGGAAGATCTGGCTAGTTCTACACTCAGGAGTGTCCATGAACCATGACCATGGCTCCTGCACTCATGGTACTCTCCTGGTTGCTGGCTGGGCTCCCCTCTGTGCTGGCAAGAGCAGGGCTTACAATATTTCCTCAGTTTTGAGTAGGTAGTATCCTCCCCCTGGCTACTCCTGTGTACATGAATGGCAATCTGAAACTGAGCTGAGGTGCTGAATGGACTAGGATGTCCCCACTGAAGGACCTGTATTTTGGCTGGAGATGATTCTCAATGTGGACTGAAATTATAACTTGTATGGTGACAAAATGTAGTGTAAGAAAAAGAGGGCATCACTGCCCCATCAGTCTTGCTATTCCCTTCGGGACAGCCCACTGGTTGTTATTTGAGGTTACCTTTCCTTCAGGAAAGCATAGTCAAACATATTTCTGTTACCTGAAATTATTTCAGTGGTGCTTTTGTCTGAAGAAAGAGTGGGTATGAATTGCAGGGATTTTTCTTATGAAGTTGAGCAGCAGATGACATAAATTAAATTTAGATTGATATTTTATATGTGAAATTCCGTTGTATTATTACTTCACTCTATTTAGCCATTTGAATGTGTTTCCGTACTCTTTAAATTGCATTTGATCTAATGAAGCTTGTCCACAACACTGGATATTCACTTTGAAATATTGTTCTCAGAGAATCCGGTCCCTTTTAACTGTTGTCTACAGTAAAGGTCTACTTATTTTAATCTTTTGATTAAGTGATCTGGTTAACATAATTTACATTATAAAGTCTGATTTTTGGTTAGAAATGTGTGGCTTTCCACAAAGAAAATACAACAGCTTTCTCAGGTGGAATGTACACAAATTAAGGAGGAACAGAGAAAGTACATTAATAGTTAAACCAAAAATCCATGTTAAATACCTGCTCAGATTTAAATAACTAGCTACTCAGTGTAAAGCCGGACAATTCCTACTGGAGTTACTCTATGTTGTATAAATCATGAATGTTCTCCAGATTTAGTAATTCAGAGGAGCTATAACTTGAAATTAACTTTCCCAGATATATGATGACTGGCCTGGGCACAGAGATCCTGACTATCTTGAGGTTGAGCTCAATAAGTATAATCAGTAAATTTTAAAGAACTTGGTTGTTCATAATATGGAATGAAACTATGCAACCAAACCCAAAATGCTCCTGGCCAACCTAACAAAAAAAAAGAAAAAGCATTTTCTTGTTTCAATGCAAGCTCTCCTTCTTTACTCCTGTGTAAGCAGTACCAGTATCTTAGCTTCTAGAATGGAAATGCCAGAAGACTATAAGATCTGATTGCCCCCTTCCTGAGAAAACCCAGTGGTGATCACATAGGCATGCACAGACTGAGCTGGCTCCAAATTTCTGTGCTTTATGTTTCATGTAAAAAGTCTTTGCTGAAACTACACAATGCAGAAAATATGCATTAGTTAGGTACGCAGTGACATATGTGATTGATCATAGTTAGCATATGCACACATTTTCAAGAGAAAAAAAGCTTGACTCAGATGCTAGATTTCTTACGAGAATTTAATCTTGTAGGTGTGCTTTGATATTGTTTTTTCTCTCAAGTATTTATAAAATCACTGATGAATGAATATCACTTCATCAGTTTAAACATTAATCAACGTCAGACATTAATCAAACAATGACAAAGAAGATTGATTCATTTTTCACGGGAACTGAATTGGCCTGTGATTCTTCCAGCTCTTAACTAAACAAATTTACTTGCATAGTCAATGTTTTCTTGATCAATGTATTCCTTCACAGATGGTCCTATCACTAATGCATGGATGTGAGAGGGACTTTGCTACAAGGTTTTAATGTTTTAAATTTAAGGAAAATTTAAGCTCTTATATTTTCTTTTTCCCCTAAGAAAGTATTTGAGTACTCTAGGCTTAAGCAAGTTCTGTTCCCATAGAAAAAAAAATCCTACTTTTAATCATTTTATGAACTCAGAATCATAGAATGGCTTAGGTTGGAAGAAATCTTAAAACTCATCCAGTTCCAAGCCTGTGCCATGGGCAGTGCCACCCACCAGTTCAGGCTGTCCAGTGCCCATCTATCCCGGCCTTGAATATCTTCACATACAGGGCATCCACAGCTTCTCTGGGCAGCTTGTGCCAGTGCATCACCCTCTGAGTAAATGACTTTTTCCTAACAGTTAACCTATATTCCTCCCTTTTTAGTTTAAAGCCATTCCTCCTTGTCCCATTACTATTAGACCACGTAAAGTCGGTACCCCTCCTGCTTGTAGGCTCCATTCAAGTACTGGAGGTCTTCCAGTGCCTTCTCCAATCTAAACAAACCCAACTATCAACCTTTCTTCAAAGGAGAAGTGTTCCAGTCTTTTAACCATATTCATGGCTCTCTGGAGCCACTCCAACAGTTTCTCATCCTTCCTGTACCAGAGCCACTCCAAGCCTGGACACAGCACTCCAAATAGGGCCTCACGAGTGTAGAGCAGAGAGAAACAATCCTCTCCCTCATCCTGCTGGTCACCGCTCTCTTGATGCAGCCCAGGATACTGTTGGCCTTCTGGGCTGCAAGACTACACTGTTGGCTCACGTCCAGCTTTCTGTACACCAGGACCCCCTGATGCCAAACTTGGAGGCAACACTGATGGCAGACTCCAAAAAACAGAAAGCAGAGTGAGGTGGATATGTCAGTCCACAGAGGAGTAATAAACAAGACTCTCAAGTTTACTCTCCAGAGATTTCTTTGCTTTTAGGTCTCTGTAACTTCATTGTTATGATTTGCTATCAAAAGGCCTAGACATTTTGAAGGGTGCATTTATGGAAGGAAGAGCAAATTGACCCTTGAGCTTTCCCCTTCCATGTTGTCATAAACAAGGGTGATATATCCTTCTCCATCATCTGATTCAATGGCTGATGGAAACGGCACAGTCCTTCACCCCATGTTGTCTCATCATATACATACTTCCACTTGAGATTATTAAACTGTTTTCTGTGTTTATGGCTGGATGGGCAGAAGGGAATTTCTTAGATCTTACAACACTTTTTCTGCAGAGTTCTGAGATATTTTGGCATAATGTTACACCCAAATCAATCTTTATCTGCTAACTTCTATTTAAAATGTAACTGAACAAACTGCATAGGTGAGAAAGCATATTTTGAAAACTTAATATAATTTTTATAAATAGGGCCAAAACAGATGTTTTCCTCAGTACCTGAAAAATTTTATTTTCAAGACGTCAGTCAATTGTGTGTTCAGTTTTGGTTTCCATGTTTTTAAAGAAAATTAATAAGGATTCTAAAGTGATGCTCCATTCTAGCCAGAATACGCTGATAGGACTGTTGTCAATTCAACGATTGATAAATATAACTCCCATATTGCAAGGCCCATAAAGAAGTTCATAAGGTATGCAAAATAACAAAAAATCAATTGTCTGTGACCTTGTGTGCTCAGTGCACTGAAAGTCATATGTTTCAGAGCTGTGTTTCCTCTCAGTGCTGGACTATGCTGTCTTCGTATTGTGTGATGAGACCTATTGCTCTGCCAGAAGAGAATTCCTATGTTTGAAGGTAGTGTTGGAAGAAGAGGTCCAGCCCTAAACCATCTGCTAGTGCAGCAACTTCTTATACAGCTCTGTTGCTGCATTTTGTCAAGTGTTACCTTAAGTATAACACATGTTAAAAGGTAATATGAAGAATATTTTCATTCTGAGTTAATTGATGCTTTTCCAGAGACACTGCTAGAGCAGAAACTTGTTATTTTCCAGGCATATCACTTACATGTTGACTGTGAGGGGTGTTGCTTGTCAGCCCTCTCATTGAAGTAAGAGGTTGCATAAAATTAAACACAGTGTAAGCCAGAAGATGTTATTGACATAAAAGGGAAATCTTCTGAAAAATCTAGTTCTTAGTAACAACTCTATCCTGGCACAGAACTTGCCTGTCTCTTGGTATGTTAACAGTTTGGTCCAATTCTACATCAAAGGACTGATTTTGTAACACTATTGTGAAATCTTTGGTATCACAGATATAGCTGCTACCTTAGACACTGTGATAAGCCTGATCTTTCAGACAAGTAAACCAACACATTCAGAGGAAATAAATTAACAACAACAAGCAAAGAAAAAATAAATCACGAATTAAGTATCACACAACAAAATTATGCAAAAATTACTGATTTAATTAAGGCAAACTGCAAAAGTGAAGAGTAAAATCTGTAGTTTGTAAAAGTGAGGAATTAAGAAAAATGAAACTGCTAGAAATGTCTTATTTTGATCTACTCTTTTGGCAAATCTGATCAGGTAGATATCATGTCCAATCCCAAAAGTCGTGTTGTCAGGCAGTAACTCAAAAATGTATCAGCTTCATTCATACTAAAGTATTTCTTTTTCCTTAGAATTTTCTCCTGCACAAAATTTCAATTATTTTATTTCTCTTCGTGGATGGGAATAAAATTTCTCTCAAATTCTGACTTCCCTTTTGACTTGAATTCTACATTCTGTGCTTCTCATTGTAACACAGATATGAAAATTATCTTTCAGCAGTAAAATTTATCAGTTAACATAATACTTTGTTGTGCTTTTTACAGTGTAGTTCCTCTATGAAATAGAAAGTACATCTACACGTCGGATCAATGACTTCCATTTACCAGTAATGACTGCTAACATAAAAACGTTGTAATATGTACAAATGTACAGAACCTTTTGCAGGTGAGCAGTTCTACTGATTTCAAAGAAAATATGCAGATACATAGAGGTGAGGTACATGTACTTATCTACAAATCAGACAATTCAGATACATTAATTCCAGGTAGACCAATGATTAAATAAAATTGTTTTATTTTGTAAGACAAATTTTTCTTATTTTCTCTATTATAATGACATATGAAAAATACTACAGTAATTTCCCTCACCCTTCAGTTAAAATGTAAAATGAAAAATCAGGTTTTTACACAACCTAGCACTTCAACTTATACATGCTAAGAGAGATGAAGAAGGATAATTATTAAGAGAAACTAATCGTAAGAGAAACTACAAATGAAATCGTGAAGAGAAATGACAAATTCAAAGACAATTCAGGCAGTTAGCATAGAATTTAGTCTCAGAAGTGATGCAAGAATGACAACTCAATAGACTAAGAAAGTCAGAGAAAGTGTCTCTACTCCTAAAAATATAGCAGACCATGACCACAATTTTGACAATAGTTCCTTAAAATCACAATTTTCTTTTCTCATTATAATGTTTTATTAGCTACAGTAAGTAATAAACAAAGTTTAGGCCATGTTGTTTCAGAGAGAAATTAAATCATATTTGATTCAAAAAGAAATAAGCCAAGCTTTAGTACAGTTAACATGTCTTTTGAACAGTTTAAATTAAGAGTCTGAGATGCCTTTGTCATGTGGTATACCAGCTGGTCTGCATAACACAGCCCTCTGGACTCAGCATAATAACAGTTTTCAGTTTCAGTGCAATTTATGGTAATATTTTATGATTTTACAATTTATTTCTCCCCCAGTCCCAAATCACACATCTCCAATTATATCTGCCAATCTGCACCCCATAATTGTAAGATCATCAAAATTCCTGAGTGATGCAAAAAATTGTCATGATAGATGTCACAGAACAGTTCCATGAAGAAAGCAAATGCATTGGTAGAGCCTCCACCTATACAATTCGTCCTTTTATTTAATATGTGAGATAATGTAATTGCTAGGTTTTGTTTTAAACTTGATAATTTAATATGAGAATGAAGTTTCCAGATTCAGAAAACGTTACAGTTAAGGGAAGAGTTTAATGGGCTTTGGATTTTTCTAGAGATGGCAGTAGTCTGCAATTCAGCTTATGGACTAGATACTTGAGTCACAACTATTCACAGATAACTATTTTCCCTGAACTGAATCAGGTATTTGTACTCGTTGTTTGTCTATAAGTAGGTTCATATGGAATAAATCCCTTGATTACTGCCCGAAGTTAGGCAGCAGTGATACTTTATTACAATCAAGACGGGAACTACCACTAGAACACTGCTATCTACAGTGACCCCAAACTTACAGAATAATAGAACAATGAAATAGCTGAGGGTAGAAGGTGGAATGCTGTTTTCTAGCTGGTCTGTCTCCAGTATGTGCTGGTGCATGGAGTTGTTTCTCCTCAGCCGTAGGACTTTGTATTTCCTTTTGTTGAGCTTCATGAGGTTTCTGTCAGTCCATTTCTCCAGCCTATTTACATCCCTCTGAATGGTAGCACTACTCTCTGGTGCATCAGCCACTCCTCCCAGATTGGTATCATGTGCAAATTTGCTGAGTATGCACTCTGTCATACAGGCCATTAACAACAATTTTAAACAGTATTGGCTCCGTATTGATCCCTGAGGTATACCGCTGGTATCTTGCCTCCAACAGGACTTTGTACCATTGATGGCAGTCCTTTGAGCCAGTTTCAACCCACCTACCCATTTTAGCCAGTCTTCAATCCACACAACTGTCCACTTACCTAGTTTGTCTGTGAAAATACTATGAGAGATGTATCTTGCTAAAATCAAGATACCACATCCAGTGCTCTCCCCTTATCCAACAAGTTGTCCTTCTTATTTAGGGTTATTTGTTGTACCACCTTCTAAGGGATCAAAGTGAGACTGGCCTGTAGTTCTTAGATTCTCCTTACCCTTCTTGAAGATAATAAAGACATTTACATCTCAGAACTCAAATATTGTGAAACAGAAATCTGTGGACTTAGCACAAGTATGTGTCTGACATGGTAGTCATCTGGGATAAAACTTACTGAGGAATATTTGTTGATTCCCTCCCTCTCCAAAAAAGAAAAAAAAATCCATGTTAAAAAAAGTCTTCATTTTTTATTCACCATTTCACACACTTTTTTTCATGCCTGATACAGGAAGACTGACTGGTGTCACTTAAGTAATGAGACTGCACATATTGTTTGGCTTTGACTTGTGCCACTGAGATTTGCAAGGAACACCTCACATGGGTGGTCCTGCTCCTATCACTGTTACCTACTTCAGTAATGTGAAGCTACTTATTTTCTTTCATGCCTCTAACTTCTAAGGCAAGCTTTCACTAAGATGTGAAATGTTCTCCACTCCATCTCAGAGCAACAGCCCTAAGGACAGGACATGTGCAGATGAATGCCTGGGTCGGTGAAATGTGCTCTGCACATTCTGCAAGTACCTGCAACCTCTCAGTGATACACACACTCATGGCATAGCAGTTTCTTTCCTCTTAATTCCACTTCTCTCAGGGAGATGTAACAGCAAAAAATGGTCAATGTGTTGCATTTCCTGGTGTGTTATGACAGTGCACAGATATTTCCAAAGGACAAGAGGCAGCTTGAATACTGCCGGAGGACTGAATAGGGCTGAAGCAATGACACCCAGTGGTTGCAAAGCCATTTTTCCTTTAAGGGCAGTCCTCTAAGACAACTGTTCTCAAATACACAGTTGAAAAGAAGTGTTCCCAATGCTATCCAGGTATCTGGTGGGATTTCAAAAGGGTTTATCAGAGATTTATGTGTAAATCTGTCTAATTTCTGGGTCACAAATGGAAGTCAGGAGATAGATTCCTATGATTGCTCCACGTAAAATAGCCAAGACTCTGGGCTGAACTTTCAGTATAAAAAAATTGAATGTTGTTATTATGTCAGATATCTATGGAATTAAGTAGTGTTTCTTTGTCAATTTGTTTCTACTTCATGTAAAGTGATAGTTTGCCTAATTTGCACCTGCACAAGTTGAAGTGCTCATCTGGATCTTAGGAGTCTGAAATACTTTGTCAGAAGGATGGCGTTCTATTACAAAACAGAATAACTGAGTGTTAGAGAAATTTATGACAGGTATGAAATGTGGCAGAAAGAATATTTTATCTGTGGAGGAAATGGATCATATACTTTCCTTTTTGGGGATTTGCCTATTAAAGTAGAAATGTTTTGCAAAACATGGTATTTCAATCTGCTCTTACTTCATCAGCAGCAGAATTAAAAGCAATCATCTTTGTTAAACCCTTACTTATGTGATGGCACGTAAAAAGCAGAATCATAGGGCTGTAAAGTGTTAAAAAAGTAAAGTGCACTGAAAACAACCACTAAATTTGATAGATCGCCAACAGAAACAATAGCTTGTTTGCAACTGGCCATTCTCGCTAAACCCAGGCTTTTAGAAGTATGGAAAGAACAAATAACGTGTTAATACAGGATCACATTATTGTTCAGTTACCAAGGAAAATGCATTTCTTTAGGATAAAAATGTGGTAATAATTGATTATTTACATTTACTCTAACTTGTCTACGGTACGAATTTTCCTATGTATTTTCCCATCTCCATAGTAATTCTGATGATTTATAAAACCATCAGAATTTATGTTTACTGCTGAATCTAAAATGAAAGAAAAACTTGCAGTATGTTTTAAATTTCAGGTACACATTTAGCTGCTGTTAGGCTACCAGTCAAATTTTCAGATGATGGACCCCATGCATCTGTGGATTTAGCACTTAAAGGCTTAGGCTGTGATCATTTTTACATGTTTTTGTGTGATTACATGGCTTCATGACACAGGCACACATCAAATATGGGAGGAAGTCTTAGGCTGTTACAGTTAATGCAATGCTGTTATTAAACTGAGGAGACACGAATCTAGAAAACAGAGTCAGAAATCTGAGAAATAAGGAAGAAAGAAAAAATGTGTTGCAGTGCAAAGTTTCAACACAGTAATGACTCTGCATTGAGAATTGGGAATAATACATCTCTTGACAAAAGTGAGAGAATTAATAACTAAATTAAAATGACAAGTAGTATATTCATTTTTCCATCTGAAATTGTAAGAATATATACAATGTGCTGAAGCAGGCCTGACTAGTAACTTAGGAAAGCAGAGCTGGAGTAATCTTCTGTGCTATATGCTTTCAGTGGAGTAATATTCTGGGAAGAAAAGTTTCATATAGAGATCTAAGTTTTAATGGGGTTCTCACATAGATGGTGTGATCCAAAGAAAAGAGGAGGCAAGGAAAGAATCCACCATCTTATACATTTATTTTTATAAAGTTTCTTACAGCACCACTCTTTTAAACATTTACTTCCATGCTTAACTATAATTATATTTCACGTGGGATATTGAAAACACATGTCATTACTCAAAAGACAAAATTTAGCTATCTAAATATGGTGCTGAAAAGAATAATTGCAAAAAAATCAGACAGAACTCCAAGAAATAATTCCTGCTCGTCTCCAAAAGGAAGTGTTTTCAAAACAGTATTTATTATCTTATTTTTGGAGAAGGTGTGAAAAGATCCTTAGACATGAAAAGCTTGAAGAAACAGTGCAGTTTGGATACTAATACAGTCAAAATTTCCTGGCAATGGTCCTTCACACAGTAAAAAGATGCTCTATTGAAACCAAAGGAAGAAGAAACTGCATTATCCTAAAGCAGGAAAATGTAATTTAATTTACTGTTCTATTTTTATTTATGTAATATACTGGAGAAATAATCATCTCTTCTTGTAAAAGAGTCAATTCCCCATTCTCTTGTATAAATTTAATAATAATGGTAAAAAGATACATTCTTGGAAACAATTCTGTCCTCTTTTTGTGAGCTTGCATTGATTTCAAAATAAAATAAAATAAAATAAAAATACATCCCCTCCAAATTAAATGACCCTTCTAGTGTAAAAACCTATGTGCAAAGAAAAACATAACACAGATTTTAATCAGTATGTCTTTCCTGATGTCCGAAGAGAAAATGACGCTTGCCAGTACCTTTGATAAAACAGCTCAAATGTACAACTCTAAAAGCCATGGATTACATACACTGGACAGAAATGAACTCATACAGGATAAAGTTTTTTGAACTAATCCAAGATCCAAGAAGGCAATTACAGTTTCTTAACATCTCTGAAAACAAATTATAGCAGTCATGTGATTACACTAATAGGAGTACAAGGCTATAAAGAGGTGTAATTGAAAACTGAATAATCAACTGTTCAGGAAGCAGTGGAAATCCTCTTGCCTAATTTTCAAGCCAATCTCTGATTGAAAATTTAGACCTCAGTAGAAAAATCTCTGACCAAACCTTGCTGTCTCTTGTCTTCCCTTGCAGTATCTACAACAAATCATTACTAGTGAAAAAACTGTCTTATCTTCTGGCCTGACCTCATTGAAGGTCCTCCATTACGTCTAAAATATGCCTTTGCATTTCACGAATAGGCCTTTAAAATTAACTTAAACTGTCTGAGAAACGGGAAAAAAGGAGACACTATTGGGTTGTCATAATTCCTGCTGAATTGAACACCCAAGCGAGATAGCACTATCATCTGTATTGCACTGTCAGGAAAATTTTTAGAAGGAGACGTTATTACAATACATTACTTAACAAGCATAAAGGTTTTCAGCTCCTCCAAAAACAAAATCTAAGTCTTTCTGTAGCTTGGAGTCATTTGAAAACAAAAGTTCATATACATAAACCTTAGATTACCTTGAATTATTAGAAAATCAAGTTGGAAAAGTTCTCATTGCCACGTCATCCATTACTTGATGATTTTGTGATATTTTATGACTCTGAATTAATTTATAGTATTTATGAAGTCCTACGGATGCCACTAGTTTAAAAAAAAAGGGTATTTTCCTCCCATTCACTTCCTTGGATTGAGTGGTGAATTGGTAGGTTTAGAAAATAGCAAAACTGAAGCAGGACAAACATTCCAGTTTGAAAGAGTAACTATGACAAAACTGATAATTAAAACTCTGAAGTTGTTCTCTACAGGCTAAATGTTAACGTTTTGTCCATCCTCGGGAAACCTGAGATACACTGAGAAAAGAGGTATCCTTTCCAATTAGACTGTGGAGCACAAGAAATTGAAGTATTGCAATGTAATGTTTATATTGTCCTTCAGTTAAGCCCTTTCAGTGATGTTTACTGCAGATAATGTAGATTTATATAAGATACTGTGGGATACTACTTTGTCTTTTCTTCCATCTGAGGGTTGCATGTGTTACTTATTTTGCCATTCATTGTAGCATATTGCTTTTGGGAAATAACAAAGTAGAGATATACAAGCATTTTTGGCTTCATATAAGGAATAGCTGAGCTTTCCACCAGATGAACAGCACACTGGAAAAAAACAGTATTAGTTTTCAATGGATAAGCAGCAAGCTACTTCTAAAATTATAGCTTAAGTTCACAGAATATCTGTAAGTTTGCAGAGTGGCTGCTTGCCCATAGCCATGTTGAGTTAATGCCAAAAGCTAGAGTAGTTATATGCTTTGAAATAAAGCCCAAGTTCAACCGACTGCTTCTCTTTCTTTTCCATATTTACATCCAGTTCAAGCTAACAGGAAGGCTTTCTGAAATTAGGCTTGGGAACATGAACATTCGAACGCATTTGAAAAATCATTACTAGATTTCATTGATCGTATGAAATGTATTTGCTTACTTAGAGCTGTAAAAATGTATTTTGGATATCACCTCCTGGTTAGGTGGAAAACTTTAGCAGGAGTGTTTTATTAAGAACATGCTATAATTGAGGTTATCATTTAATAACATCGTTCAAGAGACTTTGGTGCATATATCCTTGCCACAATGACCTTGAAAACCAACGAAGTTTGTCTCATATGCCTGGAAGTGAGTTGGAACAGTCTCATTGATTTCAGTAGGCTTTCAACCAGACCATAACGTTGGAGAAGATTTGGTGGACTTTGACATTTTGTTCAGTACATGCTCACTTCTGTTTAAGACACTTCCTTTTCTTGCCATATGCACTAACATTTCTCTGTTTTTCCTATGCAACAGACTAACTAGAAATGAGCATTACAACAGGGTGGTGAGCTGGGAACATAAATGAATCATTCAGATGCCTGGCTATGCAAATGGATCGTTATTGAGCAGAGTGGAATATTTTGAGTAAACAACTATATCTATGGAAAAGAAACACAGTCTGTATTTTTAACCACTTTGGAGTGATTTATAAAGTAAAACTGCTTTGGGTTTTTGGCAGTTCAACAGGATTTCACCATGAACTTCATTCCTAATTTCTTCTGTAGTGACTGGAGAACCTGGAAATAACCTTTCATATTGCCAGAAAATAATTATGTGGGTGTTTGTATACAGAGATGGTAGAGTAAAAATAATGCATGTTAAAGAGTAATTTAATTCTTGAATGAAAATCTAGCTGCATTTACCTGTGTTCACTTGGTATTTAGTAGGTGAAGACTGCTAGCAAAGTCTCTTATAATTACAATTTCAGAAACACTGCAGTGTGAGGAACAGGGGTTGCATAGTACTGTACCACAAGCAAGGCTTCCACAGGCTATGGGAAAGAAGGAAATTTCCTGTTCTTGATTAGAGTTGTAGGAAGGGCCTAACTGTCAATGCCTTCAGGAAGTATCCTTGGAAGCAGTCTGGCATATTATAACTAGAAAGGCAGTTATTCTGTGCTTCGTAGCACTAGATGTGTAGAGGAAGGGAAGATAGATCACTATGGTAAAAACTATAATTCAGTTAACATAATGAAATAGTTTTCAAAACAGTACTGGCTTGCATTAGTTCAGCTGACAAAAAAGTCTACTTCATATGGATGCTGGAAAGGGATTTGATAATGGTGAGCACAAGAGGACATCCAGCAGAGGAAGTATTATGTTAATTGCCTTTCTGGTTTTAGAAAGGACATTGCCTAAATATCTGTGATTATTTATCTATGGAGTGTGATTTGTGTAGAACTAAATGGAATTTTCTACATCCTTAAAGCAAGCTTCAAAGGACTCTTTGTATGGAATTAATAAAAATACTTGAGCTTATGATCTAGAATATAATGGGCAATTTAATTTTGCATAATTACTCTGCTGGGAAGACAGATGGTTTTATTTGAAATCTGCTGAAGTTAAAAACAAACAACAACACAACTCTGTTAGAAGTAAAAGGACCTGAGTCTGCTTCCTAGTAATTTCTTACGCAGAAATAAGATTTCTTTATAAGTGTGACCTAGTAACAGTCTTTGATGTTATGATTCATTAAACATCTAATCCAGAGCCTCTTGAAGGTAAAACTCAATAGACTGTCATTTAATCTTTTCATGCTGATGAACGAATTCTAGCTATGAAACCGCTTGGATTATAAAGCTTCTCAGTGCATAAACTTTCAGACAGCTTTGTAATGCTGAGTTTATCAGCTATCGTTTTCTTTCCCTGTAAAAATAAGCAAATCTTTGATGTTTTTGTATAGCTATTGGTGAGATATCACAAAAATTCAACTTTACTTGTCTGAATTCAGTTTGTATGCTTATCAAACATAATAGATAAATTATAAACCAGGGAGAATCACACTTTTTGTTTCTAAATTGAAAAGATCAATTTTATTTTTCAAATCGTATGTTCTCAGCCTCAAATAGAGTCCAGAACTTGAGGAATAGTGTCTGGGTACCATCTCCTCTCTCAGCAGTATTTTTTGTGTAACTGAAGAAACGAAATAAAATAACAAATAGCCAAGGATAAAACCAGACAGGGTCACTTCCAAAAAGGAACAAGACGCAAAACAAACAAACAAAAAAGAGTGGGGGTAGGCTCTACCTTAGAAGATATATCAGTCAGATATACCTATCCTATCCCTTTTTTAACTTACATATTTGAATAATAGGAAATGATAGAATCTAGAAATCATTTTTTTCCCATTTTTACCCACACTTGTATTTCAAATTCAAATTCAATGCAATTCAGATTAGGAAAATCTGGTTAATCCAATTTGGTTTTAATTATTAAAAAATTAGATCCCCAAATAGTTCTTCAAAATAGACAGCTACTCTAGAAAATTGGAAGCTAAGGACTGTAAGAAAGTGCTGTGAGATTTTTATTCAAGTGGATCAGAAGATGGAGCAAAAATGTAGCCTTGCCCTCATAAAGAGGAAGAATAATTTCCAGTGAGGTGTCATGATCTGAACAGCGCAAAGTATGTTTGAAGTAACTTCTATTTGTGGCTATTTTTCCAGTAAACTAGAGAGATCAGTTCTGAATTTATGTGTCATGTTGTGTTTACCCACCTCCCAGAAACATATCCATCTACTTAAGTACTAGTGGTTCCTTATTTATGTTCCAAATTCAACTGCTTGTGCCTAGATGACATGAACAGGACTGAAATGTCACCTCACTATGGTAAGTGATAGTTTTGACCAAATAAAAGAAATGTGGATGCTTCACATTTGGTTTCAGGCTTTGATGGTCCACTCAGGTCTTGGGCACTATCAGTTGAATGAAGTTGTAACTAACCAAAACTTAGCTTTTCTAGTCTTACTGAGAAGCTATCTTCCAAGAATTCTTATAGCTTTCCTTCCACTGCACCATAAACGTTACAGCTCTACATATGTTTGTTATGTAGCTGATTCACATTCTTACTGTTGCTGACATGTTTCTGTATATCATGTTCTCAACTGGTCTTGTACAGACCTTCAATGAATTTCTCTCTTCTTCCATGATACACAAACCCAACAGATATGTGAAATGCACTGGTAATACCAGCATCTCTCTTTAAAAGAATATGAAGCTCCTTTCACTAGATTTGATGTGGCCGTTGTTTAAAAGGGATGTTATTTGTATTCCTTCCCAGTCACATACATTCTGTTCTATTTTCTGGTTGACTGGAATGTACTCTTGGATACTATAGTACAGAGTGTGCTGTGAATGTAATCTAGAGTAGCACATGGGAAACCCAATGTGAAATCTCAAAAGACAAAATAGTTGATTTGTCACACATTAATGTGTGTTTCCATCAAAACCTTGAAGTTTTATAAACACGTTTCATAATCACAGAGGACTTTTCTGCCCTGTTTATGCAACTCAAATACCTGAAGCAGACCTTCAACTGAAAATAAAATATTCCCGAGCCTATTAGTGAAAGCTGAAGAAAGTTAATGAGAAACTTTTGATTGATATTCATTTTTATTTAATTTATTTTTTCTCATCTGATTTCTAATTTTTTTAAGGTGTATATTAGCTGCCTTGATCTCAGCATTGATACAGAGGGTCAGTTCAAAAGTATTTAGAAGTAGGGTTATTTATTTCCTTAACTACAAAAGGGAGATAGATTGATAGACATCAGGTCTGAGAACAAAGATGGAAACTTGCTGCTGAGAAAGTCTGTGTCAACTGACAATTTTTCTTATTTGACTTTATCTTATATAAGTACCTCCATGCCCTTTGATCATCTTCACTGCCTTCTTCTGGACCTGCTTCAACTGCTCTGCATCTTTCATAAACTGGGGACCGCAGGCCTGGATGCAGTATTCCAGATGGGGCATCATGAGGACAGAGTAGACAGGGACAATCCCCTCCCTCAACCTGCTGGCTACCCCTCCTTTGATACAGCCCAGGATACTGTTATCCTTCCAGGCTGTAAGAGCACACTGCTGGCTAACCTTCAGCTTTTCTTTCAAGACCACCAAGTCCTCTGCTGGGCTGCATATCTGGGGTCGCACCAATCCAAGTGTAACATTTTGCACTTAGCATTGTTGAACCTCATAATGTTCAACAAAGGGCTTTACTTCAGAAATCACTGGAAAAGATCCATATTGCACAAGCAGCGCAACTTTTTTCTAGTGTTTTTACAATGCACAGTACTGCAGAGTAGTGTTCTGTTAACTATGGTAGTCAGACCGGAAGTCTGTAGGAAGAGGTGTTTTCTGTCAACAGATAAGCAGACACTTGAAATAAAATTCAGTCTCTCCAGGGGACAAAGCCTTCTTGTTGTCAGGTGCACAACTACAAAATAATTTAGGTTGGAAGGGACCTCTAGAGGTCAGCTTATCCAACCACTCCTCAAGGCAAGGTTAACTTTGAAGTTAGCTGCTCAGTGGATCTCATAGCAAAAAAAAAGCCAAAGCCCTGCCTCTGTGATGCAGCCAAGTGTTGACCCACAGGATATATCAGGATATAGCTGTTCTTACTGAGCCCTTACCCTCGATTGGTGTGCTGGGTGTTTGTAGCAAGGTTTTGGTAGCAGGGGCTGAAGAGGTTGTGAGGAGGGGCCAGGGGCTGTCCCATGTGGGAGACAGCTGTTTCCAGACAGCTCCATCAGACCCACCACAGGACACAGCTGAAGCCAGCAGCAATACTGATGGTGCCTCTGGGAATCTGTATTTAAGTAAAGGTAAAATGTTGCATACCAGCTGGAGGAGTGAGAAAATGTGTGAGAAACAGTCCTGCAGACCCAAAGGTCAGTGTAGAAGGGCAGAAGGCGCTCCAGGTGCAGAGCAGAAGCTCACTGCAGCCCACGGTCAAGCAGGTGAATGTGGCCTGAAGGAGCCCACAGCCCATGAAGAGCTCCAGCTCCTGCGTTGCAGTTGCAGACAGCGGAGCGGAGCCCCACAGTGGAACAGTACTTGAAAGACTGCGGTCCGTGCAAAGAACCCTCACCAGAACAGGGGAAAGAGGGAGAAGGAAGGGGCAGTAAGGAGTTGCTGTGAAGGACTGACTGAAACTCTGACTTCCTTTACCCTTGTGCTACCTGTGGGGAGGAAAAAAAAGAGTTGGGAATGAAGGAGCAAAACTGAACCAGAGAAGAACGGGATGGGGAGTTAAAAGGTACTGTAGTCTTTGTTTCACAAGCTGGTCTACTTTTAACTGGAAATAAATTTTCTCCAAGTTAAATCAGTTTTGCTCACGATGGTAGTTCCTTTGTGATCTCCCTATTTCTATACCAACCTATGAACTTTTCTGTCTCATTTTCTCACCATATCCTGTAGAGGAGGTGTGAGAGAGTGGCTCAGTGGCCATCTGGCAGCCACCCAGCAGGCAGCACCAAGAGGAACCTCACCTCTACTCCCATGCTCTTCTCTCCAGCCCTGAGCAACCTGTAGCCATGCTGATTCCATAAAACTCACTCTGGCAGTATCAGCAGTGCACAATATTTCCTGTTTCCCGAGTGCACAGTATATGGCATGCTGCAGAATACATTCTTTCCACCAAGGGAATAGGTCCTTTCCAAGCTGGTGGATACTCTTATTTAATCTTTGAAGATATATGCTGTGTAGAGCAAGCTTACTGTGTATAGAATAGTTTCTGCCTGTTTGAGTGTCTCTGTTACAGGTGTTGTGAAAGGTATTGAAGTTATAAGAGACTGAGGGAAGAACTGAGCTGTGCACACATGGCTATGAGACTGGGAAAAAATAAGCAGAGAATTTATTTTTGATGTGCCAAACACTTTGATATCTTCATGTAAAGTAACAGGAAGAAATCAAAATTTAATTACTGCAGAAGAGAGGGTATGTTTTTGCTCTCCTTTTGGCCCAGAAGATTGTTTAAGTCATCTTTTCCCCTTATTTTTTTCATTATAAAAGCTAAATGTGTATGTAGCCCCTCCAGATTTGTTGTTGACATTCATGATACTCACATATGGCAATCATTAACTACTGCAACAATGTACCAGCATTGATTTAATTATTTCCCTAGAATATTATTCAAGGAATTCAGGTACAAGCCCAAGTTCTTTGAGATACGCTCCGTATTTGGTATAATCTTTTAATGAGCAACATACATATTTAAATTTGGAAATAACATCACATACCTGTCATGACTACATAAAAAACAGAACTGATTTTTCGTAATGGAAAATGTGAAGGTATGCTCAGTGTTTTGCAAGCAGACACATAATACTGTTGTTCTGCAAAGAAAGATGGTAAAATATCTCCAATCCCAAAACTTTGGTTTTTGAAATGGACAGTTTTCATGACTTCTACTCTCTCTTCCCTTCCAATAACATCACTCTTCTTCAGCAATACCCTCAGGACTGTTTTTACCTGTCCTAGTCTCCTACTTGCTCTTCTCCTCCTGCACCTGGTCTGACTGAGGGGCAACAGAATCACAGAATTGTAGAGGTTGGAAGGGACCTCCAGAGATCATCTAGTCCAACCCCCCTGCCAAAGCAGGCTC